>OZ012717.1:26860762-27362994 GCA_963942605.1 Poecilus cupreus | reverse complement strand
TTTTTCATGTATTCTTGCAAAAGGCAAACGAATTTTGTTCACGAATAAAGGCCCAGATCAATTATTACGCGAGAAACTCAATACGGTTGCCTAAGCTTCATTATTTTACTCTCATTAGTTTTAGGAACACGGCTAGCCATAGAAAATAAATGACAAGAATTACAACACAATACTTACTGTTGCGCGCAACTAAACTACTACAAATGTGAAACCTTTTGAAACATTATAAACTATCATCACAGAATGGTATTATCTCAAATCTCAAAAGACGTAATGTCTTTGTGTACCTGCTATATATCCTATTTACTCTCTTCGTGCTATTTCAATTTATCTTTTAGAACTAGTTACTTGTGCTAAGATATATAAATGAACTAACCTATCTACTTTAACATCAGCTATTATGCAGCAGAATGTAGTCACCGGAAATAAAGCAAATGCACTTGAGCTTAGTTATAAATGAATGTACGAATGTCATATGATGTCGTGTGTTGCTTGAGATACGTCTCCATAGCAACAAATGTATTACGAAGAAATTGTACCGCTTTGAGATGTTTGTGAATTTGCACAAATGAGACATAATGCAATAAATCCCGTTTATTTTTAGTCACCAAAGAAAAGGTTTACATTTGCAGCGAAATCTCGAAGATAAATTTACTATTTTTTTTAATAAGAAGTAAACCTTTTATATGTAATGCTTTTTTATGCATCCTAATGGCATATTAACAACGATCGTAGATGTGGTTTTCTTGTAGTGCGTAAGGTCAAGTTGTGGTTACTGAATTAGTGGTTGTGACTGATTAATTTTTGTCGGTAAACCAAGGCTTTCGCAATTTTAACGTCCTTTGGGGAGTATTCTGTAACTAACCTGTTAATTTTTAACAGCCTTTCAAAAATTTTAACCAATGATAACATACGTGACTAAATAAAAATTGAAAATTTTATTTGACACATAATTTTATTGGTTAAAAGTTTTAACAGGCCGTTAAAATTTAACAGTTAAATTACAATAAAGGACTAATTGGGGCGTATTCTGTAACTTACCTGTTAACTTTTAACTGTCAGTCAAAAAATTTAACCAATGATACTAGACGACAATGAATAAAAATTGAAAATTTCATTTAACACATATATTTTTATTTGTTACATTTTTAACTGATCTTTAAAAATTAACTGGTAAATTACAGAATACGCCTCATAATCTGTTAATTATATCGAATTCAAAACAACCATCAAAATTTTGTAACCAAAGTAGGTATCTAATCTAAATTTTCAGGAATCGAAAGCAACCACAATCCTGAAATTATTTTCTGGTTCCATTACTGAATGCTTAACCTGAACCTTAGTTGACCAAACTCATCTAACTATCCAGTACTTTAAGGACAAACTTAAATATTATCAAAAACCTATAGCTTAAATAAGCTCGGCATAGCGAAGCAAATAACTTCGGTTCTGTAAAACAAAAATCGAACAATAGTTATTTGTCAAACTAGAGAGGAAAGCGCTTCTTTTTTCCCCTCGAGTTCGAAGTTTGCCTCATAAGCACAGCTAGTGAGGCATTTCGAACGAGAGTGGAAGAAGAGCTTTCCTCTCGTGTTAGACACAACATTTTTTTCATGACGTTTCTAAAAACGATTGCTCGGACCTAAAATACACTTTAAGAACACAACTGACAGACTGACACGTTAAAAGTTAGGTTATCAGACACAAGGCGGTGCAGCAGTGTTGCCAATGAACCAATCTTAAATATCTTTAATAAGTTGTCAAATTTGTAATTAAATAAGAAAAAGAAAAATATAAGACATAATTGTAAGACAATTTAAAGTATGTATATCACTAAAATAAGGATTTTCAATAAAATTAGGAATTTATTTATAATTTGTATAATATATTTTTTGTAAATAACATTTATATTGGTAGCACTTCTATGTTTTCCTCGCTAGAGAGGAACAACACATATTCCTCACTATTTCGGGAGAAGAACGGTGGGGTTTCCTACCATGTCGTGAAAAAAATTATAATACAAACATGTATTATAAAACTCTAAAAACATCTGCCAAACTGACTTGAAGGTTTTAAATACTAACACATTTTTGTAGCTGATTCCTATTTGAAATAAATCTAGGTACTCATTATCATGAAATTTATTAATTATGAACTTCTCTTATTTAATCCACCCAACGGTAAATCTCATCAATATATTTATGTTTCCATTCTTTTCTGTACTGCGTATAAGAAAGTAAAAAGTACGGAGTTGGTCGTTTCGAAATGAGTGCATGACGTGGCCGATAAATTAGTTTAATTTGAATTTTCTTAGGCAATATTCTAAAAATAATTATATGACAAGCAATTACGGTTCTAATTACAAATAATGATTGTAAAGTGCACAAATATTTATGGATTAACGAATCTACAGAATTAGTGAACTTGTTGGTTTACAGCATTGACGTCCTGCATGTTTGGAGCATCTAACCACATCAAACATCGTAGCAACATTGCACGAATGTGCAAGAATTAATTCCGAACACAAGAAACTTCTACATGGTTGCAGTTGATCCCAGCTGCAAACAGTAATGGGAAATGGTAATATTACTGTTCTCTTTCCACATATATCGAATGTTATAAAATTAAATCTAGCAGAAATTTCAAATGGTTTTCACCATATTCCCACTGTTTTAGAGTTCGATAACGATACGTGTTACACTAAGTTTTTTGTTACAGCACGGTCAAGAATGTCACGCGATGGAAAAGTGAATTAATTTGTTGTTTCCAGTCAAATGGATATTTCAATATTTATTTCGTTATAAAACAAATAATTCTGTATTTAATTCTCCTTTTTTCATGTACTTTACCGATGTATTCTTCCTAAAATTATTTTTAACGAAAATAACAATAAGTAGTTTACAACATTTATTTATTTAGTTACCATAAACAGCTTCGCGGAAATGCATCGAACTGTGGAACATGAGAACCTTAGTTCGAATCCCACAGCCGATATTGCTTCTTTATTTTTACTTTCTTATACAAAGCATAAGGAAGTATTGGATTCATGATAAAAATCATTTTCGAGATTTTTGCGTAAATACATATTCCTGTGTGTGAGGATGGATGGATGGATGTCCATGTGCGCAATATCTCATGAACGAGATAAGATATGTAAACGAAACTTGTAATTTATGTTTCATGAATATATGAAGAACTGAGTTGATTTTGAATGAAATTTACAGGACACAAAAAACAAATAAATTTCTTTTTTTTTTTTTTAAGAAAGTGGGAGTGAGTCAGTTGAGGTGGTTTGGACATGTTGAGCGAATGTAGAATGAAAGGTTGGTGAAACTAATATATGTGGGTGAGATTGAAGGTGAACGATTGCGTGGGCGTCTGAGGAATAATTGTTTGGGTATGATTGATGGTTTGTTGCGTGAACGAATGATTTCGAGTAAGAAGAATAAACGAGCATGTATGAATCGCACTATGAATGTGGACGAGGCGAAAGTGGTGTGTCAGGATAGGAATGTTTGGAGGAGATTGATTGTTGGTTGACTGTGTTTCTGGGTTCGTGCTACCCCACTAAGTGGGACATAGGGTGATGTTATTTATGTATGTATGTAAAAAAAGTTTCAAATGAAAGATGCTAGCAAAAATATTTGGAATATAAAATGTTATTTGCACTTTTCTTGAACAATTTAGTAGAAGGCATTGTATTTATTTATAATCTTCGTTTGAAATATTGAATTGGTTCAAGAATATTACAATAAGTGTAGAACGAAAACCAACAGTGACAATTTCCTTGGTTACCGAGAATGTTGTGTATTTATAGATAAATGCTAGGTCGATTTAAACTCTATTAAATATAAATGAAAAACGTGATGTATGAAGTTTCATCGTACTTATCTATCTGTTCCGTTCCGCGTTTTCTAGTTCAAAAATAAATAAATCTTGCAAGTGTTCTTGATGGTTGATGTATTATCAAATTAATAAGACAAATAATGTACTTCATCTTTTGCTTTACTGGATTCTGGATTAAAGAATTGTTAAGACACCTGCTGTTAAGGTAAAAGTAAAGCAATAAATTTTGTTCTCCCTAATATTTTGTGCTGGTCTAAATTTATAGCAGTCAACACAAACTTGTAATTTTTCACGTAATTGAAGATTATTTTCCTAACTTAATTGGATTTCAAAATAATGTTCCACTGACCATTAAATCTGCATATTTTTAATATTATCGCAGTAGTTTTATGGAAATATTTTAATATAGACTAATTATAAGCGGAAATATGACAGAAATGTAAAAAATAAAAAATAGCTGGATTGTAAATCAAAACTTAAATGTAGCAGGCATTTTCACATTGCATATAAATGAATTGCAAAAATAGAGATAAATTCTGATTATAAAATAATAATGTCGGGAGCGTCCAACTAGAAAAAATACATTCATTTTTAATTTTTTTATTACATTTTTGTTGTTATTTAAAATCTAAAAATGCATATGCAAAATTATTAAAACAACGTATTGGATTACGGAATTGAGATCCTCAGTTCGAATCCCACAACCAACAGTTGCAATTTTAACTTTACATCGTAGGGGGAATAAATAGATCACTTGTCTAAATTTTCAATAGTAGAAGGCTTCACCCAAAATAGGTTCTTTATTAAAGGGTAATACTTTAAACAAATATTCACGCACATATTGTTACAATTTCATAATCAAAAACTTGGGATTTACTCTGAATTTGTATCGTAATATCTATGTCAGCAAATAAGCTTTGTTATATCTCTTTATTCTGCTAATTCTGTATATGTACTCATATTATTCGATCGAATATAATCCACAATTTTGTACAGAAGTATTGTATTATATTATATTATATTGTTCAACAAGAGATATTTATCTCTATATCTACACGTTTTACATTTGAGGTCTTCGGTTAATCTAAAGGAAAATAAAATTTAATGCCCTGGCAGTAATTTTACAGACACAATATAATCCAGCATAATAAAAATAATAATCCTGTGATAAAAGTTTGTTACGATCTGGAATATAACTCAAAACATTTTAGAATCGCTGACAGTGATTACATCAAGAATGATAAAGCAAAGTAGGGCACGCGGGGATGTCATCTTTACTTGACAATATTAAAATTATTTAGGTGTGTATTTTCCTTGTTAGCTGTCAAATTTAATATTTTACGGTATATTTTAACTGTAAACACCTACATCACACTGCAGCCAAAATTGAGATTGTTAAAGAAGAATGCACTTATATCGCGTGTAAAACATGAACTATAAGAATAGGCTGCTTTTAAGAAACCAAATAAAATAAATAACTTCTGGTTAGAACGACTTTTGATTTAAGTCCTGTAGAAAATTTATTAAAATAATTCGTTTCAATTTTTTGAACGTAGTTCTTTTTCAAGTAAATAATAAATGAATAATACAAACTAGTAGATATAAGCGATAACTACACTTTGTCCGCGATGTAATGACCGCTACGTCATTAGTTTCCGAACTAATAACAAACAGTTGTTCAATTGTTGGTTAATTTTTCGTGTGTCAAATATGTCCTTGTCTTTTCCACTACTTAAGATGAAAAAGGATAGATTATCACTTCACGGACGGAAATGTCAAACTTCAATCTGTCATTTCACTATTAATTTTAGGTTAAATTTGAACGAAACTACGGTCTAATATTAATTAATTTTTTTTTCATGATTCCTGTACTTCCTTATACTTTATATAAGAAAGCAAAAATTGCGAAATCATCCTACAGCGATTACCTATCTCAATTCCTTCACTGCGTTGTATTGCACCGATTTTTTATTTTTTGTCATTTCTGAAAACCAGTGAAATGTGTCATCGTTTGTCACGTGTCTGCGTTTTAACCAACCCTGTCATTATTATAGAGAGAATAAAGCTCTAGAAATTATTCCCGATGATAAACTCTGTAGCTTTTGTTTTTCTTGACAAATGTCAGATAGTTAGGTTACGTTAACATTACAGTGAAATATAATAATACAGGAACGCTCACTAACGTTGAAAATGCTAGATGAAAGAGATAATTAGTTGAGGGCTGTCTATCATTATTGTATAATGTTATTACGTAGCAATAATTGTTTTTACATAGCAACCCCTCAAAAAACGCATAGCAATCGTTCCACAAACAAGTATTAGACAAGAAGAGTGGTCCACGACATCTATCTGTTTCAGGTTCGTTTTCCATTTTCGTAAAAGACTGCAAGAAAGTATTACAAATATATTTCAGTGCTTGTAACACATGTTAAGTGCGTTACCCAATTTTGTTTTGAATTTGTGTTTGAAATCTAATTAAATATAATACGATTGTTCAATAATAATAATACATATATTAAAGAACTAGTTTCATAATTGTCATTTTATTTTGTGGGAAGGTAGCCCTTCGACAATTTGAAAACGAATTCTTTGTACTATTTTTTTATAATTTGCGCCTTTTATACTCTTTTTTAATAAAAAAGTTTCAAAGTTCAGGGAATTTTGAGTTAGTGGATGACACTGATGTGACGTTCGAAAATTCTACACCTTAACCTTATCTTTCCTATATCTTCTTTTTCTTACTATTCTTAACTTTCTGCTTTTAAATTCAAAATTATACAAAAATAACATTCTTACAATTTGTATTTATTTATTTATAGCGAAGTGTAACATTTGTTATTTTTGACATGTGACATTTCAGTAAAGTTACCAACCTTGAAAATATAAATTGTACTGCTCTATTATAACACTCAAAAACTACTAAACTGAAAATTTTGATATTTGTTATATATCAATTGTATCCCCTTTGGAAGAGCTGATTTGTTCAATGACCGGAAGTGGTATTTTACTTGAAGCCCTATCAAGTTATTTTAAAATATATCTCAGTAAATGATGGTTTAATAAAAATTTCGTTATTAGAGTAATGTCTCACATATTATTTTCTACAAATATAGTTTAAAACATTTTCCTTTTACTGTCACCATTTACGAATTACAACACGTTGAAGAAAAATTATATTTTGATATTTTCGTTAAATCTGTTTACCAGTGTTTTTTGAAAAAACAAAACAACGGTTGAAAACTGTTATTTTTTGACGTATGTCATAATTTTTTGAAGGGATGAGCATTTTTTTCTTGATAGCGGTGGTCCGTGTTCCTTCATTATTTGATAAGAAATCTATGGCGGGAGGTATTGTGGTGTCCACAACAAATTTCTTTACTCTATAAGATGTAAATATTGAGAATCGTTCAACTTGTTTTCAATCCACTGAGATGAACATAAAATAAGTCAAATGGTATTAGAGCCGCTTGACTTACCGAGAAAAACGTAGTCTATTAGGCAGAAATAACAGTAGCAGTAAAATATACATAAATCCCAGCAATGCAGTATACTTTTGTTGAATAACGTGTGACCGACGACATCACAATCTTTAGGAGTACAAACTCCGAATATTAAATCAACTCTCTCGAGTCAATTCGATGTCGAATGAAAATAGACGTACTATCACTATAATTTAGCTCCGCCATCAGGATCTACGTGTCTGCATCGTAATCCTTTCGTGATGATCTCACAAAGCTCACGGAATCCCAACTCAATCTTACGCCAAGTGCTGCGTTCGACCGAGTCCTCGTAATTTTACTTTCTTATCTAGATGCAGAAACGATCCCTTGTTGGCTTTGGTTATGGAAATCTGACAGGATTGGGAAATACAGATGCATGCGTGGGAGAAAATATGGATTTTTATTATTTTTTGCCGGTTGAATATTTTAGATTGTGTTGGTTTATTTTAATTCTACGAGTACGTTTCTTTTTTGCATTTTATTGAGATTGAAAGTTGGAATTGTATGGGTGCTACAATATATTTTGTTTACTAATTAATGGTAAGCAAATACATGTTCAGAACTTTTGAAATAGGAGACTGAGAGGCAAAAATTATGAAGCTATAAATTTTTTAAAAAGTTTTATCAGTTTTTTGACCCTCAGCATGAACATTAATTTTATTTTGAACTTTAATTTAAAAATTCCTCCCTTGATACATTGTAGGGCTCACGAACATGCTGTTTTTCTTAATAGTAAATTTACGTCACTCCTTAGTTCGAGAGATAGGTTGTAACATCTTTTGTAGGAGTCGCCTCTAGTTACTAAGAAGAGTGTTACTTAGGTTAGTGCTAACAGAATTTGGAACTAAAACTTACTTTATTGTATTACTTATTTAACATAAAAAAAATATATTAGAAAGATCCTTTGTAATAAGTGGTCTTGAAGCTTCTACATGAAAAAAAGTAGAGGAAAGTAACCAAATATGGAATAGGATCTAAATATGGAATACCGCCATTTAACATTGCTCAAATTAAAGACATTTATTAGTAATCATAATCAATTATACTTTTTCGCTTAACTTAGTATAATTCTTATGTTTTAAAAATTAATTAACATTAACAGTATAATAATTGTATAAAAGTCTCAATAACAATAAGAGAAAGTACGGTATTCCATATTAGGATCATATTTCATATTTAGTTACTTTCCTCTATACCGTAGAAATTACTGAACTCTTCGAAATATTTCTCACATATGAAATAGGTACTAGAAATTTTTTATGTTGGTAACATCAGATCGTTCGTAAACAAGGATACGAGGGATTCATAAATATGAACAATTCATTTATTTAATTCAAAAATTCGATGACAATTATTTATTGGCCGTGCACTGTAACAGAAAATTTAATTATAATTACTTATATTTGAGCTTAAAATTTTAACAATTTAGCTCTAAAATTGATAGAAAACTTCAGGCTCTCAAACACTAAATTAAAATTGACAGCCAGTTTATGCCAACCGTAATCTTACAAAAGTCCCTAGTTTTTGCCGGTCTTGGTTTGAATCCAAGCAGTTTTTGGACGATTTTGAGATGTGTAAAACTAATGTTTTTTGACGGAAGCACAAAAAATTATTTACTAAGCAATTAGAATTATATACCAAAAAGTATTTTTTCGGAAATCGACACTAAAATACACGATATTTCTACGCTAAGTTAGCCAAAATAGTAGCTAAAGTTAAACTTTACTGACTCCTATGTCAAAATTTTACTTCACAGACTCTTATTAATTACAAAATAACAATCAATTATTCTATAGTAACATTGGTGAATTTATTTATTATTTATTTTTGACAATAATTTTATGCATATCACATGCAGACTACGTCTAAGAACATAAAAAAAATTATGAAAATTATAACCAAATTTGACACTTTGACAGTATTTTTTTTTATTACAGCCATCCCAGTCTCAACAGCTAGCTGACGTATTACAAATACATGCTATTTATTTGTTTCTAATTAATAATTTAATGATTTCGGAAAAAATATAATGTATACCTCGACACTACAGTATTTTTTTATTACTTTTCGTAATAAAAAAATTATTCTATAGTGCCTTAATATACAAATAACTATTACTGAATAGTTCGGTAAATTCTGCTATACTCGTGTATAGAAATTAATTCACTAGAAAGTTAAATCTATCTACTTTTCTTTTAAGTCCTTGCATCTTTTGTTATATCTCGTTTCTTGTATATCTTCTATCGTCTATTTTTCCTTTTGTTGTTTCCTTGCATCTTTTAATAATGAGAAACTATTTCATTCTACCTTATTATTTATTATAATAATGATTTTTACCTTCAAAGAAATTTTAATTGTAAAGTTAACTAATGAGGGTTTCAATAATATACGCAGACATATTTCTTGCTAAAGAGACTTAGTAATTAAAATTGCAACGTTTGAGCGAAATTTAGTAAATATAAATGAACATGTACATTGTCAAATGATGTGATAAAAACCGTGAAAATAGGAGTGCGTGCCAATGAAATGCAGACGAATAAACTAAAACACAAAACGCTTTGAGTGACGAGAAAATTATTCAGATTAAAAAGAGTCATATAAATTAATTGCGGCAATTTGGCGGTGTGCACGTTAGTCACAAGTGCGAGAGTTCGCGCTTGAATTTACGCAAGCGGAATGAGATCTAGAACTTGTGCGGAAAAAATAAAATTGCAAATTAACCACATGTGAATATTTAATTAGATTGTGGCCCAAAGGGCCTAAATGTAATATAACAAAGCGTGGCAGCTATATTCAACTAAATTGAGTTGGATAGACGACATTTAACTTTTTTTTTCACCAAAATCAAATCAATTCATAAGGTGTTTCGTTTAAACTAAACTACTATTTCAAACGCTAAAAATTATATAATCATCACTAGAGTTAATGAATTCGCTTCTCCAAACATTATCTTCCATTGGTAAACTGGCCTTATAATTTTTGTTACTTTATGTACTCTTTCGTAATCTAGTAACATAGAAAACCTAAAATTAGGATTTTACACAACAAATTGTAATATTTCAAGTTGAAAATTTTAACCAAATAAATAAATACATTAATACACCATTTATTTCTTTCGGATGTGGCACTTTGCTTTCGCAGATCTCAGTAAGTATTAAGTAATACATTGTTGCACGTGAAGTTTGGTTCACAACCGTCAAGTAACGACCCCAAAGTAGAGGGGATAAAGACAAATATAGTTTGGTTGTAGGAATAAACTAACAATCTTATGTTCTATGAAAAGTGATTAGATTAAATTAGATTTTATATTTCACCATTAACGTACAATTAAACATTAGCATATTAAAAAATAGTGTACATAATTGATATTTACGATATAAGTGGGATAAGAGCATTGTTAAGATACGCATATGAAATTTGCACAACGAGGTGACAGCCGAATTGTATAATCACAAAGTAAAAAAAAAAATTAAAATAATTTTATTTTATTTTTGACAAGTAGAAAATTAATCCAGGTAGTTGCTGTAATGGTGATTTTATTCCAAACCAACCACAATTTGACATTAAACAATTATGTAGTTGCTTTTCATAAATTTTTGAAGCATTTCGCGGCAATGTGATTTAGAAAGTATTTTGTCGGATATAAAAGAACAAGCTTCAAAAATTATTAATCACTTAAATATTATTTAATTTAAAGAATTGTAAAGATAATATTTCCAACATTTATAATAAAAAGTTTATGAAAACGAGTACAGTAATGAATCTCTTAACTCACGCAAAATGAGTGGGATAAATGACATTTAACTCACGGTCGTAGATATATACATAAATAGATTGTAGATACAAACAAACATGCTTTAAAACCTGAAGTAATAATAAATAATTAATAAAAAATTAAAATAACGTTTTACAATTCATAATTAAATCGTCAATAGAATAAAAACAATTAGTAGATAATTATTAGTGACTTTGTTTATTGTTATGTTAGTGACAGTTTATTGTTGATATTTTGCTCTGTGTCAATGTATATAAATTTGTCTTCATTTTTTCATTGAATTAGCCCTATTAGAATTAAGTATAAATATGTTGTATCAATTTATATGAAAAGTATCTACTTTACATCCATTTGTTTTGTGAACGGTTTAATACTAATTTTGTGTACGCAAAAATGATGCTCATTCAAAATGTAATTCTCCTTATCTAACTGTAAGTAATGATTAATTCCGTGTGTTATTAACGTATTAGATTCGATGTGGTTTCCTTCGGATTAAACAACAATTAGTTCTGTTAGAGGCACAGATGTGTTGGTGCTATTAAATTAATTTCACGTTGAATTGATGTTGGATGTTGTAGCAACCTTCTAATTAACAAAATTCTCGTTTGCATTGTAATTATAAATAGACTTTAGTCAAACGAATCAGAAATAGCTACTAAAGGTTGTTAAGTTCCTCCATATACAGCGCTAATATTTTATAATTTCACGCAGGGTCAAGGTGGATTTAATAAACCCATTTGTATCGAAAATTTTAGGACTGGAATTTTTTTTATTGCCATGTCGCTATTTTTACATTTGTAGAAGATGATTCAAGACTCTTAATTTTAAAAATTGTTATCTGCATTTTCTATAGTTTTCAAAACTACTTCAACTATAAAAATTATAAAATTTTGTCTTATTAATAAAACTTTAACTTGAGAGGATTTTATAGCCTGTTTTTTTTTACAATTATGTGCACAACAGGATTTTATATTTGATATATTTAAATATGACATAAATAATTAACAAAATTCTAATTGTGAGACAAAATCTCGCACAAAAGTCTATCAAAACAGTATTCAACACACACGTCAAGCGTCAAACCAAGTTCTTGTCATCTTGCCACCCGTCACGTCACTTTCATCTCTCTATCTCTGTCACGCTGTGTTGGTTACAAACTATCTTTTTCTATACTCCTTCCATACATTTTATTAGTTCTATGAATTAATGAGTACCTAAAAGATCCATTTATTATACAAAATAATTACGGGGAACTGTTTTCAAAAAATTTATGTGTTGAATACAGAATGTTAACTCTTCAGAAATGCATTGAAGCCTGAGTCATATAAAATTACCTACTGTTATATTAATTAAAATTCCTAAATTATCTGACATCTTGTCAATAATTAATTAATTAGTTTGGTGGTGTCATTTATAAAATGTTTTATCAAGGTTATAAACTGATGTTTAAGTTATTGATTGATATTTTTCACAAAAAATAGTCTGGGAATATATTTACAGAAAAATTTCAAACATTAATTAAAGTCAAATATCAGTCAAAATAACAACAATTAAAAACAAAGCTATATGTTTCTGTTTTGTATGACGAACAAATATTTTAGAATCTAAAACATGTAGGAATTTCCATTTTCAGTTTTTCATTAAAGCAGTGCATGATACTTTTCCGCAAGTTTAATTAAAGCGCTCAGATGTTGACGGTTTCTTAGAAAAATTAAAACAATGAATATTCATCGAGCAATAAAGATTAACATAATTTCCAAAATATATTAAGATTTACGCCAGAAGAACAGGCCGGAAAGCAAATCACTTAATTAGTACATTGTGCGATAAAATTTGTTAGACTTGAACTGTTATAAAGCGTGAATAACAAATTTTTTATGTAAATTGAGGATTGGTAACGGATTTTATAAAATTATTCGTAGTAAATTCTTCGTGTTCAACCTTTGAACTTTAAGTTGTACGTTCTGTCAAATGATATTCTGTAATTGAAAAGAATTGATAATATATCATATAACACTCAGTAATCAAAAACATTTCAACTTGTTTTTTTTATTGTTATTTTAAATCTTTTGTATCCTTTCGGATGTCGATATTGCTTTCCGTTATTTAATTGTATTTTTCATGTCATTCCACCCTTTTCTATTTAGCACAGCTTTAATTCTTGCGTCATGACTGCTAATGTTGGTTCTTTTTTAATTTCTCTTCATTAGGTTTCTTCCATGTCTTCAACGGTCTACCTCTTTTTTTTTTCTTGTTGATTATTCTTGTATTCTAAATAGTTTTTGTTTGGCTTTTCCGATATTCTTATTAGATGCCCGTATTATCCTAGTTGGTTCTTTTTCTCTACTGGGTTTAGTCACTGAAATATAGTAATTCTGGAACGCGTACTTGAAGGCTTTTATGAAAGAGAAAAACGAGCCTGATACAAGTATATACATTTTGGGTTATCCGTCTTCGACTAACACTTATTTATAGAGCGGTTACTATCTGAAAACATGTTGTATAGTCTTATTTAATCAAAATTGATAAATAATATTTAACAATGTATTGTTCAATTATTTAAAAACTTCTTTAAATTCACATACATAATAGTTAGTTAAACTCATTTTTATTAATGTATTATTTAATTTTTATATTAAACATTTTATTTCAAAATTATTGAATGTTAATTTCTATACGACAAAGATAGGTTTCCCATGTATCGCATGTTTCAATTTCAATATTATTGAGCGTTCCGGAATTACTATATTTCAGTGGCTTTAGTACACTTTCTACTTGTAAGTTTTTCTTTATATCTTCATTTCTTTTCCTGTCTCTCCTTGTAACTTATTTCATTGGTCTTAGTAACTTCATTTCGGTTTTTTTTACCTTGCTTTTCATTCTCTCATTCATCACTCACATTTCGCTGCCATATGTTAGTGTTGATCTAAATACTGAATAGTAAAGTGAAATTTTCGTTTCCTTCTTTATTTGTTCATTATTTATTATTTTATTTGTTGCATAATAATTTTATTTACTTCCTGAATTCTCTTGTTTTACTCCTAGGTTTATTAATCAGCCTATCTGTTCTACTTCTTTATCTTTCTAAGAAATTATTATTATTTTAGTTTGTTTCTATATTTATTGTCATATTAAGTTTTTTTGCTCCCTTCCCATGTTTTAAATATTCTGTGAGTTTTTTTAATGTTATTTTTTCTCCCAGGTAGAGTAATTAAATAACGTAATGCACAACAAATTAATGAAATAATTAGTAAGTAAGCTTAGGTTGCAAGGGAATAATATCCGATACACCTATAAATTCACTTTAGAAAAATGAAATGTATTTTTTTTTTTTTTTATGAAGGTGAGAAGCGGACTAACTACTCTGGTCATATGCCGCCTCATGAATGGATGATTATGAATTTATGTGAACACAAACGACCATGCTCTTCAGTGGGATTCGAACCCACGACCCCTGGCGTGTTAGGCTAGCGACATAGCCTCCACGCCACCGAGATCGGCATGAAATGTATTATTTATTGTATTCTTACATACTGACAATACAAATAAATATAAATGTCCTAAGCTCTTTGCGAAAATTGCAAAACCGCATTCTGTTATTAACACCCTAGATAGGTTATGAAAACCAACTTCAACTTTACTAACATCTTTTTATTAAATAGTATGTATAATAAAATATTGGCATATTAAATTAATAACTGTATTATCTATTTAATTTCTTATTGCAGCAACAATAACAACTAAAACGTATTGTTTTCTTGAGATATATTGAAAATATTAATTACAGGAACCAAGTTGAAGGACTTGTACCTATCTGTCACTGACAATAATGTAGTAGTTTCTGGTTTAAAATGTATGTACCGATTAAAAAAAAAATTTGAATGTAAATAAATTTGTAGTGAAATGAATTTGCTTAATCCGTACATCAAAGATGAAAGTAAGTGCAGATATTCAAATATTTGTTGTAATTGAGCAAACCATGAGAAAACAAAACAATGTACGAAAACCGAAATATATAGCAGTAGGTATAATAAAACAGATAAACACAACTAAACATAAAATAACAAACAGAAAATGGATAACACAATTTGGAATAACATTATCCTCATTAATATTGTTATTAGCAATTTATATTGCATACTCCTTCCGTATAGATACAATTTCCCTTAACAACGGATATACACCATAAATAGAGGGTTGAAAACCTTGTGATACCTGACATACATTAGCATTACAAAATACATAAAACTACTAGTAAAACTATATACTGAGAAAAAGGGCATAATCAAGATGCAGCAGAGAAAATTTATTTGATATAAAATAAGATGAAAAATTTTCAGAACTCATATAAAGACTTTTGAATTAAGTTCCGTAAAATATTTTATTTAAATACAACGTTTCGAATTATTCTACATAATTTTTCATGTTATTCATTTGTTTTCTGATGAAGAATTATGTAGAACATTTCGAAATGTTTAATTTAAATATAATATTTTACAGAACTTAATATTAAAGCCGTTGTAATATAAGACATTTTTTGTGGATCACACATTTCAGGGGACCGTAACTTTACAGCTGATATTTGTACTTCGCCCGAGGGTAAATGCCGTAATGTTACATTTATTTATTTATTTAACTTGAGTGAGATTTTTGTATGACATGTTTTCTATTTCAGAAGTATGTTAAATGTCAGTTTAGAGTTGTTTATAGGAATTTGATTTCTTGACTTTGGTGACTGACATAGGATCTTTAAATTTGTTTGTGTAGCAAAAAAAGTGGGTAATAAAGTAGACTAAATTCATAAAGTAATCATATAGAAAAACATGTTTTGCATATTGGTATTAGATCTATTGAACGGAAATATACCTTCAGAATTGTTTTGACAAATAGCAGACGATGTTGTAGACATGCTAGGCAACGAAAACAACTTGTAAAATAACTTGAAAGTCTGAAATGAAATACTGACTAAATATATTATAAAAATAAATGTAAATAAGATGATTATAGCAAAAGAAAAGCAGAACGTGAATATAAATATTGATGGGAACAGCGTAGAACAAGAAAAGAGAGTTATTATTGGTGGAAATGGTATACAAGAATATAACATCCATGACTACCCAAGTATTCCATGCTATGAAAAATAGCTTTATTAAGAAAACAGAAATAAGCACGAGAATAATAATATTTTATAACATATATAGATTAATTTTAACCTACGAATGCCAATGTACGTCCTGAATTTTCATGATTAAAATGCAACTTTCATTGTTAATATGCAAAATTGTGTGATAATCATCAAAATCGGATTAAAATATATTAAAATGCACAAATATAAAATTTATATTAACAGAAACAATAAAGTTTTATAAAATATTAACCTATTTACATTTTTGTTTTTTCTTTTTTAACGCAGTTCGTTCATTCGTCTTTAGTATATTTCTTTGAATGCAAATATTTATTGTTATGTTTCAATATAGCCTTGAAATCTGCTATGAAAATGAAGAGAAATTCAGAGATGAAAAATAATATTTACTCAATCAACTGAGTTTCGCGAATAATAATTGTTTAACGTTAACGTGCTGCCCAGAAGTTAAATTCTTTGCCGTAAATCTGCAGCGGCGTTTCTACGTAATTTACGTAGCAACTTGGAACCCGGACGTTCATCCTTAACACTAGTGATCGAACACGTTTACATGTGTAGCATCCTAAGATTAACTTAATTAGGTCTCCGTGCGCTATCTCAAAGCGTTCACGTGGCAGTCATGCGTGCAGATATGATTAGGTATTTTGAGTATCGGCAATCCTCCGTGCGTAATTTCAATTTACCGGTGTTAGTAATGTAGTTCTCTAACTAGCATTAGATAGTAGATGCTCTAGTTTCTGGTTCGTTTGTCTCAAACGGTGTTATCTTGATTTTGTGTTCGTTTTTTATTTACTTTACCGGAATTGAAATGAACTGTGCAAATTTAGTTGGATAGTAATGTATTCACTTGAACATCCTATCCGTTAGAAGAAAATGAAAAATTGCTTTCTCTCTTTCTACATTTGAATGACATATTCTTCCGCACATACTGATGCTGAAATGAAATATACTATAAACTATTTTGGTGACAGCTTTTACCACTGCAATAAATATACAATACTATAGTCCATTTCAGAAAGCAATTATTAATAAATGAAAAGAGTCATATTGGATTTTTGTAAGCTATGTAGCAAATAAAACTACCAAAAAAATAAGATAAAACTTTACTTGAATGCTCATAAAATACTGTATACTTTAAACCTGGAACAAAATGTACTTCTTGAAGAATAGAAACGTTCAGATATTTCTTTTTGGACCGTAGATAGGATTTTTGGAGTAATCTGTTTATGTATTTATCGAGGTATTTATATTATTATATTATATTGTAAAATTGATGTTTAGTTGTTGTTTTAAGTTTGTAAAACGGCTGTTTAGTAACACGATTTCATTAGTCACGGGTTGCTGAGCAACATGTGATTAAAATTTTTAAATACGCCAAAGTAAAAATTTTGTTATCATGGCAAACTTCTGATTTAATATTATGATCCTAATTCATAAATAAAACCATACTTCTATTCTTCTACTAGTATTAATCTTTGTAGGCTAAACTATTCTATTTATATTCCCCGTAATTTTAACTGACTACTATTTTTATAAAGCTACTAGCAGATCCGGTAGGCAGACGTTGCCCTGTAACAAACCTCGTTCGTAATTATTCTCCTCTTAAACCGGCTTGACCGATTTTGATGAAAATTTTTTTTTATACTTATATCATAAGTCATGAATATAAATCAGGAAAATTGCTTGGTCCAACTGTAGCTAAGAACCATAAACTCTTTTGGGTTATGTTGTTAAATAAATATATTTTAAATTAATTATTAATATTAAATTGAACGCAAGCATATATTATTTCAGAAATAATGTTCTAGCTAACTAAATATTCACAAATACAGTTTTTACTCTAAAAATTCATGTAAAGATGTCTTTCTATCGTCATTTTCTTTGTGCAATTTGCCTTTTATGATGCCCGAGTAAATTTTAATCTTGGTTTTGTTCATAGAAAAGCTACAAAAATATTAATTTGCAAGCATATTTTAATTTATACCATCCCTATTTATAGCTCTAAATACATTAAGAATATTTTTATTAACATTTTTATGGTTACTTTGATAATCTTTATACTAGTATTATAGTATCCCATATAATTAAAGTTTCATTACCGTATAAAGTTTATATTACTAAATGCTTCGGGGTGTGGATAGTGGATCATAAGATCCTCAGGTTGATTCCCGCTGTTGATAATGTCACCACTTTTAATTTTGTCCGTTTGGTTCACTATAATCCTTTTAAACATAAAAAATTGCTAAGGTTTACGAAATCTGGATAGAAATGCTTTATGCTTTTTGTTCATTTTACCAATATTTAACTAAAGTTAGGTTAGATAGTTGCCCCAAATTTAGTGAAACAATTTATACACCTGACTTCACAGGTATTTTAATTTTCCTAACATTTTTAAGGCCGTAACTATTGTAATCCTAAATTAAACTCCTCGTAGTAAGTCTCCAGCAGTTCAAATAACCCGATCTAATACAATTGTTTACATTGTTTAAATTCACAGAACGATAAACATTCTCCAGAACATCAGAAGTGAATTGTTTTAAATGAAAGTAATTGACAGAGGTATGAAGAAATACCTAGCGTGGAAAATTATTAATTAAGAAACATGTACCTTTCATGTTTTAATTAATTTTTAACCTTACAACGACAAAATTTAAAATTCTGTCTTCGAGAAAAATATTGAACCTAAAAAAATTCAGATTCTGGATATTTAGTTTTAATATTGTCTTTGCTACTGTTCGAAAATTAAATTGCATCCTGCAGATACTCCAAACTTTCGGATATTACTTTGAAAATTGTTACGGTATATCTTCCTTGATTCTTTTATAACTGCTTTAAGATAAGACTGAAGACTTGAAGAAGTAGTTATAGTTCAAAATCCAAACCATAAAATTAAATATCCGGGTAATCTTTATATAACATAAAACATTTTGTGGAACTACGGGTTTAATATTATTCGGAACATTAATTTTATTGTTAATAAATGCATAGAACTCATAAAAATATTGTCATTGAAGGAATTAAATAAATGTAAAATAGAACGACATGAATATTTTAATTATGTAGATAAAGGAAACTATATTTTAAGCATTTTATAACTTTATAAAATATACATTAGCACTTTCATATGTAGAACTATGCCATATTTATTTTTTAACACCAGTCCTGTAATTTTATAACTTTTTCATTTCAATTTTATACGTGTTTGATTGGATAGCAGACTCTGCACATTTGTATTGGATTCCAAACTCATTCATTTTGACATTTTTATAAAAGGAGAGCTTTTCATTTCTATGGACTGTTTTCATTGTTTTGTACTTGTTTATACATCATATTTTCAGATTGATTAAATTCCTTTTCATTTCCGAAACAGTGAAAACACTTAATCGCCCGAAGCCAAAGGTAATCACGTTAATATAGTCTTTATATACAGATAAGTTTTTATTGGCTCACAATTATGAATTATAAAACAGTAAGAGATTCGCCATTTTAGTTTCTTTCTAAGTTATGTGCACTATAATTTTTAAAGTTTGTTTATAATCAACATCTGTTATTATCAAACTACAACAATTATTATGATATTTATAGCGTAAATTGAAAGCATTGAAAGTACAGCTTGAAGTCGGTAGAAAGCAAGGTATTAAGCAGGCATTACACTATTTTTCTTTTTTCTTTTCAAGTGATTTTAAAATGACATTTGATAGCTAATTCGCCTATTGCAAGACATACGGATAGAAGGAAATGTGGTAAAGCAGCAATGTGCATTAGTACAGCCAAATTTTTTTCTATCTATTTCTCTTACACTAACGTCATTGTGCGAGAGAGAAAACTTTTTAATGTCACTTGAAAAGAAAAACTTTATCGTGTAATGCACACATTAGAAATACATTTTATTTAAAATCGGCACTAAAGTGCTCAAAAATCGTCATTAAAAGCTCAGAAATCGTCACTAAAGTAACCCATTATACGACGATTTCGAGCAACACAGTGTTGGCAACCGTTGAATAATTACTGTAAAAGTAGGATAATTTTGACAAATATATAAAAACAATATGTGCAAGAAGAATTAACCAATTAATTCCGATGAGGACAAAACACATAATGTTGAGTGTTATTTACGATAACTTCAATGTTTGAGGTTGGCAACACTGAGTGTCAGTTTCTATTAACAACTGACAGATGTATAAATTTAACCTATATAATTATTTTTTATAGTTTTTTTCTAATTTTTTATTTAAAAATTTAATGTGTACCTTGGCACTAAAGTTCCCTTTTTATCACACACATGGTTTATTTTCCTCGACCCTACGGGCCTCGGCAAATAAATTCCATATTCGTGATAAAAAGTAAAACTTCAGGGCCTTGATACATAAATAGTATATTGTGTCATTAGGAGTAAATGTGATACTTTGTGTGCTGAGCATGTAAGTTTGAACGACGAGCGAAGCGAGTCGGACAATTTCATGCGAAGCACCCAAAGACACATTTACTCCGAATAACACATGCTATTTTTTCTTAAAACATAGAAAATACAATTATAAATTATTATAAAATGCTCAAAACTTCAAAAAATATTCTGTCTTATCTAACATTTCAAGTTGCCATAGAATATGCTGTTTTTCATAATATTTTACTTTGTCCGCCGCCGGAGTAAAAGTGTTGCCAAGGTGACACTTTTACGCCGGCGGCGACAATATTGAACTTCTGCTTGTTGAATACAAATACATAACAACGTACTTTTATGACGTTTGAAGAAAATAACTATTTTCTCAGTTTGCAATTACTTATTGAACGTAAATCAATATTTGTAACTGGAAAAATTGTGATTTTCCTTCAAGTAAATATATGTGAAAGTAATGACATTTCGATATTATTACAATGGCCTTAAACCTACCTCGCGATATAAATTATAAATTTTCTATCCAATTTAATTATGAAAACTTTCTTGACTGATGGTTTTTTCTGATGAACAAGTAATCACGCTAAAAGCCTTCGAAAATTATGTCAACAATATTATTTCTCACCCGTATCAGACGAGGAGTTTAATCAGAATTAACTGGAATGTATACACCAATAAATCCTTTGTTTATATTTCGCAATATTCTAAATAAAAACATGGTTTGATGTTCAGATGAGTTGAAATTTTGGAGGCCTATTTGTTTGAAATTTCGATACAGAGCTACAGATACAGCAGCGAATAGAAAAAGAAAAAATTGGAATGTTTTCGTATTTCAGCATGTAGTGTATCGAAGTTACACTTCAATTGACAGGTTTATTTGAAACTTTAAACTCGAACATCATATGTAAAGTTCACGATGATATACGAGTACAGTTACACACGTAAAGAACAAATCAAACATGAACAAGAAATTATTTTCAAATAAAAGATGTTAGCAATAATATTTGGAATATAAAATGTTATTTGCACTTTTCTTGTACATGCTTTTAATTTTGAGAAAAACTAAATTATATATTCAAGAATATATTTCAATAATCTTAGTTACAATGGGAAAACAACGAAAACATTTTTAATATTTATGTGTCAAACGTGTCAAATAATTGTGAAGTGTCAAAAATATGTGTCTTGTGAAATATTATAAATGTAAGTAACATTTGTATTATTAGTTAGAAAGTTTTGCTGACTAGATATTAATAGATTTCTATTTTAAAATAAAGTCATACGCAAGGAACAAGTCATACGTGTTCAGTTGGTTTTATTTGTATAAGAAAGTAGTGTGGTGCCCACACCAGATTTTGTTTGCTTCTTTTGACAAAACTGAATTATATGTTTAATAAACTAATTTTAGTTGCTATGGGAACAAACAAATAACAGAAACTGTAATTATTAATCATTCAATACAGATTCACATACCGATAGAAAAATTTACGGAATATCCTCACTTAAAATTGTAATATTTTTTTATTACATTTCTTTATAATATAAGCGCTAAGAAACCCATTGTAGCAGAGCGCATCGTCAGATCTCTAATATTTTTCGAGATACGTTGATTTTTGGTATTTTTCGAAGTGCAACTTTAAGGGCCTGTAATTCAAAAACTACACGAGATATCTAAAAATTATCTTCAGTGCAGCGTTTTTGGTGTCTTATATAACAAATTAGCAAATTTTTAAAATTTTGAAATTTTTTTGTATTTTGTTCAAAATTTCGATCGGCGATAACTCTTCAAATATTAAAGATACAGATTTGCAGTGCTCACCAATCGATTCAGCTCGTCGAAATACATAAGTATGCAAAGTTTCATAAAAATCGCTTTACGGGATGGAAAGTTAGAGCAAGAAGCCTGAAAATGGCGTTTCTTGTCCTAAAAGTCAAGGGGTACCCCTTGACGTTTGACCTGGATTTGACCATTTACAGACTTTTTACTCTAACATTTCAACCGGTGGTCCGAATTTACTGAAATTTTCAGGGTTTATGTATTTCGTCGAGCTGAATCGATTGGTGAACACTGCAAGTCTGTATCTTTCATATTTGTCAAGATATCACTAATCGAAATTTTGAAAAAAAATTCAAAAAAATTTCAAAATTTTCAAAATTTACTAATTTATTATAAATGGCACGAAAAACACGAAACTGGAGATATTTTTCGATATCTTGTATAATTTTCGAGTTACAGCCCCTCAAAGTTGCTCTTCGGAAAATATAAAAAATCGTCATATCTCGAAAAATATTAGAGATATGACGATGCGCTTGCAGCAATGGATTTCCTGGCGCGAATACTATAAAGAAATGTAATAAAAAAAAATTACAATTTTAAGTCATATTTGGGAAATTTCCGTATTTTGAAAAATATTACAAATCGCCATATTTCGATAAATATAAGACATATTACGTTTCGTACTACAGCAATGAGTTTATTTATGTTTAAATTATACATAAGTAATAAATTTGTTTTTGGAGGAGTTTTTTTTCTCATTTTCTTATATAAATTTCCGGTGTTCGTCACTTAAACGGCTTTACCGATTTTGATGATTTTTTCTTACTTGGTTGCATAAAATCATGAATAGAAGTCAAGAAAAATTTAACTACCGGGTCCAACTGTAGCTAAAACAATCCAAGTGACACAAGTACAAAAAAAAATTCATCAAAATCGATTAAGCCGTTAAGCCATTTAGAAGGAGAAGAATTACGAACATACGCATACCGGAATATTATATACAAAGATTAACAGTTCGGTTATGTCAATATCAGTGACATTTTTCTTGCTTTTATAAAAGCAGTATAAAAAAGCAATTATTTTAGGATATAATAAATGTGAGGTGTTATATTTTAAAACAAAAACTCGGCTATCAATCGTGTGTGATGTCACGTATCGCATAAGAAAGCCTGACACCGGTTGACGAATAGAGTTAGACGCTGTTTATTTTTTACTTGAATGACACGCGTCAAAACGTCAAATCCAGACCGTAAATGTCGCGATATTACACTAGATATCACATGTGAACAGCATAGTAAAACATACTTAGTATAAAAAATAGATAAAAATATAGATTAGAACACATTTTTCATTTAAATTTGTATATTGATTATTCAAAATCCAGGGGAAAATGTTAAGTCGGTATAGTCAGTAATTTATTCCGCGTTTTCAGTCATTTATTTAAGCACAGGTATGCAGTAAAATGGATTAGGAAAATTCGTCATTTTAAGTCGATCTTGTCGATGGAATTTTAAGAGGAAAAAAGTCAAGAATTTTTGTGTCATTTGCATATTTTACTTCACGATTATTTATTAATATCTTTGCGGTAACGTGCTCAACTTTGATCATGAGAACCATCATTCAAATTCTCAAATCTCAAAAACTCATCCAGTTCAATAGTGAATAAAAACTATAACTGATATGCATATTTAGTTATGTTTGTATTTTGTGCTTTTCTGCTGCAAGCAAGCGTGCAAGTTGTTTTTTGAACATGGAAGAAATAAAAAACATTTTATCTGCTTAAGCTCTAGTAATCACATAGCAATATATTATAATATACTGTACTATATAAGCAATTTATATCAATTTTGTGGGAATTGTGTGCCCTACTTTAGCGATAAGAAATTTTTTATACAGGTTCCAATAAAAATTTAACATATATTCTTGGAAAGCGTTTTCATTTGGTCTTGTTTGTCACATAAACATAGATGTGATTTTAATTTGCTTTCCATTAAATATATGGATAATCTAAAATTAACTACTATAAAGAACAGTAATAAATCATAAAATTGTACATTTCTCATTACATTAAAAAATTTAATTTAGGGATAACTATTACTAAAGGAAAGTGAATATATATGGAATACCAGTTTGTTTTCTTAACAAAAGAATAAATCATGGTATAAATTAAAAAATTTTAATAATAATTACAATCTGTTATATATTTTCGCATAACTTAACAACAGTTTTATGTATTTAATTTTACCGGGGTATTTCTGCATATTTGGGACAATTTTTTTTTCATTAGTAAATGTTATTAGATATACAATAATCCAAATTTTAGTGAAAAATTCGAAGTATTAAGTGAGATATTAAATTTATAGAAAATGATTAAAATTCAAATATCATTTCAATTTGTCTGAAATGAGCAGTAGTATGCAAGTTTACGTCACGCTTTTAAAGCCGCGAAAAAATGCAGATTTATAATATAAAATTATGAATGAAAAGTAATGTTTTCCAATTATTAATTATATTTTCAAACATATTTTAACTATACTCTATTATTACCAAAATAATAATAATAATAATAAAACAGCCAATTATGGAATAGACACGCAAATATGAGTAAAGCTCAACTTTTTATGTTTCTTGAGATATTTGGTAGCACCAATAAAACAAAATCATCTTATCTCAAGAAAAACAATTACCGATCGAAATGATTTGTGCTAGAGAAGGATTGTCACTAAGTTCCTCAACTTCCTGCTGCTAAAACATTTCATTTAATTCCCCACAAGTAAGTTCAATCAATTGCCAAACTCTAAATGTCTGCGAATGTTTCTCTGAAATCCATCAAATCATCTAGGTACGTATAGATCTTGAATTTTTGATATAGGATACTACCAAATTCATATCAAATTTTACTTTATGTTCACTGTTGAAGATATTAAAACATTTTTATAATTCCTTGGATAATAAAAAAATATCGAACAACATTATTTAAGCCAGGAATTCAAAGGCAAAGGACCATATTAATATAAAAGCTCTTTGTAAGATTCTCGTACGGATATTAAGAACATAATTCTTTCGGAACCTATTTGAGGTATAATACCAGTTCATTATTCATATTATCAGTATAACCAATATTTTGTGGACATAAAACCGCAAATAATGCTCTATTATTCTTGGTTCGATTTTTCAATATCCAGAGTTCGCGCCCTGCGTTTTCCATTAATTACAGTAATTGGTCTGGCAGAAAAGACGCTAAGAAACGGACAACAAAGTAAACTTTGTGAAATGAGAACGGTAATAATTCTTTTCAACGCATATTAAATTGTCAGGAATGTTAGCCATTTATTACAATAATTGATAGACACTAAGGGAGATATAAAGAGGAATTATTATTAGTTTTAAAACAGAATTTTGTAAGACATTTCGACAGTTTCTTTGTAATAGCACAATAAAGTCATTGAATCGAATTCATCTGATAGCGAACTGATATTGGCACATTTCTGGCTCAGATCACATTGATACTAGTTCAGTGAATTAACCATGGTTCAATTCAGTTAACGCCTGAAAATAACGATTACAACACGTGTTTCAGTTTGCACTTCACCATTTAATCCGCAATTTAGTTAGGTAAAGAGCAACAAATTGAGCAAAAAATTCCTAAAGCCTCTGATTACATGTTGATATAGAAATTGTTTGTATTTTCAGAACGTAAATATTGTTCATAAGATTTACAATCGCGGTATGCATTAAACGCATTCAGTGAAATCGTAAATCTATAAATTATTTCTTATCAAAATTGCAGCATAAATTGTAACATTATTACAATGTCATTTATACTTTTATACAATACCTCAATAAAAGCTCTATAACTATGGCGATTTTAAACAACGAAAGTAACAGATTACCTACTAGTGGGAATAATTTTGAGAAAATTCACTAGTGAATAATTTTCTATTTATAACAATAATAATAACACACAACACTTTGGTAACTACTGCAATTGACATTTTAATTTAGAAAATTTGAAGCATATGTCACTGTCAAATAATATTTCTTTAATAAATTTTGCATTTATTAAGAGATGTTGGATAAAACGTTATAGTCCGTGAGCCAGCTTCAAAAACTGCAACCCATTTGACCAAAAGTTTCAGTATGTTCTATGGAATCTACCCGTTTAGGTACATCGAAAAACGCACGTCTGCCATTTAGATCTGGGTGGAATTAAAAATGGCGTCCATTAAAGAAGGAAAGTAAAAGATGGAATTTTGAATAATGTGACAAAAATTTTCTTTTTTATCACATGATACTAGACGAAAATACAAATCAAAAGATACCAGTCTGCCACTCTTATGTGGCCGGGTTGCCTCAGCAGACGAATTTCAAAATTTAAAATTTGTTGCTCGAAATTTGACTTAAATGACCTTTTAGTTCATGGTACTAGAAGAAACGACACCAGTCTGCCACTCGTACATGGTCGAGTAGTCCTGGCAGACGAAATTCAAAATTTAAAATTTATGGCCCGAAATTTCACTCAAATGACTAAAATTTTCTTTTTATCCGATACTAGACGAAAATGCAAGTCAAAAGACACCAGTCTGCCGAGGCAACCCGACCACGTACGAGTGGCAGACCAGTGTCTTTTAATTTGTATTTTCGTCTAGTATCATGGGATAAAAAGAACATTTGGTCATTTGAATCAAATTTCGAGCAATAAATTTTAAATTTTGAAATTCGTCTGCTGAGGCAACCCGGCCACATGCGAGTGGCAGACTGGTGTCTTTTGATTTGTATTTTAGTCTAGTATCATGTGATAAAAAAGAAAATTTTGGTCACATTATTCAACATTCCATCTTTTACTTTCCTTCTTTAATGGACGCCATTTTTAATTCCACCCAGATCTAAATGGCAGACGTGCGTTTTTCGATGTACCTAAATGGGTAGATTCCATAGAACATACTTAAACTTTTGGTCAAATGGGTTGCATTTTTTGAAGCTGGCTCACGGGCTATTATACTTCACACGTGGACAAAGTGGAATTACCCACTCGATAAATTATCACACTAAGCCTTCGGCTTCGTGTGCCAAAATTTCTCTTGTGGGTAATTCCTTACTTTGCGTACTTGTAAAGTAAATAACTATTACCCAACCCCTCTCAATAAATGCTCTAAAACTTTGGCAATTTTAAACAAGAAAAGTAACAGATTACCCACTAGTGGGTATAATTTTGGGAAAAATCAATAGTGAGTAATTTTATATTTATAATAATAACTACTTTGATTAACATTTTAATTTTGAAATTTTTGAACCATATGTCAAATAATATTTCTTTAATAAATTTTGCAATTATTAAAAGATGTTGGATAAAACGTTATACTTCACACGTGTACAAAGTGGAATTACCCACTCGATAAAATTAACACACTCAGCCTTCGGATTCGTGTGCTAAAATTTCTCTCGTGGATAATTCCTTACTTTGCCCACATGTAAAGTAAATAACTATTATCCATTAGGCAAGTTAGTAGAAGAAACAAATTCATTTTATTTTAAATGTACGATTTTATTATTTAAATATTTCTATTTAGTTTAATAAGCCAAGATTAAATAATTTAGATGGTGAATATTTGAAATTTAAGTTTAATAAATCAGTAGCAAAGACTAAGTTAAAATATTTCAAGAATCTTAGCTATTTTCATCTTTTTGAGCAATTTTAATTTAATAGTTTATAGATAATTGAAAATAGAAAACAGAGTAGTTCATTTAAAAATTTTTCCACTCCCTTTTGACATATCCGTTTTAAAAATAACATTTTATGCACAAACCATCGCTGTCAATTTGTGTTGTAATAACTGGCTATAATTAAATTTCGTGATGATTATACGTGTTCCATAAACATATTTGGTTAATCTAAACAACCTGTTTCATTGTGGTTGTTTCCCCCAACAGACAAGTAAATAAATTTCGGTTTGCCGAATGTTTGTAAGCCTGAATGAATTACTTAGATGCTTCCGAGTTTATCCAGTTAATGTACTTACCTGTTCTAATCTTAAGAACAAGGTAGTTACGACGAATCGAGATGGAGAGACAGCGAGACAAATTAAGAAAATTTGTCTCGTGTATTATTCATTGTTTAGGAACACGCACCGTGAACGTGCAGATTGAAGAACATAAAAACTAATTAGATTAACTTTGGAGATGCCTACAGTTGTAAAAAACTGGAGGATTTTATGTTCACGCCGTAAAATATTATTTGTGATTCCTGATTGGTTGTTTTTACTCCTATTGAATTAATTCAGTTTTGGAGAAGCTTCAAAGCATTCTATAAGCAGGAGATTAGCCCTAAATGATTAAATACTTAAAAGAACAGAAAATCTGAAAGTTACATGTTCCACAATTTTCATATATTTTTGTTGTTTTTAAAAAGATTCCATATTTTACGATAAATGGATTTGTTGCAATGAACCCAAACTGCTATGAGTATACCTATATTATAAAACACTGGATCACGAGGAGCACAAATTACAACTGAACATAGTAAAGTTTGACAGTAAAGTGACAGATCGATGTTGATAGCGAACAAAAATGAAATACAATTATTTTTAATAATTTAAAATTCCATTAAAGGAATAAAATTATTGTATATAAGTTTTTTAAATCTTTTAAACAATTGTTGGTTCAAGATAATTACCAAATTTCACGAAAAAAGTCTGTCCTATATTTCCAACATCCTTGTTATTTTCAAAGCCGTACTATATTTGAATGTTTTTAGAAGGTCGAGAGAGTTCAGTAAATAAGGCTTGTACAAATGAATATCAATGGGGTAAATTGTATATATGATTCTAAGAAAGTTAAATACAAATGTATTTTAAATCGGTGAACTATTACATATGACAAATATATATATATATATATATATATATATATATATATATATATATATATATATATATATATATATATATATTAAATATTACAAGAAGAAATATGAGACATAGTTTTGGTAGGAAATAGAAAGACAAATTTGAAGCGAAATGTCATGTAATTTTATATATCTATATTTCGAAGAAGTAAATAAATTTCCATGTTTTATATCAACTCGACAAACATCCGTTTCAAAGCACTAAGACCTACTTGAAGACTTGCAGAAAGATTGATTTCAAATAAAAAATACAATTAAATTCACTTATTTCTGTAAATTTAACCCCATTTTAACGAATAATGTTATTGCAACTACTGGACATTTAAAAAAGAATGTTTCAGTTTTACTAGTGTTTTAAAGGTCAACAATTTCACAGGTATATTTTTTTGTAACAAAATTGGTTTCATTATCGATTGAATATTTTATCAGAAACGAATAATAAAATTTACATGTTTATTGCAACATAATTTCATAACTTTTCAAAAATAAATGTATCATAGTATAACAGCTATCCAAGAGCTGATATTTGCTGATATAATTTACTCCAAAAATGTGTTCGCGATTCATTAATCTGGTATCCAAATAATGTAAGTAGAGTTAATCTACAGGATTGTCTACTAAAGTAGATGTCGGCTGAGATTGATTGAACTCACAATGTCAAGGGCCACAATCTATTAATTTATCTCAATGCGCGTAGTAACCTATTCACATATACAAGAATAGAATATAGTACCTGGTATTTTCTTTATAATTTTAAGAGTAATATATTTTAGTGCCAGACGAACTTTTTTGTAAGTACTAAGGGTTAAGCTTTCAGGAATTATTTATAATCATTGAACAAATAGAGAGGACTATTTAATTATGTAGTGGTAAATAATATAGTATCTAAATTAATTTAATGCAGTGTCATTAGATTAATATACATTTAATCGATTATGTAAATGCCATTTCCTATTAATTATACCTATATCAAAAGGTAATCGTGCACTAAATTATCATAATCCATACTTAAAATATTTAATACTTAATACATGTAACATTATCCCATGATATTAAGTGTATATACAGGTTTGTTAACCACCATAGCATTTCCCTATATATTTGACACTAATATTTATAATTTTACTCTACCTGAAACCGGAAAAATGACGAAAATATTGGTAATTTTTTAAAAATCATCAGTGCCTTGAAAAATAAATGTAATAGTAATGAAGAGTTTATTTTATTTAATACAAAACAATGATGATTTTAAAAGAAATACCTATAAATATTTCATTTTTCTGGTTCCAGGTAGAGTAAAATTATAAATATTAATGTTAAAAAATCTGGTATATCTTATACAGATAAAACCAACTAAACATGTATGACATTATTAATTTTTTGTTCTTATTGTAACTATGAATTTATTATAAAATAGATATTAATTAAAATCCAGTCTTCAAAACTTTCTAACTAATTATACAAATATTACTTTTTAATATTTCACACGACACATATTTTTGACACTTCACAATTATTTCACATATAGATTTTGTTTCCCATTATAACTAAGATTATTTAAATATATTCTTAAATATATATATTAGTTTTTCTCAAAATTAGAAGAATGTACAAGAAAAGTGCAAATAACATTTTATATTCCAAATATTTTTGCTACCATCTTTCATTTGAAACTTATTTCATTAATTTTTTTATTCTATTTTGGAAAAAAAAGGAATTTATTGTATTCTGTGTCCAGTAAACTTCTGCTTCCTGTTTGTCAATTTTATTCAAAATCACTCAGTTTCCATATTTTCATGAAACTTATAAATTCCAAGTTTCGTTTACATATCTTGTCTCGTTCATGAGATATTACGCACAAGGACATCCATCCATCCTTACATAGAGACATTGAGAAATTAACGGATTCAGTGAATGTTTAAATATACTTTGTATAAGAAAGTAAAAAAAGAAATGTTTCCTTTACAATAAACTATTTAACTATTGACGTGAAATAATTAGGGACACCAATAATTGAACATTAATAAATAAATAATTATGCTTAATTTATTAAAAATTATAATTAACAAAATCATCCATTTTATTTTTATTACTAATGAAGCTTCAAGGACACTTAATTTCCTAAATTTAAAAGGATATATTTATCTCTAATATGGAATTATCAATAACAATTTATTGCGCATATTTTTATTGTGATGTAGGGATATGTATAAGTAGGTAAGTCTCATGTTGTATGCTACTCTAATTTCCAGAAAAAATGCATTTGTATTGATATCCAATGAAAAACCAATTTGCCAAGAAAAAATTGCATCTGGATTGATGATTGATATTGATACTCTTCCAATTCATTTATGATTTATTCAACTATCAAATCGAAATCACCAAAGTGTTTTTTAATGATCCATCCATAGAAAAAAATAATGCACACCGTAGCTATTTCTCCCCCAAAATCTTGTGGACTTCTGTATAAAAATAATTCAATTTAAATCATTTCAGGGGTTTAATCTACAATACACGAATCATTTATTTCGTAGTTGAATTATAAGATTTCAGTGCAATTTCTATTCAGCTCCAGTAAGATTTCTCATGCATATTAATTTCAGATGAGTTGTCTCACGTTTCAGTTTCATGAATCGTAAGAGTTAGCAGGGGTGAGCCTTAAACTAACTTCACTTGCCTAAATTTTCTTAACAACTAGAAACAAAAGAATCTGTAATCAAATATTGAAATTCTCCTCTGTAGCTTTGTGTCATTTTCGTCTTTTTGCCCATCCATAAATATTTATCCTTTAGTTCGTTGTTTTGAATTTTAAAAATTCTGAAAGTGTTTTATATGATTTATGATGTGGAATACGACGACGATGTTTGACACTAGCGTAATTTACATGGAAATGAACACAAAAATGAAACGTACTTTTTTGATTGCATTGGCATTCTTTGGGATACACATTGACACTGACAGAACATCAATTTGTTTACAGATTGATTGGTACTAAATTTATCTACTAATATCCACTTATTTTTATTGCTTTTCGAGTTTTCTTACTTAATTAAATTTCAACTTTACGTTTATGAAACAAATTCGGCATGTCGCTACATCATCAATTTTAAACTGTCAACGAGAGAATAAATAAAATATACGTTGTTGTTTTGAGAATGAAAATAATCTTTGGAATATCTCAAATTCAGACTGCATTTTTATTTTAACGCACCATTAGAATCTCCAAAGCGTATTCTAAAAATATTGCGTTAATTTTATACGAGCTTTCTATTTTTAATATGTGTTTATAAAGAGTTCTTCCTGTACCTTGTATACCATTGAGATCTGGAGAAATTTTAGAGTTAAATTAAACTAGAGTTTTTATACTTATTGAATATTAAAGTTAAGGGTTCGAATATTCAAACCTTACTTCCAGTTAAAACCAAAAATCTTACTGCTATCAAATAGTTTGGCATCCAATAAAACATATTTATAGAACTTTTGCACTATAACTGGAAACAAATTATAAAAACCTATCACTATACGACTTTACCAATAATACTTCAAAAATGCAGTTAATTATTAAAATTAAAACCAAAAATACAGAACTGATAATAATATTTTATTATACATATTAGTATTATTGTAACATTACAGATAATATACAAAACACTGTTCACATGTCAAAATATGAGTACAAAAATTTTAAAGATTTCTATCCTAAATTTAATTGTGTTCATCTATACTTTCAGACAAACTGGAATCACTGTCTGCGCCAAAAGAAATAGTAAATTATTCTATCATATTATCTATTATTCCATCCAAATTACACATTTTTTTTCTTCTTTAACAATGTGACTGTAACAATTTTACCAGTCAGCGCTTGTAATATTGTCTACTGCTTGTAGGAAAAGTTGTTTTACGTCTTTTCAGTTCACAATGATAAGAAGGTAACCTCAATACAGTTTTATTATTTTTCTCTGCCATTTCATCCGTTACATATAGATTTATGTATTTGTGGAATATCAAAAAAGAGAAGCTAAAATAGTCAAAATACCGAAGACGTAAAAATATCAAATCGACTCACTCACTGACAGTTGACAGCTGATACGAACAAAATACTTTTATTTAAAAATAATATCTTCATTAGATCTTCAGTTATCGTGAATGAAAAAATTATGAAACACAGGCATCGAGTTATCGTGTTTTCGGGTTTCCAATACGTCTGTTGAAAACACAATATCGAAAATTGTGACCCGTCACAATAAATATGCGGAAGATAATAAATAATGTTATAAGTATTAGCTTGCACTTACTCTGTTATTCATTGAATTTGAAGCAACAGGAAAAAGTATGTCAAATAGTAGTAAATTGTCTTCTAACAGTTATCTGCCAGTTAGCACAAAAAGCATCAAACGTGAAAAGTTTTTCGGAAAGTTTTGATGGCTCCTAATGGAGCACTTATACCGGGAAGACAAAGAAAAAGGTGTATAATACAGGTTAAGCACAAGCAATTTTCACATAAGTAACACAAAATAAATTTTATTGGTCTATTTATTTCCATAAGCCCTCAATAAATCACCCCAACCGATTAGTTCGAAGAAAATTATTTGCAAGAGAATAGTAGTTCTCTTCTCTTGCAGATAATTTTCGGCGCATACTAAATAAAGCAGAATAATCAGCAGTACAGTGCAGTGAATATGTGTATTATTTATCACAGGAGTACGTACTCCGCCGCGTTTCCAGGCTTACTGCGATAACTCGCGTTGATAAATGACAACAGTTTTACTCTTCGTATCATAGTACCCCGGAAAATTAACATATTCATCATAATTACTTCGTAAACAAACGTATATTACTCACTAGAAAGTTAAAATTCAAAATTACAATATTAAGTCTACGGAAACAGAGAACGTACGGTTACTAATATTTATTGTACAAATTTATTAAATTATTTGAAATCAGGAGTTGAATTAACTATAAATAAAACAGATTAAGATTGAATTCTAAATTAATTGTTTAAACGTCATGCTACTTGTTGAGTAAGCAAATATTTTTTGCACCTTATTATCTTGCGTCGAATTTTGTAAAATGTAATATGTTGCTTTTGTTCTTCATTCATAAAAATTGCGAAAATAAATTACTTTGCAATAAAATTAATAAATATTTTTTTACAATACCTGCTGGAAAAAGAAGCTTTCCTATTCTTATTTTGGAAAGCAAATGTTCTCATATCTTTTCTAGGACAATAATGAAGTAACATGGACAGAAATGATACATATTCACAATAGTTATTTGTCAAACTAGAGAGGAAAGCGCCTCTTTTTCCCTCTCGAGTTCGAAGACATGTCGAACGAGAGTGGAAGAAGAGCTTTCCTCTCGTATAAGACACAACATTTTTTCACGGCATGTTTCTAAAAACGTGCTCGGACCTAAAATACACTTTGAGAACACAACTGACAGACTGACATGTTAAAGTTAGGTTATCAGGCGGTGTAGCAGTGTTGCCAATAAACTAATCTTAAATCTAAATTAAAGTTGTCAAATTGTGATTTAATCTAGAAAAAGAAAAATATAAGATATAATTGTAAGACAATTTAAAGTATGTATATCACTAAAATAAGGATTTTCAATAAAATTAGGCATTTAGCTATAATTTTTACAATACATTTATTGTAAATAGCATTGATATTGGCAACACTTCTATATTTTCCTCTCTAGAGATGAAAAACCCGTTTTCCTCACTATTTTGGGAGAAGAACGGTGGGGTTTCCTGGTATGTCGTGAAAAAAAAAATTGTATTTACAATAAATATTGTATAAAAGTATTTGCACACCTTTTTTGATAATTGAAATGAACGAAAAATTTTATGAAGATTATGTACAAATTTATTCATTTTAAAATATTGATTACTCAATTAGATGAGTTATAATTCCGTTTTATGAATTCTCTTCAAAATTACTTTGATATTTGCAGAATTGAAAATCTAAACAAAGTAACTCGATTTGGCACTGTAAATGAATCAATTTAATGAATCTGCCTTCAGTATGTGCAACGATTTTTGGTTTTGCAGAGTTCCAAGAATGTATAACTCAAGTCTTATTTTCGAAAACCACGGCGGTAGAATTTTCGAATTCCAAACATTGACGTGGCAAAGATTAAGTATTGTGTGTGGTTATTACATTGGCCTAACCTAAAATGGAATTTGAGTCTCTAGTATTATGGTGTGCACCTCACGTTCCACGCTCTTGTCAAGGGGAAAAATTCCGATCAGGTTGGCAACACTATTGAAGTAAATAACTAAATATAATTGTGTGCGCTTCCAGAATAATAGTAGCAATTTTCAAAATGAATATTTGATAAACGCAAATGAGTTTGCATTAAGTATATAAATAACCTTGTTGTTTTGCGAATTACCTGTCACTTGCACTAAATAACTAACTATACGTTAGTAAAGGTTACTAACTTTTTGATGTGTCAATAACACAAGCAATTTTATTTTTATAACTAGTTCCATGAAGACTGTTTATGACACTGTTCCGCAGTGTTACATAATTTATTTCCAACTATTTTTTTATTTGTACCACGCGCATAATTAAATGAAAAACAAGAAAACTTTTTACAAACAAACCTAATGGCATAAATATATAAAGTGCCAACAAAGGTTTTCCGAAAACATCAATTTAGGGGTCGTAATAAATTATTTACGTACCCTTTTTCACTTGTGGTTCAGGAAATTTTGCCTAAGTGCCAAAATGTGTTTCGATTGCAACATTATTACCTCCTCAACTAAGACTGTCAGCATTAATTGATTTTTAGGACCGGAGGTATTAAAAACGGCGGAAGAAGTGCAATAACTCGCTTCTATCCTGACGTGTGACATGTAATCTATATAATCTAAAATCGAACGTTTGCGAAAATAGTGTTTGGAAATCGATAGTTATTGATCCAAGAGGAAGATTTGAGAAGAGATTTTGCAGGGTGTTGTGCTGTGTGTGATTTGACGACAGGCAATGCGCTTTCGATTTGCGTCGCGACGGGACACAGCTTTCAATTTTTGAATGCGGGTTTCGGGATGAAAGGCACTCTAAAGCCCGGATTTTATCTTATCGTTTGACACGTTCCGAATTTTAATAGTATGTGTTATAGGCAAATAGGAAACATCAAAGAACATATCATTTTTTGAACACTGAAATCTTAAGACATTTTTTATTGCAAGTATGGAAAAGTATTTGATGTAAACATACTGGAATTCAGTGGACAATATTTGGAGAATGAAAAAATTCACATATAAGGAGTCGCCATACTCCCACGTGATACAATGCAATACATAAGAGAATATGTATCCTAAGCAAGTAGATTTTAGAAATTCAATTTACACAAAATCAATCATAATCTTTTCACATAGTTTTCTGTTTTTCCCAACTTTTATGAATTATTTATTCCAATCAAATCTACACAACTTAACATCATTTTTTATTTGAATACAATACTTCTTGACTAAAAAAAAAATTATAATGGTAGAAAATATTTAAAAAAAATTCAAGTATTATTGTTTGCCCATATGTCTCCACCTTTTGGAATATAACAAAATCGTTCCGAAGTAGTAAAGTAGTCTCTGACCGGTCATTTTAAAAAATTTTAAAATTCATTTAAAATCACACTCCTGACTATTCTACGACTATAATTCCGGGTGTATTAATAAATAGCGTTATATTATTATTGTGCTTTATTTTCATTTTCTTGACTGTTTTGACAATATGGTAATATTACCGTACAGCATAGAGTTATGACATATTTACCATGCCTACTTTTATGCAGGTAAACATAGGTTTAATCTCCTGAAATCGGTCATCCTTATTTACACTCCAAGTGTGAAAATAAATATATTTTTGAAATTTATCAAATTCACCTGTATATTTAAATATATAATAGTCAGTTTTAAGTTTTTATCTTTTTTATAAATTTCAATTTCAATTATATTTAGCTCTTAACATAAGTTTACTCATAATTACTGTTCAGGTAAATGTTCGCTCATAAATATGTAAATATGAAGTCAAAAATACATTTTAAAATTTTTTAATAATTAATTTGTATTAGTAATAACAAACTGAAATAGGTATATTGAAATATAACTTTTAAATATATTTTTCATAAATTGGCATTTTGTGGTGAGGGACGAGCCAAATTAATTCTTTATGAGAACTGTGATTTATTTATCGTATCTGTCAATAATAACAACATTGCCACTGCTGGTGAAATTTCTCTTTTCTTCAGAACCGAAGATATAATTTGTATTTTTCTATTTTCCATATTAACAAATATGAACAGAGAATTTACAATACACGGCTGTATTAAAATAAAGATATAACGATAGCACACTATTTCTCTCAACAAAACAGACTCTGAGCAAAAATTTGGAGTTTGCAAACTTCATTTTTATGCGGCATGACAAATTCTATTACTGTGTTTCCAACAGAAGGAAACTATTCAACCGATTCACAAATTACAATGAATGTATATTAGATTATAGGTAATAATATTCCAGGCGAACTGAAATCTATTAATAATGTCAATCTGTATAGTATTTAATTTTTGTGCTAAATTTATTATTTCATGGTTGTGAAGGCTAAATCGCCACTGTAATATTCTATTAATTATACTCAGGTGACTGTTTTCTGTGCCTTAAATGTGTGAATAAATAATAATAAATAAAATATGTCAAACTTAGGTTACGTATTAAAATTAAAGCAATGCATCAAATTTATTATTTTAATATTAAATTTGATTCATATTCTACCATTTTTAAATTAATGTTATGTAAAGGGATGTATGCAATACTATACAAGTACTATTTTAATAAGTGCTTTTAAACTAGGAATGCTTTCATCGAAATTTCCTAATTCAAAGTTAACATAATTATTATAATGTTCATAATAAAATAGTGTAGATTTCTATGTAAAGGAACTTAAATATATGTGTCTTTTATAAAGATTTTGTTTTTCAAGTCTTTTATTGATATAATTCCCGATTAATAATTTCGAATTTAGAATGCAAATACAAATATTATTGCGCATATTTTATTATAAGTAAATATTGTTGCTTCTCGTTAATATATATTTTAGCTACCCATAAAAGCATCTCTTAATATCGGTACGTCAGAACGTCTGATATAGTTACATCAAGCGTGAATTTTTTTACATGAGAAATCCAATGTAATACATGAATATGTAAATATTAAGTGAACTCATAGTATTTGATGTGGAAAATTGGAAATATTATAATTTTAGTTTTCGTATATTTTTTGTAATTAAATCATACAACAAAACATAAAAAGATTCATATTTGAAAGAATTCAGTTTATTAAGAGAAATAATAGATAGTTTCAAAAATGCTACAAATCATACTTTGCTGTATTAAAAAATTCTGTATTTCGTATTTAAATTAGTTTTCCAGGCAGTAAAATTAACATATTTACTGTTCTTTGTTTTTCTAAGTCTGATATGGTATAAAATTTATTTTCTAGGTTATGTTGCAATGCATAAAACTAAAAGTACTGTTAGAAATAAATCCATAAATATATGATTCACCAGTTTCTAATAATGCATTTGCTAGTAAACTTATAATAAAGTTATTTGTATTCCAATACTACCCCAAAATATCTATTTTCCATACTGAAGTACCTACATTAAATTTTACTGGAGAAAGTTGAAATCTTCTGCAATACGCAGATTTTTTCCCACGCATATTAAGTACATTCTATTGTTATGTACTTTTACGCCGGAAGGAAGATTAATCTTAGAACTTCCCCACGGACGAAATATTGTGATGATCTTCAAGGAAACGAAAGAATATAGGAAGAGACGCGGTATTTTATCATATGCGTCTCTATTTTCAGATGTCATGTCGTCTCAAAATGTTTGAGCTATTAATTATCATATTGTTATCATTTATTTCTGGGTGATGGACGACAGCGTTGTAGCATGTTCTTGTGAAGTAATAGTGAACTTATTTTGCAATGTATTTCTAGAAATGTACGCATATTAATAATTTTAATATAATGTTGTTCATTAATGTAAAACGATGATTTTACGATTTCTAAATGTGATATCATTAGATTATTTAAAAAATTACGAACGATACTAAAGTTTTTCTGTGAATAGTTAAATTTAAAAAAATAAATTAAAAAAAAAATTCTTTCCCACCCTAACTTGTCTAACCCTCGTTAAATCCATCGATAATTAATATAATAATTATGTACGAGTAATATATTAATTTTATGAGATTTTAAATTTGAAATTAAATTTAATACAAGTAGGTCATATTTTTATGAAATTGACGTTTATCTGATTTCTTCATGGTTGGTACCACGATCTCTGTTTTTAGATATATTGGGAGAAATGTTTTAGTGATGTCTCATGTTCTAAAATTATTTTATAAAAAAAAATGCTTCGAATAAAAGTTTCAGAGAAATATAATATGCTATCTATAATAATAATTTATCACTTTTATTTGAAGTATGTTTTATAAAATAATTTTAGAACATTGTGCAGCACTTTCTTTTAGAATATCCTAAAACAGAGCTTATACGTAAATTTACGGACTATTGATATCATACAAAAATTTCGAATAATACAATAATTTGCAGGATTAAATATTATATTATAAAGTTAAGGGAGAGAAGTAGGCGAGGGTTACAATACGACGAGGGAGAAAAATATACCAACGGGAGGTTTGTGCACAAACCTCCCGTTGGTATGTAATTGGCTATTTCTAACGCGATTTGGAATTTGGAATTAGAAACTCGGCAATTTACACGAAATATGTCTTGTACATTATAGGGCGACAAACCGATTTGCGCCGCTGAGAAGGGTGGCTTCTATGTACAGTTAAAAACTTTTAACGTGTAATGTCATTCAAATTTTCTTAGATTATCTTCACTTTGTTTTACTTGTCGCACTTCTTACTTCTTGAAAGTTATCGCAAGCGACGTTTTATAAAATTTAATTTTCTTCGGAATTTTAAAAGTAGAACTTGAATGTTTGAAGTCAATAGTTCAATACTGGACCAATTTAACTGGACATTGCATTAGCTAAATATAAATTTTGACGTGTAAACGTAATTTTCAATACTTGATAATTCAAAAACAAATTACCTTAAAATATCTTTGCGGCATTCATGAGACTACCAAACAAAATCATTTCGAAAGTAGCAGAATCTCGATCCTTTTAAGCCCCAGGTCTATCCCTGAAAGAACCACCCCTTCCCTATAAAAACCACCCAACATTCACGTTCGGCTCTGGCAAATTCTCGCGTCATTGTCACCAGTCACCAGTGTCGTCGCCTGCGGGGTAATGGACCACCTCCCCACCCGCAGATGTAATAGCATCGCGATCGGGATCTCGCAACTCGCATCGCATTCATAGCACATTTGATGACACTCACGTGGAGTTAACACGGTCCGTTTCACGAGGGATAACTGCCAAAGGACAAAAAGTTCTGCTTTTTTATTGCTAAGCGGCTTGGATGGAATTGTTACATTGTTGTAAATTTGTTTCCGATATACACTAACTACGATTTTGTATTTACTGTTCTTCCACTTCATATCTTTTTGCTTTCATATAATTTTCAAATTCAGTTCCTCTGACTATGTTGCACAGTTTTTCAATATTCTGTAGGTACCTATTTAAATAGGTCTTGCATTTTTAATTTTTATTTAATTTTAGCGACTCGTTTCTCTTCACATTTCCTGCGTCTGTCATTTAATTTCATGAACAATATTCTCATATAGTTTTTTTTTTTATGTAAAGTAATGCAATTTGTGTTTTTCCAACCATTAATAGCAGCCCGAGACTCAGCGTCACAAAATCTTGTGTCATACTAACATCGTTCATATTTTGTAAATATGTTATTTAGGCTAGTAGAACACGTATAGTAACCGTCAGCTGGTCCACTAGGTGGGACTTACGCCATGATTGTTGCAAACTAAAATTATTTGTATATATATCTCAGTAAATAATTCAGATAAAGTAAATAATGTTATATTAAAAAAGATGTAGAATAGTATTGGCTACAATTTTTATATGAAACTTTTTTCTATATTTTGTACTGTTCAGAAATTAAAATTTTCTAGAAATTCTGTGGTAGGCACAGCAGATTCTAAAGAAAATCATATTTTACATTTTCCACTATAATCGAAATTTGATTGGTAGATACGTCAAAAATTCTCACATCTGATTGGTTCAAATGCACCGTAAATAATTTTTGGAAATCACTTTGACTACATGTAGGTAATGGGTAAAATAATGTTCAGAAATTTAATTACTAATGGAATAACAATTAAATACACATTTCTAATCTCTCCAGCACCAGATGACAACTCTGCTAATATTTGATAAATTTGATAAATTGTTACAGAATTTCAACTTGTAATTCACGGAATTGTTTCCACACGTACGCTTTCGAGTATTTTGGGGAGTAGTACTTCAAGTGCTTGGTCGATTTCTTAAATGGACTTTGCAGAAAAACGAGATTTAATATTATTTGTTGACATTTCGTTTTAAATTTGCAACCTTTTTAAATTTTCCTATCGTTGTTTATTTACATTCTATTTTGTTGCCATAATTACAACTGAATAAATTTGATTTTTTAAAATAGATCTATCAGTTAAAACATAAAATACGATTTTCTAGCTGAATCTATTTCGTGCTAGTTTTGATTTCCTATGGAAATTTACCTTCTGCAATATTTCGTTTTTATTGCTACTTGAAAATCATCTCTCGTCTTCGACTCGTGGTAATTTTCGTAGCAATAAAAACTCAATAGTCCAGGCGGTAAATTTCCGGAAATCAAACTAGCACTTGATATGTTATGTATAAAAATATAATTTCTAAATTTTATAGACGTCAAAATTAAGAGCTGAGTAGATTTTGGTGTTGGCCATCAACCGGGAGTGGTAGGTTACATATTCATTAGAATCTGAAGTGGCCACCACAGAATTTTCAAATATATGTGTATAATTTTCTATAATCAAATTGCTAAGAGGACAAACAAATAACTGAAGCAATGTGCAAAATATATTAAACAATCAAATTTAGTAACTGAAAAAGTTTGTGTAGTCGGCACTTGATGGAACATTATAACTAATAGTTTAAAAGAAAATATATCACTTGATTATTCCACAAAATTTATTAAATGTAACGATCGTTTCGTTTAATAAATTTTGTGGAATAATCAAGTGATATATTTTCTTTTAAACTATTAATCAAATTTAGATTTATTTAAAATGCTGTACATAAAATTGGACCTTTATAATTTCTGGACATACTGATACAGCCACACAAAAAGATTCTTGTCTATAATTAATTAAATCGAAATGTGAGTCACAAATTAATTTGGGGAATCAGTTCTTTGATCAGTATAAATGTATTAAATACTGGAATTCTTTGATGTTCGAAATTAAAGAAGCGTATAAATGGACCAACTCACCAACCGAGAAACGGAAAAAACATACTAATATGTTTTTTTGTACGATCTAAGTTTGCAGACAACTAAAACAAATTTTGCGTTACGGTTATGGAAGCGTTATTAGCCGTATCCAGCACAAATCTAACACACAAACATATACACATGCACGAAGCAGAAACCGACTGACTTCCTTTGCAACGGGACACGAATGCGAAAAGCGTTGTTAGTTCTCAGATTTATTTGGTTTACACACGAGAGGTTGCAGATAGAATATGGAGCTTGAACTCGAAAAGCACGGCGAACTTGACGATTTTTAAAGGCTTGAACTATCTGAAAAAGCTTGACTTCGACCTCACATTAGAAAGTAAAAGTTGATGTAGGTATGTTCGTGTCAATTTTTTTTACAAAAGTAATACATATTTTTTTCAATTTCTTGTCCAAAATGCTGCGATTGACAGCTATTGTATTTTATTACAATATGCTATCTGAGACTGTTTACAAAATGTTTGTTATGAAAATACATTCACGTTGACGTGTATAATTCGTTTAACTGTTCGTAAAATAAAATCTATTACAATTCGACCAGACATAACATCTTCCGGCAGAACCAATTAGACAGTATATATTTTGTTATTAAATATATGTTGCGTGTCACGTAAATAATTGTAAATAAAAAGTGTCCGGCAAAAAATTATGCATCCAAATTTTGTATCACAAAACTGCCAATTACCCTACATCTTATTTAATACAGAATAATTTATTTTGATACCGCAATTTTATGAAATTAATAATAATAGGTTTGTTCCAAGTGGTCATTTCTGACATGTTTGTGACAAATTTCAGTGCGCCTGCGAAAAATGTAAATAAGTTAACTTTGAAACATAAACTTTATTTCTTTTTTGTCGCTAAAAATGTATGAATTTCTTTATTTATATTTATATTTAAGGTTAGCTGTCAAAACAAAAAATGAACATGCACATGCGCTCCATTCCATTCGCCGTTCCTGTCTATGTTTCAAACTTAACTTGTTTACATTTTTCGCAGACGCACTGAAATTTGTCACAAACATGTCAGAAATGACCACTTGGAAAAAACCTAGTAATTTCTAATTTTCCGCCTACTCTTTTTATTGCTACTGGCGTATATTGCTTGCAATTTGTTTTAAATATTTTAATCTGTCACTGTCATCATGAATACAATAAATGTCGAGAACCGTATAAATATTATTAGAATGTTTTATGGGGGCACAGTGCAAGACAAATATCTGAATACTTTACAGGAATGAACGCCGAATGATTTTCATCGCCAGAAATTGACAGTGACAGATTGAAATATTTAAAACAAATTGCAAGCACTGTACGTCAGTAACAATAAAAAGAGTAGGCGGAAAATTATGAATTATTAATATAAATTTCATTAAATTAAATAAATAAATAATATAAATATATCATCACACCTTTTACCCATTAAGGGTGTGGAACTCTGCGGTATCAAAATAAAATAATCTGTATTAAATAAAATGTAGGGATATTGGCACTATTGTGATATAAAATTGGTTGATAATTAGTTCAAGCAGTCATTCAATAGCTCTTTTACGATCTACACCTACAAAAATATTTCCTTTTGATTTTAATTTTACACTTTTCTCCACAATTTATCATATGTATTTCTACGTAAAACAACTGTTCAAATTTTAATTATGTGATATTTTATGGTATGTTCAACCAACTTTGATTTTTGAAATTTTTGCAATATTAGTAACAATAGTTATTTACTTTACAAGTGGGCAAAGTAAGGAATTACCCACGAGAGAAATTTTAGCTCACGAAGCCGAAGGCTGAGTGCGATAATTTTATCGAGTGGGTAATTCCACTTTGCCCACGTGTGAAGTATAACGTTTTATCCAACACTTCTTAATAAATGAAAAATTTATTAAGGAAATATTATTTGACAGTGACATATGCTTTAAAATTTTTAATTAAAATGTCAATCAAAGTAGTTACCAAGGGGTTGTGTGTATTTATTATTGTTATAAATAAAAAAATACCCACTAGTGGCTTTCCTTAAAATTATACCCACTAGTGGATAATCTGTTACTTTGCTTGTTTAAAATCGCCATAGTTATAGAGCATTTATTGAGTGGTGTTGGATAAAAATATTTTTATACAGTTATGATAATGGAAAACGTCAGAAAATGATCACATGAGTTTTTTTATTATTGCCTGTCCAAATACCAAGTACTAATTATTGTTATAATGAATAAAAAATTCCAAGAAATTGTAAATAATTTGCATCATAAAATTACTAGCTAAATTAATTCGCCATATATTAAACTAGGGTAATATTTTAATCTTTCATTTATGCTCCTACTTTTATATACGCAATATTCAAAAGTGTTTTGTCTTTAATTTCATTTTATGAAAATATTTGAACAAATTAAGCAACTATAATATTTGTAATACTGGAGTGCATCAGCATTATAATAAATATTGGCCTAAAAGTATAATACTGTTACCTATTTATTTCCTATTTATTATTTTAATACTTGCTTCTTTGTAAGGAAAACAGTTTATATTGAATCAATTAAATATAGGTATTATATCTTTGTATAGCATACATTAAAATAATGGATCTTTATAAGCTCTAATTGTAGACGAGAAAATATATTCCAGAAAATATTGATACCATTGTGGAACCCTGTTTTCATGATACTCATTCTTAGAAAATATAAAAGTTTGCTGCAAGGTTTTTTTCCTTTGCAAAAGTAGAAAACTTTAATTACTGCATCTTTAATTACATAGTTATTAACTTCCTTTTAATCAAGCTTTTCTACTTTATCCGCCTGTATTATGAAAGTTACATATTATATAATTTATACCAAAAAATTCAAGTCATTTGTTGTAGTCGAGAATAATAATTTTAATAATTAAAAACTTTCAAGGAAATATGGAAATAAGCGTTTTAATAAATTTTATTCATCTTACAATTTATTAACCAAATTATTGATTATTTATGTCTGTTTGCTGTCGAATAAGCAAATAGTTAATTATCTACATAGGAAACAACGCAGAAAATATGAATACGCATATAAGCATTTTTTATAAAAGGCCAGTCATTCCAGAGACAAATATTTACAGAACGAAAGAAGAGGGTGGATAAAAATTTATCATATGAAATGTACGCAGAAAATTCTGGTGTTTTACGCATAACAGGCGGTGAAAAATGACTTTAACGTAATTGCTTCGTCAATATGCACTTGCGAGGACCTATTTACAGCCTCCTAACATTTTAACATAATTACAGTCATTTTCTGACCATTTTGAAATTTAATTATTTTTATCGATATCTGAAGTAGGTAATTGTTATGACTATATTAGTTTCTTATACGTAGTACAAGAAACTATAGTTAACGACTATCACTTAAAAACTAAATTTACATTTCTATATAGTTTAAGTTTAACTTTTATGGCCTGTAATTCAATTACTATGCAAGATAGCAAGAAATAGTTTTCAGTTTTGTTTTTTTCGTTTATCTTTTGACAAATAGCAAATTTTGTTTTTTTGATTAGTTACAAAATGAAACAGATATAACCTTGTAGTATAGACCATGCCCCTCAGCTCATTAAGATACATAAACTCTAAAAATTTAATAACTCATGTTGAACAGGTTGAAAAGTTAGAACAAAAAGTATAAAATGGCATTTTTCATGGCTAACATCAAGGGATACCTGGACGTTTGGCTCAATTTTTGCCATTTTAAGTTAGAACAAAAAGTATAAAAATGGCATTTTTCATGGCTAACATCAAGGGATACCTAAACGTTTGGCTCAATTTTTGCCATTTTCAAAATGTTTGTTATAACATTTCTTCCTGTGTTTCGACGAGCTGAATCGATTGGTCAACACCGCAAGTCTGTATCTTTTATATTTAGTGAGTTAATCCCAATTCTCTAACTCAGTTAATTTTTAACCACTTGCTAAGATTTTAATCCAATGAATATTCTTAACACACAAGAAAAACTCCAACTATCACTTGTAACATTGGTTTCTATTTGTCAAAAATATTAGCAAGTGGTTAAAACTTAACAACTGAGTTGGTGAATTGGGCCGATTGCCAATTCAAATTTTGAAGAATAAATGGAAAATTTTCATATATTTCTAAAAGTACTTATAAATACATGAAATTCACAAAACATCAAATCTAAAAATTATTAGATATGATGAGATGCCCTACTGAAATGTGTTTCTTAGGGTTCAGATTATAGACAAATGTAATGAAATAAAATTCAAATATTAAGTGATATTGAGTGAAATTATAATATTTTACTTTATTAAGCGTAGTAAATAATTTTTAATAACTAAATAATGAATCGGTTACGAAAGAATGATTCAAATAAAAGGTTTAAACATCAATATTTAGAATATTTTTGTATCTGTTTCCAACTACATATTTAATAACATATTACTTCAACAAATAACTAGTGATACATCTGTTGTATATAACATGTGTCAAATGTAATTATTAAAAATTCAAAATACAGAATCATATGCATATAAGCGTCACTATATTGTTTTCATTTTGTAAAAATAAAATGTGTCAATTAAAGCTGAAATAACAAGTCCCTAAAGTCCGTTCTTCAAAAACCAATTTTTGTGAGTCTATGTGCTAATTGGCTAATTAAATATTTTATACATCAAAAAGAAATTACACAAAGAACATAAAATTTATACTTTTTTCGTTCTAATGTACACATTTCACAAAGCCCAAAGTAACTTAAAACAAAATAATACAAAAAATTCTTATGTCATTCATCTTAATTAATTTCTAAGTTATTTATAACTTTTTTGTTCACGTCCCAAAAGCGAAAAAAAGTAATGATATATTATTATTACTTTCATATAAAATTCTTTTCCATTACGTCTTTTCTTATAGGTTTTTAGATCGTCTGGACTCCAACAATACACTTATGAAGTTAATGTTTAATCAAGTAGATCAACAATTAGCTAAATGCATTTGACCTAAATTAATATTCCTTTAGTAAACCGTTGAATTATCTTGCTTTTGGGAATTGCCGACTAATCTTTATACACTCTATGAATATGGCTTTAAATCAATAACTTAGCTGCACACATAATTTCATAATAGAATGCATATTCAAAACGAATTTTATAATTTCTATTTGACTTTAAAATAACCTAATATAATAAAATGAATTTTCATATTTTTTTACGCCTTTTATGATTTTTAAAAATAAAAAACAAGATTTTTAAAATTTTTAAAGTTTTGTGTTAGGTGGTATTGAAGTGACGATAGAAAATTATTTTGTTGAATTTTAAATTTTCAACACACCTATAGGTCAAGTAAAAATAAGTGTAGAAATTTCATATATTTTAAATATTATATTTCAACAGTCAAAGTAGAATATAGAGGATATGATAGATTTTAATTAAATTCTAAAATATTTACTGTCAATAATACAAAAATGAATCTGCAAAAGAATTCAGTACAATTTCCAAAACAAAATTGCGTTATTTGTTATTGAATTTTTTACTTTGTAGAATATAGGATATAATATATTATAATTAAATTCTATTTGCTGTCAATAATAAATTGGAACGAATACTGCGTAAAATGTGCGGAAAAGAGCCTACCTTTGAAATTTTTTGCAGGTTCTATAGACCCGTATAATTCAATTACATCCTACAATATATCAAGATAAAACACAAAAAGTTATAATTTCAACACTGCTGTCGGACAAAATTTACCGGATATCGTTAAAAATTTGCCGCTAAACGGGGATGGAAGCCTGTTGAGCTTTTTAGTGCCTTCTTCTTCATTTACCCAATGTGATTACGGTCTTGTTGAACCTAACATTGGTAACCCTGGTTGGTTTATTAGCTCATTTAATTAATTTATTTCCGCTATCGTTACAGCGGGATTAGTTTGCTAAATCCTTTGTTAAGGAAAAGTTACGATCGCCGAAAATTTTTACACATTCCCAGAAGAACTAAAAAAAGTTTTTTTTTCCGAATTTTCCGATAAAAATTGTGCCTCACTATAAAACTAAAACAGTATCATTTGTTTATTGTTCATTGAAGCAAAACTTTAATTTAAAGCGACAGCTGTACAATTTGTTATCAAAAAATGGGATTCTTGTTTTATGTTTGCCGTTAAATTTTAATAAAACAGATGATTATAGTCTATGAAAAGCTTAGAGACAATAAAATGTAAGTGTTTATCAATAATGTTAGAATAAGAGAGTGATTAAATTGAAAATAATTTTAAGGATTTTTGAAATACTTTTTGCCAGGAAATAGTCACGAAAACCCGTAGGACGAGCACAGTATAAAAATTCATACAGTAGCGACTCTCGCTGTTGGCATATTCAACTTAAAAGTTTATAATAAATTTTCCTTTCTGAATCAGAGCAAAATCTAAAAAAACTTATTCCACCTGCACTTTAAAAGTTTTTACAATTTGTATTTTATTTTTTATAGGAATCACGCTAAAATTCGATAGTCACATTTTAGGGTCCCTAGAATACGATTTTAATAATTTACCTATTTGTTTTGAACTCGTAATATAAACTTAACATGAAATAAATACTGTGGCTTGATATTTGACAAATCAACTAACACTGACACTAACATATTATACTCTATTTTCTATGGTTACTAAGATATCAGCCTATTGGAATCATGAAATGAAAGTGTCGTTACTGTATGAATTTTTATACTGTGGTTTGAGTGTCTATTGCAAAATGACAACAAATTTAAGAAACAAACTCGAGAATTATTTTCTAACTTATCGAATGTTCGCCGGAAATAATTCTCAGTAATAATATAAAAAGAGAGTGAGAATAAATTGAAAATAATTTGACAGATCTTTCGAAAACTTGTTGCCAGGCAATAGCCACTCAAGCCCTACGGGCTTTCGTGGCTATTGCCAAATGGCGACAAGTTTGAGAAAGATACTGGAGAATTATTTTCTAATTTATCGAACTCTCGAGTTGCATTTAATTAGATTATTTTTTGATTTCATCATCATCAAAATCTTTCTTTTTACTCATTTTTCCTTGTGTTGATGATAACTATCTGACATCTGTCAACAAAAACAAAAAAGCTACAGAGAAAATTGCCGGGAATAATCACAAGAGCATTATTCTTAGTATAATAATGACAAGATTGGTTAAAACTCAGACACGTGACATACAATAAAGCATTTCATTGGTTTAAAGAAACGAAAATAATTTGACAGATCTTTCGATAACTTGCTGCTAGGCAATATTCAAGAAGGCCCGTAGAGCTTGAGAATGGTCGTTTATTCTTCACACTCGGAATAATTTGTTCAAGCAACAGACCATTAACTATTTATTCCTCAGATTTAAAATTGTGTTTGTTCCAGATGATAAAAATGATGTTGGCGGTGGTAATTGTCTTCACATTATGTTGGCTACCCTTCAACACGCTTGTGGTAAGTAAAGCAAATTTCTCCTTCCTCTTATAATTTAATTAATGTTTCATAAAATTAAATTTCACATTTGCGTGTTTACCTATATCACTAACAATAACCTCAGGAAAATTACAAGAAAATTGTGTCGTTTGCAACAACAATTTGATTAAAAATTCTTTTGAGCAGGTTTAATTTTTATCGCAAATTTTACGATTAGATTAGAGAAAGAGCAGAGTAATATTTGTCTTGAAAATGTTGGGCATTTGCAGAATTTACGGAATCGTTTTCATAATTCGCTTCATTATAACCTACATTATAACAAGAATTATTCAATTATTTTACGTAATACAACGTTGATTACAAGACAAGAATTGAATTATATTTTTCTATGGTTTTGTCGCCATCAGACGCAATAATAATTAATCTTATTATATATTCATCAAAAGTTTCGTTAAAGCACAGCATACAAGAATTATACGTAATTAATTCTAGTGAGAATTTCATGCTCGGTATATGAAAACGTCTCTGCAATGCAAATAAAAGAAAAGCTACAAAGACGACCAAATAGAATAAAACACTGCGACACTCTTAGAATTAATTTAAATTCTCGCAGCTTCGCATTAAACTCATATTAAACACTTATTAAAACAATGTCTGTTAAAGGACCAAAGTGATTTCTCATAATTACTTATTTTTTAAAACAAAAAATTCTGCTTTTCAGATGTGACTTAATTTGAATTCATTTTTAATCGTTTCGTTTGAATCTATTTGAAAGCACTGCTTGGCAAATCCCTAAAATCGATTTATATTGAATTGCCTATAATAATATCATTTATCCAAAAGAAAATATTTTTTTACCATAGGAACAAAACGAAAAATAGTCTATTAAATTCGAAATTCAGTAAATGTGGAACGATAATTTTTTAACTTATATATACCGGGTGGTCCATCAGTTTGAACTTTTTATTTTATGAGATTATTTTATACGTATGTATGTATATATTTCGAAACTTTCAACCCCCCAGGGATTATTTTCCTAGGATGGACAGACTCACTAACATCTGTAAATGTCATTGCATTGCCACGTGCCACGTTTTCTGTTATATAGATGCCGTATGTATGTTGCTCACCCGGTGCAAGCCCTTGTTACAACCACTAGCCTGTGCACAATAGCTTTGTGGTTGCCAAGTAAATTTTATCTCAACTTGGAATGGTGATGGGAAAGAGTACCGATCCAAATCAAGCCCTGAAAAATTTTCCCACAGTTATATACGATTATTTTAAATATTACTGTAAATTTTTTAATGTATAAGTTTTTCTACCGAATGTTCCATTTCCAAGCAATGATATGCAGCTTTAGATTTACAAAATTTAAAACATCTTTTGTTTCCCTTTGAAACAGTTCTTGTTCATCATAGTCCTGAGATGATCAGTGAGGAAACTATTCATGATTTTATTAATAAATAGGAAGTATGCCATGAATGGGAGTTAATGTTTAAACAATTATATTAGTTGCTCACGGGTCTTTAATAATATATTATTGGCTGTTCTCACTTCGCTTATCAACTTTCCGTTTTATTTTATTAAATATGTTAAATAGACATTGGAACATCTTTTTATAAATTTATTTATTGTCCTTAATTTAAAGTATATTTTCTGTTTGTGATTTTAAACATGAATAGTTTCTGTACTAATCATTGCCTGATAATGAAATATAATTCGAGATTGAAGATTATTAGTACTCAAATTAACGTCCTTTTACTTTCTACATTTTGTAGGTAATATTAGCAGTGTAGGATGTATTTATCCTTGATCCTTGATATAACTAACTAAAAATGAAGGTATTATACTTTTAAATATTTAGAAGAAATATGAACATAGTTGATTATAATTTAATGAAAACAAATTATTGTTAATTAATAATATCATAAATAGAAACAACTTTTAATTTATTTTATTATATTATGTGGAATGGAGTAAATCTTTACGGTGTTAGGTAATCGCACTTCACGCTGAAAATATTAATCGCTAACTGCGATCTACGAAAGCAGAACGCTACGTCCAAAATTCAGATCTCTGCTCAAAAAAAAAAAAATTGTAAATAACCATTGAATCAGCAAAAAAGTGGCATAATTAAATTTATAAAATAATGAACGATTTGAATTATTTCTAATTGAATTTTGAATGTGATGAAAAATAGATATTAAAATGTTTCAGTTTTCCTCAATTATCTTTTAATCAATTTGCAGAAGAATAATTAATTGCGTCCTTTTGTACCTGATAACAAGAAATTTTTGAATTTCAATAGCATACTAACGAAGCAATTTCCATAAAAATTAAATCCTTTGTTATTTACATTTGGACAATATAAAAGGAGTGCAGATGTTTTTATTGGAATTTGTTTGCTCCTTTCGTTCGTTTGACATTTCTTTCTTCTTTCGAGTCACTTTAAAGTGGAGAAGATTGCATCCATTCGTCACTTTGTTCACCTCAACTACCCGTGATTAGATGTGTAATTTATTCTAAAATGGTCGCCGATCACAGTTGGAGGATTCCAGTGACCTTTGTGGAAATTTCGCTCGTCCTTTATTGCCTTTCTTCCTTGACGCCGAAATGGCGCGGTAATTAATTACCACTAAAATATCGAATTATAATTATCTGCGAGAAATTATTTATTGTTTGCCTCGTAATTCGTTTTCGCATACCGTACCTACTAAAGAGACACATAATATATCATATGTAGATGATGCGAGTGAACTTGTAAGAAATATTTACCCTAGTCTAAATATAAATATTAAGAAATATTTCATGTTTCGCGTGGGTTAATCCCGTGAGTGTTCCTATCTTGCAAACTGGAATAAATTTTAGGGAATGGGCTTTTATTTTCTTATTATACTTCTAAAATATAACTCCAGTAATCATATATTACATTTATACTTTTCTTTGTTTTGTTCTTGCTGCTTTTCTTATTTTATTTGCTACATTTTAAGATTAGAATTACTTATTTAATAAAGTAGTAAATTATATATAAAACAAATCATTCCAAATGTCATCTAAAGTTTGTCTATAAAAATTGAATGTTTTGAGCATGAGCGAATATCAAATAATGAGATTTATATATGGAAGATTGTTTGGTAACACGAAAATAAATGGAATGGCATTAAGATTTCCTCATTTCAGTAAATATACACAGTAATAAATTTATTTTATTTTTTTTTTCTCTGAAATTAACTGCTACGGTCATTACCGCTGTAAAAAAATAATTATAGCCAACCAAAATTAAATAAATAAATAATGGTGGTAAGAAAACAAAAGAAAGAAATGAACTATAAAATGTCATTTATCAAACTGGTGGAATGAATAAACTTTAAAAGTTTCTCAACACTATCAGTCTCATTGGAGAGAACTGACGGAAGAATATCTGCAAAGCTGAAAAGATTTCTGACGGTGTGATATCTAGCACAATGCAAAACAGGAGGAAAAACAGAAGTAAAAAATTTGATTTGAGATTTGTTAATTTTGCGGTTATTAATTATTTTTAGTTAATATTGACAAATATATTGAGTTAAATTAACAATTTGAACAAATATGACAAACTAAAAATTAAAATTTTGTGAATTCTGAATTGTTAACAAGAATTATTGTTGTTTTTATTTATTTGCTGGATTTATAAAATTTAACAGCTAGACTCGTCAATAATAACAAATAAATTTAGCTAACTTATCAATTTGAAATTGTTAAAGAAAGTTTGTATCCTTTGTGGTAACTTAATTTGTTATAATAACTATGATTTATTGTTCTGCTTCAATATAATTACTAAAACATTCAGTCAAAAGCACATAAAAAATGTTATTTATTAGTATATTCACAAATCTAGTTACGAAATACACAAAAATAATTTGCTACTTGCTAACAAATTTCAAATTTGTTAACGGTGGATCATCTAGAACTAAAAGTTTTGTTAAAATTTTGTCAATTTTGACTATAAATATTTTACTGTGTAAGATCAGAAGCAGTTAGGGTTCTGAATTCCTCTATTTGTTGAAGTAGGAATAAGAATAAGAAGGAAATAAAAATAGATGTGATTGTTCGTCCGGATGTAAAAAATAAATGAAGTTTTCTAATTGAAGCAAATGGAATAAAAGATTAAAGACTACACCTGTACTACTAAAACTCTTATGCTTCATGATCATTTTCAGGTCAAGGCATCTGACAAAGATTGTTAAATTCCTTCATTTCATTATTTATTTTATTACAAAAGTACATTTACTTTAAACAATAATTTGAAAGAAGTACAAACGTAAATGAAAATTTATATAATGCAAACAAAGTAACTCTTCAAATGTTGTTTTATTTAATAAAATATAAGGAACTTTCTTTTATATAATTGTTGAATTCTTAATATGAAGGTTTCTTCCAATCCGTGAAAAATAATGTCTCCAGTTTCATTTGTAAAAGCTTTACTAATTAATTCCTTATTTTGCTGTTTTACTGGATATTGGTATTCTTTCTTTAAACTGAGTTGCAAATAGATTCACTTCCAAAGCAACACTATAACAATTTATCGACGGGATCGTTAGTGCAAATTGTCGAAAAAATGTCGATGAAATCTAGTGAAAATTGTCAATAGGTTTGTTCCAAGTGGTCATTTCTGACATGTTTGTGACATGTTTCTGACAAATTTCAGTGCGCCTGCGAAAAATGTAAACAAGTTTAGTTTGTAACATAGACTGGAACGATGAATGGAATGAAGCGTATGTGCATGCTCATTTTTTGTTTTGACAGCTAACCTTAAATATAAATATAAATAAAGAAATTCATACATTTTTCGCCACAAAAAAGAAATGTTTCAAAGTTAACTTGTTTACATTTTTCGCAGGCGCACTGAAATTTGTCACAAACATGTCAGAAATGACCACTTGGAACAAACCTAGTATAATTCCTTTCAATTGGCGGAAAATTAAATTTAACATTTTATAGTAAACTACAATAAAATTGATCAGCCTTCTAACAACTCTGAGTATATCTCCTACGTATTAAAATATTAACCTTTCCTTTTTCTCAATACTCACACTCATAAAAATAACTTGTTTCAAAAAAATTTTCAGTTTTCCTTTTATATGCATTCACTGAAGAAAATTTTGTTTATTACAAAATGATTAGGTTCAATTCAAAAAAATATTTATTTTGAATATAAATTGTATTCATCTTTTTTCTGCATTAACAGAAAAAGAATATATTTTAAATTTTGTTTTTAAAAATAAAGAAAAAGAAGTCGTTTTAATTTTGATCTAAACGTTTTTATTTAAAACAATATCATTTTGAATTAAAACTACTCTTATTCGAACTACTTCGTCCCCATAATGTGTCTCAGTTGAATGAAGTTTTCAATGAAAACGAAATCAGATTTAAATCAATTCTCTTCATTTAAGAATCTGTTTGTTCCAAGAAAACATTTTTATCACTTTCGCCATCATCATAACCTCTTCACATCCACAGGTCGCAACATACTCCAACATCATGCCGGAGATCCCCGGCTTACCATACATGTGGCTAGGGATGCACTGGCTGGCCATGTCGCACTCATGTTACAACCCCATCATCTACTGCTACATGAACGCTCGGTTCCGTGCCGGCTTCTTGCAGATGCTCGCATCGATTCCGTTCTGCGAGAGGTGCGTGCCGCTGGCAGCCAGAGCCCAGAGGAATTCACTCGGCTTCGGGATGGCAGGTGAGTGAGAGCCATGATGGACGTTTAAGAAATACTTCTTGATTTAACGAATGTCTTGCAAGATGTTTATTGCTACATTAGAAAGATAACACAAAATCTCACGCCCTTGTTTTCGTGCAATATTTTCTTTATTGGAGGTTAAAGAAAAATGAGTTTAATCGACTGGATGTTGTAATAGGTCAATAAATTATTTGGGAATTGCAAGCTAATATAGTTTTTTACTTTCTTATACAAAGTATAAAGAAGTATTGGAATGGAATTGCGAAAGAAATCGTTGATGAGATTTTTGCGGAAATACATATTTTGATGTCCACTGAATCCGTTGAGACCAATTTCTCAATGATGTGTGAGGATGGATAGATGGATGATTTCCATGTGCACAATATCTCACGAACGAGACAAGATATGTAAAGAGAACGTGGAATATATAAGTTTCATGAAAAAAATAAAGAGTTGATTTTGAATGAAAATGAAAAACCAGACACAAAACAATAAATTCCATTTTTTCAAAAATAGAATCAGCTGCGAAAAAAGTTTCAAATGAAAGATGTTAGGAAAAATATTTGGAATATAAAATGTTACTCGTATTTGCACTTTTTTGTACATGCTCCTAATTTTGAGAAAAACTAAATTATAAATTTAATAATATTTTTCAATAATCTTACTTACAATGAGAACAAAAACTAAAACATTTTTAACGCTAACATCTACATGTCAAATAATAGTGAAGTGTCAAAAATATGTGTCCTTTGAAATATTATAATAGCAATATTCGTATTATTAGTTAGAAAGACTAGATATTAATTAATACCTATTTTAAAATCAATCATAGTTACAATGAGAACAAAAAATTAAACAGGTTTAACATCTATACCGGGTGTCTGTCTTAAAGGTGTACATAGGAGATTAACATGGAAAATCAGTTTTTTGCGTGCTGTTGCTCGGTGTTCTATCGGACAACAATGATTGTAGTACCAATCGAAAGATATCATTTTTCTGAATCAAACGATGTAAAATACACTACTATTTAGTAGTAATTTGGCTCGGTAAATTAATTTTTAAATTTTGTGAATTCTCCGGTTTTTCAATTTTTATCGTAAATAAATATAGTCACCTATGACTGTTTTGTTTTGATTTCTGTCAAGCTATTTATTTGACGTCTGTCAATTTGTAAAATAGGGTTATTTACAGTAATGACAAGCGTATTATTTTAATTTTTGCGTAAAGATTTTATTAAATAAATAAAAGTCTAAAAACCAGTTTTCTTTAAATAATATTAATTTATTAAGAGTTAAGTTTTTTAAATCGATGACAAAAAATTTCATTTTTATTAGCTGTTTTGTATATCTTCACAAAATACTTTTCCACTTTTTTCGTCAAATGGAAAAAGTTCTTGATTGCAGTGTATTTTGTAGGAACAATAAAAACTTTTTTTTCAAAATTTGAACGATGTACACCCAATTCATTTCCAAAAAAAATCTTGTGCTATACGAAGGATCTACATTTATCATTCCTAAAACCCTTTCTTTCAATAAAGCACGCTCTTTTCTGCTCTTGCTAAACTGCAATTACTAAGCTCACGTGTCTTTTTCATGTATACTGGCATTTGTGGTTGCACTTGGATTCGGTCGATTCATAAACTTAATAGAAAATAGATCTCACACTCTAAGCTAACTATTTCCTCCAAAAAATAGTTTTACTATAAAAATACGCTCTTCAGTAGTATAACTAGCCATATTTTTACAAATTGTCTTAAACAAGTCCAAAAGTCAGAAACGTCAAATAAATAGCTTGACAGAAATCAAAACAAAACAGTCATAGGTGACTATATTTATTTACGATAAAAATTGAATAAACCCGAGAATTCTCAAAATTTAAAAATTAATTTACGGAACCAAATTACTACTAAATAGTAGTATATTTTACATCGTTTGATTCAGAAAAATGATATCTTTCGATTGGTACTACAATCATTGTTGTCCGATAGAACACCGAGCAACAGCACGCAAAAAACTGATTTCCCATGTTAATCTCCTATGTACACCTTTAAGACAGACACCCGGTATATATTTTGTCAAATGATTGTCAAAATAAAGTTATACACAAGGAATATGTTTAAAATAACCGTGAAATATGAATTTCTGGCTCCGTGATTGGTCGAAAAGAGTGAATTATGAATCATCGTGCATTATGGATACTATAATTCATCGAAAAAAAATAATGAATTAATGAGGATATATTTATTCAAGAGCAGAAAAATCAATTATACCCCATTTACATTGCTATATAAAAATTATGTTTCTAAATAATAACATGAAATAAGTAATTTAATAATATTCTGGTTGTATTCACCAATACTAAACATAATACTCGTACTTATATTTATTTATCTGTTGATAAAATTTAACTGTCCTGTGTGACATATTATACCATAGTTATATTAAGCTGTTAATTAGAACAAGTCTCCAGTGACATATCAGGATCAAAACTAACGTACTTCAATGAGAGGATGATGCGTAGCAATTTGCTTTTTGATTGGCACGTTTAACACTACCCGTGAAACGTCACCAACTTGGATTGATTTGACATAGATTTAAATAGGTATTTCAACATTAAACACAAACATAAACTTCACTCTTTACTCAAGTATTTAATAATATGACCGAATAGGTATGCGAATTAGGAATGAACGCATTCAAAAGAAAAGCACAACACATTTTCTATTTAAAGTCACCTTAAAGTCACTTTTCGTTCGAAGTACATACAAAATTGTATTGGATAATGGTTACCAAAGTTTTTTATTAACAGAAATTATCAAAAATTTGTTGTAATAGGAGTTGATATAAGTAGGCTAAATAACAATTTCTATGGGAACAAGTATTTATTTGACATCGGCACTAAAGTGCTCAAAAATTTTCAGCATCCCAGTGTAGGCAACCGTTAAATAATTATTGTACAATTAGGATAATTTTGGCAGATATATTGACGTAGTAAATTTGGACGTAACATGAATCAAAATTTACAAGAAGAATTAACTAATGAATTCCGATGACGAAATTGAGGACAAAACACATAATTTTGAGTGTTATTTACGATAACTTCACTTCTCGAGGTTTTCAACACTGACTGTCAGTTTCAATTCACAACTGACAGATGTATAAACTTAACCTATATTGTAATTTTTTACAGTTTTTTCGAATTTTAGATTTCAAATAAAACTTAATATGTACCTCGGCATTGAAGTTCCTTTTCATTACTCACATGGTTTATTTTCCTCGGCCCTACGGGCCTCGGCAACTAAATTCCATATTCGTGATAAAAAATTGAACTTCAGTGCCTTGATACATAAATAACTATTGTGTATAAATAATGAAAAAATTAAGTCTAATTTTACTTTTAAGTCCTAGGACTTTAAAGTTACACTTTTCGTACGATAAATAGTTTGAAAAATGTAACATTAGTAACTAGTATGAAATAAAGTAAATTAGGAGTAACTACAAACAGGATCTGCTGTTGGTATCACAAGTGATGGTCAGTCAACAATGCTTTACTATACATACATTGTCTGTTTGTTTATAGCCTGAAACTAAACTTTATATATTACTAGTTGGTGACCAATACGCTCTGTCTAAATCATTCAATAAATCCAACATATCCATCTTCAACTAACAGTTAGACAGTTAGGGAACAGTACTGCTGTCACCCATTCAGTGCCGGATTAATAACCCTAGAGGGCTGTAAGCAGTAATTGCTAGCAGAATGTGTAATCTACTCACGTTAATATTTATTTTATAATATATTTCATTCTATTACATACTTTGCTTACAAAAACGTTAAAATTATCCTCAATTCAATGACTGATTATTCGTAACATAAATGACAAGATGCATCTTTTAGCTATTAAATTTTATGTTTTTCAAAAAAATTATATTAAACCGTTTATTTTGATAAATTGTGAACGTCTATTTCTTTATTTTGTTGCCTGCACAGTGACGAATCGTTTTTCTATCATCTACTATTACTTTTAAGCAGTGTTGTGACAGATCATTTTAAAAATGTTTTAATTCAAGATCTAGATCTTCACATTTAATATGATCTAGATCAGATCATAGATCAATTTTTATGATCGGTTAATTTTTTTTAGATCAGATCTCCTGACCATGAAAAAGATCAGTAATTTTTTTCCCAAATTTGTTTTATTCTTATTAAGACAATAGAAAGGTGAAAATTTAATAACAAATAAAATACAAATTACAAAATAAAATCAAAAAATTATTTTATATTTATTTTTTCCAAAAGACATATTGAATTTGTTATATTAAATTATATTAATTTAATTTAGTACCTACTGAGAATTAAATATCTGATCTTTTTTTAGATCATAGATCTTATCCTTTTTGATCTAGATCAAGATCATAAAATAGAAAACGATCTAGATCAGATCAAAGATCTTACAAGTCACAGCACTGCTTTGAAGTCGCATTGACAATTGGCGTAACCTATGTCTGTTTTTGAATCGAATGCTTTATACGAGTCGCATAGCACCTACCTAAAGATTCCGCTTTTTAAATATCTACAATAACATTCCAGTGAAATTGTAATAAAATTACTTCTATTTTCGGAATGATTGTTATCTGCATACATGCATTTATTCGGAGCTTACCAACTATATTTTCTTTGTGATAAACAATTAATTTATAACTCTTTGTTATCTCCCTCATGCCTCCTCATAACATAGTCTTTGAGTATATTCCTCAAAATCCCTAAACTATTAGGGGTAACAAGTGGTGCTATTAGACATTTTCACAGTAAATTTTAAGATGTTAAGCGTCTATAATGAACTCACGTTGTAAACTGATAGCTGTAAGAAACAGTAAAGGACCTCTTGGTAACTGCCTACTTTGCGTAATTGGTAATCCGGCACTGCACCCATTGTTGAAAATAGAAATTTTGGTGATATGACTCCTGTGTCATTCCTCCTCGGGGCAAAGTAGTCACGAGATTCATGCTGCATTAAGGCTAGTTTATGTACGCCGTAGCTTTAGTATTAGAAATAACATAGTTTTATCTATACTTGAACTTTAAGACTAGAGTATAAAGTTATTCCTAATGCTACATCCAGCTTTATGGTACTTTGAAAAAGAAGCAAGGGTGAAATTACATCTAGGAAATAGTATAAAATGGTTCGTTGCTCAATTCAGCCAAATTTAATTTACTCTGCTTTCACTCAGCAAATAATCCAGTTTAGAAAATAAGGCAACAAATTGACAGTATATTTTAAAGTATAGAATAAATCTAAAACATTCAAAGCAGCTAATTTAAAAACAATTCCAAAAATACATTATATTTGTAACTTGTTTTTATAGGTTCCAGGAATGAAAGTACTTTTTTCACATCCTTCAGAAAATTTGAAGGTACGACATTGATTTTGCTGTTTTACCTAGCTAATATACTAACAAATTTTCATAAATAATTGATTACTAATCCTTTGTGTAAGTTTAAGAACCTATTTTTGTCCGTCTGTATGAATTGCTATCGTTCATTGTTAGCTGTGCTGTATTACATAAGATAAATAGTCGCCTTTCAGTTATGGATTCATCCAGAATGTCAATTTCAATCTTACGTAACCAATTGCTGTTCAGCTGGCTCCTTTAATCTGATATAATTGACCTTATCCAGATAGATTTTCCAGTCATACTTTTTCCTTTCTTTTCCCCAGATAACACAGGCCTAGCGACATAATTGAGCCCTCCAACATTTCTCTTAGCACAAACGACGAATCTCAGGAGAAATACCAAATTTAATCATTATACCGTCGTTTACAGATTCTTTACAGAAATATCTTTAAATGAATAGTTTAGCTTTAATAAATCACAAATTTTCATTATACATTGCACATAAATAAACAAATATGTAAAGTACTTTATTATACAAATTGTGCAGTAAAAAAAACGTGTGTTTTTTTACGAGAAAAGCGACGAATATTTATTGCATTGTATATTTGCATAAATATTTTATCTCGAAATTGGGTCTAACAAACAAAACCGTATTTATCTGGTTAATGGAATTCTAATTCTGTGGGTAAATATAAATCGTTTTCAAACTTAATGACGCTTGAAATAAACATACACTAAGAGTCGGAACAACAATTTATAATTACTAAACAACGGTTTATCAAAAAAGAAATATTTACATCCCAATTAGAAACTTTATGAATCAAAACTATAGAATTAAATTCGAATCTTCTGCAGTCTAATTATAATTGTTCTGTTCAAATCAATATCAGATTTAATCCTAACCGTGTCATCACTGCATTATACAGACAATAGAATTGGAGTAATTCCCAGATAGTAAACCCAGTGATATCTCTACTATTAACCCCAACTACCTTCCCAAATAGAATCAGGAAAGCGTTGCATGAATATTACAAGCCACTAAAATTAATTTTAACGTCACTCGAACGCTGAATATACATTTTCCGCTGTTCGCACATTTTTATTATATTTCTTTTTTGTCGACATTGCACGCTCCTTCTCATATTAATATTTCAGTAACTTGTCTGCGAGGAAAATATTTTTTGCAGGTATATCCATTCGCGCATCGCAGTAAAGTAATTTAAATATTTTTAACACAAATTATTTGAAGGAATTTTAACTTTGCATTATTTTAGTATTTGTCGAAGTTAAGCTTTAAATTGGTTTCACAATGTTTTTCTTTGTTTAGTAACCATGAATTTGACTTATTCAAGAATTAACGGATAATCTTTTGTTTTTCAAACAATTGCTATTTTATTTCATTGTATATTGTAATCGGGAACGAAAGGACTGTTACAATCGTATTCACATGCAACATACAGTCATATATTTTTATTTCATGCATAAGAAAGAGGTTTTTAATAGTTTGCTTATTTTTTGCTGCACTGTACAATATAGATCATAATATACAAATAAACAGGGTCGGGTTTATATTGGTAACATCAGGTTGAAAATTTAGAGAAAGCCCCTTTTTTCAATACGAAATAAAAACTAGAAATCTATAATTAGTAAGTGAAAAAAATATGTAACTCCTAAAAGCTTTCTGATAATATTCCATTCAAATTGTTGTTTTGTTCAATATTTTATGAATTTCAGTTCGTAGTTGAACTTTTTATTTAATGAAAAATAGTCGTACAAATAATCAGTAGTTTTATCCTAAGTGCATGGCAAATACCGAGAAAAAATATTCTAATTGTATATTTACCATATTATATTACACGAATATTTCTCGTGAAAAATTTCCGCCATTATTTTAAATTATTGAACATATATTTAATTTAATGTCACAAAACGTCCGACTTTGATACATGTCATTTGTCAAATTGCGTTAAAAATGTCTCATCAGCGTTTTGAAAGTAATTCTTTTGAAGAAATTGATTGAAAATTTGAAGATATTATCCCTTTTGTCCTTTTAAAACGAAGAAATTAAACTATTCCTCATAAATAAAATAAAATAAATATATCATCACGCCTTTTACCCATTACGGGTGTGGCACTCTGCTTACGCAGATCTCGGTAGATGATATATTTTTTCGTATGAAGTGCGGTTACCAGCCGTCAAATCATAGCCCCCAAGGATGTTAGTGGAGGGGAACCACAGGGGTAAATTTAAATTTGTAACTGTCGGCAGTGGGATTCGAACTGAGGATCTCACGATCCACAGTCCGACACGTTACCACGGAGCTATTTACCCCACTATTCCTCATTGTGTTTACAATTATTATAAATATTCGGGTATCGCACTTCTGCAAATACTCGATATGCAAAATATTTACTGATATTCGATTGTCATTGGTCGAAATTCCGTAAATACTGCAACGTGATTGGTTGAAATTTTTCGAGGGAAATATTCAATCATATACATATCATTTCCTTATGGAAATTTGTTAAAAGTCGAAAAACTATACAAATTTTCAAAAAAATTGTTGGATTTCGCTGTTGGGAATGTTCCACCCGTCTGTAATTTATTTTAAACAAAGTTTATTTTAATTAAAATGTTTACATATCTGCAGTTTTTCTACAGGATGTTTCATTTTCGCCCAATGATATGCAACTTTGTATTTTGTAATAGAACACACTATGTATATTCGCATAATTTTAAAGAACTTTTTTTACAGTTTAATACAGTTCTTATTCATTTATAATTCTAAAATGATCAGTATAGAAACTATTCATGTTTTTATGAGTAATGAATCGCTCACAAAATGTATGGCGAAGAAATAGGACATACTCTATCTTGTTTATAATAGATAGGTTGGGGTCTTTCACCATTTTTTTTATATTTTTTTATGAAACTTTATCTATATTGAAGACTATCTACACTTTTAAAAAGTCTTAATTGTTATTCATTAAGCCACAATGATTTTTTTTAAATGTTGTGACGTTATAGTAGAGGTGTTGCTGGATCTAAAACAGAAGAAATTAAATAATTTTTGTTACATAAATGTTCTATTTTATTGTAATAATAATAATAAAATAAGTAAAAAAATATATGACTACAATTATTTACAATCTGTACTGTTTTAGATCCACCAACACCTCTACTATGACGTCACAACATTTTTTAAAAAATCATTGTGGCTTAATGAATAACAATTAAGACTTTTTAAAAGTATAGATAGTCTTCAATATACATAAAGTTTCATAAAATAATATAAAAAAAAAAATGGTGAAAGACCCCATTAGGATGTATTACCAAAACCCAAAAGAACGTAATAAAACTGTTAAATTGGAATCCATCCTAACAAAAATAATAGGAATTCAATAGGTAACAATACTAAATTAAATTTATACATACCTATAAGTTTTACAACAATATACAACGTTTTTGCACTCCAGTATTATAAATATATTCATGGACAAAATTATCGAATATTTAATTATGATGAATCAAGGAAAAATAAAGATGGTTATAGTTCACAAAATAAAATTTGTAGTCTCTGATGTTATTAATACGTAGTATTGCTCAGAAACTGCAAATTTTGTTTTGTGAACTAAAACCATCTTTACTTTTTCCTTGATTCATCATAATTAAATATTCGATAATTTTGTCCATGAGAATATTATAGTTATTTGAACTATCATTTATTATATGCATTAAAAATTATTTTTTATATTGGGGTAGTATGAAATACTAAAGGGAAACTTTAATACGGATTTCTTTTGTTATTAATTTTATGCTAAAATTACTTTCTAATTTGTTAAATAACAAGTGCAGATATTTTTTCAAAAAGCATTTTAAATTAGAAATATATGTTAAATTCTTTATAATCATTTACAATGATATTTTGGTAATGCAGCAATAAGAAGTATAACATTTAATTAATCTGTACTTAAATAATCCGAATTATACAATATTATTATAAATGTGTTGTAAAAACAAGAATAACTTTTCTTTTAATCCGACACTGGGCATTGGAAATATTCTGACAAACATACAGCAATTTGCTGTATAAGCGTTGAAAGGTTCTTTTGTACTTTTAATATGAAGGGTGCTTAATTGTTTTATTACAATCCAAGCGCGGTTCAAATTTCCAGGAATAAAATTAATAAAAATAATCATATCTAGAGTGTTTATAACAGCATGAAGTCAAATACAATACAAACAGCTAACGGCGTGTTTTATATTTTGTTGTAGGATCCGATTCAACCGAGAATACTTTGCTACATAGAGTGAACACATGCAGCACATACATAACAATGCGACATAAAACCATGTCTACTTACCAACACCCAGTGCGCTCAGCATCCGTAATGCGGTACTCCAACAGGAGTACACAAAGGGCACATCATAATTCTGACACAATTCACGAGGATCAAATATAAAGGTAATCATCATTTATTTTATTTTTTACAAAACGACTTCCACAAATAAAAGAAGGTTTATTAAATTTTCAAGTGGGTAATATTTCTTAAAAGTAAAAGTTTTCAGACAAATGATAATGAATTTAGTAGTTCCAAAAGAACGGCAAATCAATTTTGTTTCCTTATTTTTCGGTCATTTACATTGAGATTGGAAATTAAATTCGAACGACAGAATAGTTATTTACTTTACAAGTGGGCAAAGTAAGAAATTACCCACGAGAGAAATTTTAGCATACGAAGCCGAAGGCTAAGTGTGATTTTATTGAGTGGGTAATTCCACTTTGCCCAGGTGTGAAGTATAACGTTTTATCCAACAACTCTAAATAAATGCATAATTTATTAATGAAATATTATTTAACAGTGACATATACTTTAAATTTTCTAAATTAAAATGTCAATCGAAGTAGTTACACAGGTGTTGTGTGTTTATTATTATTATAAATAGAAAATGTCTCACTAGGGACTTCTCAAAATTATACCAACTAGTGGGTAATCTATTACTTTCCTTGTTTAAAATCGCCATAGATACAAAGCATTTATTGAGAAGTGATGGATAATAGTTATTTACTTTTACAAGTGGGCAAAGTACGGAATTTCCCACGAGAGAAATTTTAGCACACGAAGCCGAAGGCTGAGTGTGATAATATTATCGAATGGGTAATTCTACTTTTCCCACATGTGAAGTATAACGTTTTAACTAACATCTCTTAATAAATTCATAATTTATTAATGAAATATTATTTAACAGTGACATATGCTTTAAATTTTCTGAATTAAAATGTCAATCGAAGTAGTTACAAAGGTGTTGTGTTTATTATTATTGTAATAAATAGAAAATTACTCACTAGTGACTTCTCAAAATTATACTAGTTAATCTGTTACTTTCCTTGTTTAATATCGCCATAGTTATAGAGCATTCATTGAGAGGTGTTGGCTAATAGTTATTTATCCAAAATCTCTTAAGATATGCAAAATTTATTAAAAAAAATATTAATTGACAGTGACATATACACAAAATTTTCTAAATTAAAATGTCAATCGAAGTGGTTATCAGGGTATTGTGTGTTATTATTATTGTTATAAAAGAAAATTCCTCATTAGTGACTTTTCTCAAAATTATACCCATTAGTGGATAATCTGTTACTTTCCTTGTTTAAAATCGCCAGAGTTATAGAGCATTTATTGAGAGGTGTTGAATTTATTCAAACCTTTTCGTTTCATTTTTTATGTCTTAAACGTCTAAATGAATAATTTAATTCGTTTTTAATTGTTTACGGTAGGTACAAGTTTATTTAAAATATAATTTGTCTTTTTAATTGAATTAATTAAAAATGTTTCCCTGGTTGCACAAGATAAGATGTCAAAATTATGTAAATTAATGAAACTTTACTGTCCATTATTTTCAAGACGATTAGAGAATTATACAGAAAGTTTACGATCAACAAAGAAAACTTTACCCATTGCAAATTGTGATATTAGTCAAAGGCTATTCAAAATTAAATCCCAAAAAAAATTCAGAACGCCTTGTTAACAAAAACAACCTGGTTCAAGCACCCAAAACTGGAACAACAAAGGACAACAATAAAATCCATCCAATGACGTCCCCCTAGCCTCATCGGGACAGGAACACTTCCCCTCTTTCAGGGAGGGCAACATCGATTTTCCTGACATTGACCAAGTTCCCTAAGGATGACTCTCTTCCTTAGGGCGCTATAGTGTATCTCCGCTCAGCAGGCAAGTGAAAAACTTGCGCAAAAACTTCAAACGTACAAGTGAAGATTGACATTTAAAAATTAACCTTAAAAATCTTGAAGATTTGAAGAATTAAATGACCAATATTTTAATAATACTATGTACCTTCCTACTCACTACTTTAGGTCTGAAGAGTTTATTCGTTTACTTAAACAGAAGTTGAGCAAATTTAAAGAAGAACAAGTTAAATAGTTCTCTTGTAGTTACAAGACTCAAGTTTAAGAGTAAAACGAAAGACATAAGTTTTCGTTCAGTGTTTAAATACAATTTGTTCAATGTTCACTATAAATATTAAATGTTCAATATAAATCATTTTTGTTCAGTATTTTTCATGAGAGTATTGTTAGGTATTTCAATCAAGATAAATGAATGCGTTCAAAATTAACTCAACTCTTAGCTAGGTAATAGTATATTAAAAACCAAGTTTCATAAATGTGATTTTATTTTGTGAGAGAAGACAATATAATCAACTATTATAAAATGAGTTTTTTTATACTATTTTGTGCCTTTTATGATGTATGTAATTTAAAAAATCGTCGTTTCAAAATTTAGCTAATTTATCTTCGTATAATTGTTGAGAAGTCACTTGATCAGAACAAAAAAGTGTTCTGTTGCTTTCTCGATTTAAAGAAAGCATCTGTGGGATGTACTTGTAGAGTGCGGAGCGGATGGTAATTTGTTGGAAGCGATTCAAGCGTTGTATGAAGAAAACGAGGCTGCGGTGAGAGTTGATGATAGATTGAGTGATTGGTTTCGTATAGATCTATAGATGTTGGTGTGAAACAGAGTTGTGGAACGTCTCCTTGGTTGTAAAATTTGTATATGGATATGTTGACTAAAGGCATTGAATGGAACGGATAATGAATGTATTGATGAACGTATAGTGCCTACGTTAATTTATGCGGATGATGATGTGTTGGGTGAAACTGAGGAACTATTGAGAAGAATAATTGAGCATAAATGAAGTAGGGAATGGTTTAAATTTGTTATTGATTGTCTATAAATGTAAAGTGTTGGTGTTGATAAAAACAATTTGGTGACTGATTGTAATGTTTCAGTGAATGGTGTGAGATTGGAACAAGTGATTGAATTTGTATATTTGCGAAGTATGTTTTCGAGGTAGGTATGAACGTATCGAGTTGTATAAATGTGAATGTATCTAGCGATGTTCGATTGAGTGTTAATAATGCTAGTACCTACATTGATGTAAGGTTCTGAATGTTAGGTGTGGATGAAGAAGCATGAACGACGTATACCTGCTGTGTATATTAGGTATTTGAGAAAAGAATGATCGTATCCGGAATTAGTTGGTGTTCTGTAAATGTAAGATTGAGAAGAATTCAGTTAAGATAATGTGAGTGAGTCAGTTATAGTGGTTTCACCATCTTGAGCGAATGGCGAATGAAAGATTGAAGGTGAACGAATACGATAATATATTTCGTCTTAGGAATAAGTGGTTAGGTAAGATTCTGAGTGTGAAGAATAGACGAGCATGTATGAATCGCACTATGAATGTGGACGTGGACATTGATTATTGGTTATATTTTTGGGTTCGTACTACCCCACTGTGTAGGATATAGCTTGACGCTATATATTTATGTATGTATGTAAGTATGTAAATATGACTTTTCTTGTATCTCACCTGAAATACGTGAAATTGCTGAAAATACCGACACGGTCTAGCTTTATTTCGTAGCAAGTCCTATTTCTTCCTTATGAAAAATTTTACAGGTTTGAAGAATGGTGTAAGGATAATATAATGCAAATTAACAGAAATATATTGAAATCTATTATGCTTAAATTGCTTGATTTATAATTATTTATTGGTTACAAACGTAAAATGCAATTTTAAAAGTAATGTTTTATAACAAAATTATATAGGTATACTTGACCTTGTGAAAAATACTGGACTACATTATTTCTCAGTAAAATATTACTGATAAGGAAAATATTACTTGCAGCTCAATTAAATTTATTGCTCACTCGTAAAAAATCATGCACAATTATTAAATAATTCCTCAATCTAATCCTTTCAAATTTGTACATAATTTTATTTTTATTCAACTTCACATGAAATTTTCTGCTAAACGTTAATTTTGCCTTCAGCATTAACCAATTTTCCCAGCATATAAAATTTTTGTGCGAAATGCAGAATTTTTTTCCCAATACTCCCCGGTTAAAAATTCGGTAATAATTTTCACGATATCGGCATTAACTGTTGCAGGCCCTAAATCGGTTAAAAAAATACGAAAATTCTAATTTATAGATTGGAAAATTTAATTCATGGATATCAAATACAACTATTTTTCATTTAAATTGCCAGAAATATGCACCTTTTTTTCAGTGTTTTCAAATGAATTAAACAATAGTTTGTTAAACACTCTTCCAATATACGAAATATGTCATAAACGTCCATTATATTAATATAAAATTGTGTTCAGTGTTATTGTGTATAAATGTATAATAAAAAGGAAAAAACAGCATGGGGAAACTCACGCTTTCTTGTGAATATTAATACGTATACTTACAAGGACCTCAGTGTACCTACAACATATCTGCATTGTAAGTTTAATCGGAACCAAAGAACCATCTTTAATAATTAGTAGATTTAAGAAGTTATGCATATTTACGTAAATCATTTTATTTATTATTACATATTTTCGTAGTTAATATAATTAAAAAGGGCAGTACATATTACAATAATGGGATCTGTGACCAAATTAGATAGGTATTTTATATACGATTCTACACAATATAACACCCGTAATTTTTTTTAATTAGATGAATTATTTATAGTTTACGAGAAATTATATATTCAAATTAAATATAAATTTAAAAAGAATAATAAAATTAAATATATAAAACGGGATTACGTTACGTTGGCAAAATACGAACATACATTTAAAAAGAAAGCGATAGATAGATTACCAAATGGGCCGTATTACATGCAATTTTAAATTTAGAACAACTTTTGTAATTACACTTTTGCAGTAGAGTTAATAAGTAAAAAGATACTGCAATATAAAAAAAATTGCATTAATAGTTATTTGTATCACAAGGTTGGAAACTGCTATTTTGAGAGTGCGAGTTTATTTTGATAGGACGAGCCGTAGGCGAGTCCTACAAATACGAGCACTCGCAAAATAGTTTCCAGCCGAGGGATACACAAGATTTTTCGCGCCAACATTTATGTAAATTTAATAAATAAATATAATTTATTACTCCTTTTCTTAATGACAGGGAATTTTTTTATGTTGCCAACTTCACAATATTTGAATGTCAATTATGTTTATTTTCCAATATCATAACCAAAAATATCTACATATTTTTATTTAGATTTTAACACTGCAAATTCAATTATAATTACTTACAAATATGTTTAAAATCCATAAATATTCTGTTTTCTTGTATTGCAAATACTCAATTGTAGATATATAATATTTATAAGTTAATGTAATACTTTGACATTTCTAGCGAAAGAAGTTAGCTAAAATTATTGAAGTGATGCCAACATATAACCATAAAAAGTTAGCAAACATGATTTCTGACCGTTTTAGAGTAATGTAATTGTGTTAATGACGGACGGCGGCGCGAAAAATACTTATTCACTCAATTTCAATTTTATACCTATATAAAAAAATTTTAATCCTGGAAACTATAGTTTTTTTTAGAAATTTTTGCATGGTGCAATTGTACGTGCTCGTACATAAATGTACTTGTAAAATATAAGTTATATTACCCATGGTTAGTCTCAAAGAGCTTTAACATACCTCAATTTACGCTCTACCAATTTGACGTCACGTGGCTTGCAATAACTTTTATTTCAAATTATACATACCATCAAATTCTTTGGTCAAGGAGCCCATTATACAAAAAAAATTATATTGTTTTACAAGAAATGTTACCTAGTTCTTAAACTTAAATTAAGTTAAGAAAATAATTATCAATATCATTCCAAGTAAAAAAAAAATGTGCAGTCCTTTTAAGTAATTTCTTGCTGCGCCATTAATTAGTATTTAATAGACTGATAATTAGATTAAAATCGTGGAATTAAATTCGCAGATTCCGCAAAGAAAATTAAGTTTTGTACTTTCTATTTAGTTTAAGCTCATGTTCCTAATTTATTTATTAAATCATCTATCTTTAAGAATTTAAAAGAACGAAGCTGTACATTAAGTCGATACTTGTGTTGTATATAAAATAATATATGTCATCTGTGTGATCCGCACAATATGTACGAACATTTAGGAATATTTACTAGCATTTTATATCGTTTCAATTTAGTTAAATAAATACCTAAGATTTTTATAATTGTGGTGTGATTAAGAAGCTTACGAGATAAATAAATAGCAGTATTACATTTACAATTAAGTATTTTTGTATATATGTATAGAATTTAAATCATGTAGAGAGGTGTAAATAATAAATATCTGTTGAAATAATCCTTCATTTCAAACAACTTCCACATTATTGACAATACCAGTAGGCGGAATATTTCATACCTTGCGCTTTTATTTAAATTCGGAAATTTCATACATCAGCAATCTTTACGTATGTAAATTCGTAAACTATATATACATGTAAAGTAGATTTCGCCCGTGCTCTTTGACACATGTAAGCAAAATGTAAACGTGACGTGAAAATAAAAAATAAAAGTGCCTGTTTTCAAATAAAAACTGCCAGTCGCTTCATTTTGGTTAGTAATTTGCATTCTGGAAGAAAATGGGATGGCTATAGTCGGTTTCTGTCAACATTACAAGTGAATTATAAAGCCGGATTTACTTTGCTAAACAAATAACGGAACTTCAAAATAACACTGGCACCAAAAGTTGCGAATCGACGGATTTTTATTGCTTCGAACCGGAATTTCAACATTACTTTAACTAGCCTAACTTGACTTTTTTGATATTAAAAGCCAATGACTTCTTTACTTCTTATTATTAGTTAATTGATTAATTAAATTATCGTTTATTTTAAAGTGAGGCTATTCAAGAATAACATACAAATGTCAACAAGATAACAAAGTCTAATCAGTAAGAGTTCAGAATATCAAAATACTTCTCCGTTATCTGAATTCATTGCAAACAAGCTCCTGCACAGAGCGTGTGAAATTGTCTCTTTGTTTTTTAGGTAATTTAAACTTAATTTGCGTTATTATTAGTGATATAGAGCGAAGCCTCCCCTTGTGGTATCAAATTTCCAAAGTCCTTGATAAACTGGCCATGCGAGTTTTACTTCAGCAGCATTGGTAGGTTGTCATGGTAATACTTAATAAACAGGCATGGCAGCAGACAAAAGACAGAACGACAATGTGAACAGTGCAGTAGTTTTCCGAGACAACAGAGTAAGTAGTTTTTCTCTTTTACCCTTGTTCTTTATGTCAACAATGGTTAAAACAAATGGTACATTTACAGAATTGCGAAATTGTCAAGAGTGTTTTAATTGCGATAGAGATCTCTTATTCTGTGGTGTAGTGCTTGTTGTTTGCTGTAATGTTATCTTTGAAACTTGTTAAATGTGTTTTAAATTTAAATGTTGGTTATTATCACTGTTTCATAAAAATGAAGTGGCGTTTATTTCGTTACTAAAAAATAACTTTATTTGTTGATGTAAATACGAGCCTAGATTCATATCATTTGGCCCAATTATGACATTTAAAATAACTTTTTTAAAAATTTGTTCTAATCTAACAAAGAGAAAATAGTACTCAATTTATTTGTATCTTTAATTCTGTTGTTTTCAAAAATAGTTTAAGAAAAAGATTAATTGAAATAATAAATTAACAAAAATTACAAACATATAAATTTCATTTGGACTGTATTGGCTCGTACTACGAACATCTACATCTTTTTGATTGCAATGAAATTTACTCTATCTCATTTATTAGCAAAGACAGGCCTGCAAATAATCTACCACTTATTGCTGATGAATTGTTCCCAAAACCTAATAAATTCGTAACATAAACATAATACCTACATACGTATGTGTAGGAGGTAAAACTGATAGAAACAATTTTCTTTGTATGATTTTAACTGAGCCAAATGATACGATTCTGAACTCGTAGTAGAACAATAAAAATTTAAATACCAAATCATTTGTATTACAAATTTTAGACAGAAGATTTAAAAATGAAAAACATTTTTTTGTAAAGTGGCATAATGTATTTAAATATAAATGCCATAAATAATGTTAACATTTTTGTTATTGTGAAGTATAACCGTCGTTTATCTCGTTAAATACTCATAAAACAGAATCTGTGTTTATTTCTGAAATAAAAAAGGTAGAATTTAAATTCAAATCATTTTTATTTGTGCTAAAAATTTCAAGCATTTTATGTTTGTAAATAATTGTAAAAGTAAACATGATAATGTGTGAAACACCTTGGTTTCAGTAATAAAAATAACAACAGTTCTTAATTTAATAAGTCAAACTAATGAGAAGCAGAACACAGAGAGAATAAATATTATTTGTGGTTGTCATCTGCAGCGGATAAAAAGTCAGAAACATTTAAAGCAAATATTTCCTAACGGCAAATTATACAATTTCATATTGCCAAGCATTTCAAGAGTCGTATCAAGTTGTTCTAACCATGAACGATGTTTTTCGAATGACAGTAGTGTCACAAAACGTCACGGATGTAATAGGATTATTTCGATTCCCGCAAACTTTCCCGATACCGTCGGCGTTTGTTCGGTTCACGGCGTGACAATTTCCATTCATTTATGATCGAGCATATTCAAATGTTTCTTTTTCGCGTGCTTGAGCTACGTCACAACAATAACATGAACCGATAACGAAGTTCAGAACGCCGTTCATTTAAATGTCAAAGAAATTGTTTTTAATATCGCGTATATATTCCAAACACGTGGAGAAAGAAATCAAAGGTGGTGGTGATTCATCAGGTTCTGTTTCTCATATGTTTTACACTATGGAAACTGATACTGACTCAAGACGTTCATATTGCAAGGTACAAAAAGTTCTCCTTCACAAATAAAAACTACTTTACACAAGCCATCCGGATATCATTATGAAAATTAGTTGTTCTTCCATAAAAAGTTTGGAAGTCCCTGGAGAATTTCTATCAATATTTCAGAAGACTGAATTTTGATGAAATATCAGTGCAAAATTTAGATCCTCCAAATTGAAAAGTAATAACTGAAGTTTGGAAACAATGAAAAATAAATTTCATTGTTAGTGCCTTTTCCGGGAAAGAATGTTTCTGCGTTGCCTATTAAGATTTCAAATCAATTTTCTCTTTTTATCCTAAAAAGATAAAGTTGTTCTTCCATAGAAGCTATTGTCAATTTGAAATGAACTGAAAAGCATTTTCTTTTGTTACATGAAAAATAAAAGATCTCTGATATTTATATCACATCACATATATCACAAAAATTTACAATATATATTTTTTCTTACATTTACATCATAATAAGTTTCTACAATATACAGACATATATTGAATAGTACTTGTACTTGTAGACTTTAACTTAAATTCTCAATCGAAAGCTTTGAGCTGTCTAATTCAATTCCAAGCTATCTGGGAGAAGTAGTCGAAGGCAAAGTAATTTATTAACAACATGTAGTTGAGTTACAGTGGGCAGAAATGCTATCGCATTCCAGAGACGCTGGGAAAACTATACGGACTAAAAGTGCAGTGTCTTGATCTCAGTTACAACGAACTTGTCACTTTGAAAGGATTGGAAGCTTTTACGCAGTTGGAAGAACTCATCTTGGACAACAATCAGCTGACGGATTCCTTGGTATTTCCACCAATTCCGCAACTTCATACTCTGTCACTCAACAAGAATCTCGTAAGGCCACGCTAGAGAATTTCTTACACTCTTCTTGTAGATATTCGCCAATTTTCTGAAGCTTATTGAAAATTGTTTTATTTAATTTTATTTTCCAGGCTTACTCTATTTTATTATAGAAATATAACGGAAGTAAAAAGAAACTTTATGATGAAATTTTTAATTTAATTTGGATTAGCATAATATTTTAAATTAAAACTTCTTCAACGTTTTATTTTAAATCTTTCCCTAAATATTTTTAGTTATATTAACTGTAAATATAAATATAATTCATTATGTTTACAAATAGATTATCCTAAATTTGATTCGTAGATATGGCTGATAAATTTTATATATTTAGATTACAGATATAGAAGAATTATTGCTGAAGATTTCGCAAAATTTTCCATCAATAACTTATCTAAGTTTATTGGGTAATCAAGCTTGTCCCAATCAATTAACAAATTTAGAAAATGATGATGCTGATTATCAAAGATATAGGTATGTATATTCAAATTTATTTCTTCATTGCTCTTATTGAAAGATGTTTTTTTGCAAAAAGTAAAGTGCGTCTATAAATGCTATTTATAGATTTGAAAGGTATTCTTCAAAAAATTTGAAGCCTCAATAAAATGTATTGAAAAGAAACTATTAGTAAATCTTTCGATATAAGAAAAGAAAAAAGATATGACGCAATTTACTTTAGCACGTAGTTTCATGATGACATATTGCTAAAGCAGTGAGTAATATTTGTAAGATGACGTTTATTAAATTTTGTAACGAATAAATTGTTTATGCCCATTAAATATAAAACACTTTCTGTTCGACATGAAAAACATTTTAAGAAATATTTTTTCAATAAATACTTACACTTTCAGTTAATCAATTTGTTGTTTATTCAAATTTAAACTTTTTTTGTTTATTAGAAAATGAATCTCAACAATGATAATGAGTTCATTATATAGTTGAAGAATCAAAAAGTTTAAATTAAATAATTATGTATAAGTCATTTGCAAGCTGTCTAAAAATTATTAAATTAATCGATTGAAAGTTCCGCAAAGTTTAAAGCTAATTTAGAAGATGATTAATGCAAAAATTCGCAGTGTCAAACAATTACAAGTTTAATAAGGTGAGTTAGACGTGTTTCAGATACTTTGTACTTCACCACTTGCCAAACTTAAAGTTCCTGGATTCGACGCGAGTCCACGAAGAAGAGCGCATTGAAGCTAGAAGAAGAGGGCAGTTTATGAAAGTCGTGCGACCGAAAGTTAATAACCTCCCGCGACCGGATATCCGCCAAGACAGAGACAATTCTTCTTTGAACAGGTACACCCCCCTCCCAAGCACTTTGAGGAAATTCAATGAGCATAAAGGTATTGTTGAAATTGATTACGGATATTATTTCTTTGTCGTACGCTATCAAATGCATATATTACAATTTAATGTAAAAATAAATTATCTAGTATTCCTACTATATCATTCTCATATGTATACTTTTTTGTACATATTTTAATTAAAATGCCCCTTGTAAAATATATGTAACGCCTATGTATTTGGACAGTGAATTATTGATGTTGATATAAATATTGTAAATAAAAGTTTGCGTGATTCATATCACGGAAATATTTACTTATTAAAATATGTTTCAGGAGCTTACGGAAAATGTCGATATAAGTATTCGGGTAAACATTCAGAAGGAAACAGGTTTATTAGCAACAACGATCTTTGAAATAAATTAAACATCTACTTATTCTATTTGTTAAAAATATTAAATATTGTTGATCTAAGTATGCAATAAAATTTTACCTAGTATTAGTCATTATTATAAATACTGTTGATGATTAATGTGTACTTTTTTTGAAATATTTTGTTTTCATATGTAGAAATGTTGTTTACAAATATATTGTGCAATGAAAATGAATTTTTACATTTCTAGTTTGTTTTAGTATCATTATTTTGCAATACGGAAGGATAGTTCAAACAAATAAATAATATTTTCATTAGGAATCCCCGTTCCCGCCCTAATTTTCCCAGGGACATTTTATTTTGTGCTCCTGCAGTGTGTTTTATCCGTGTCCTGCAGTTGGCAGTACAAGAAACGTAAACGTAGTAGAGTTTGCTGCCGCTAGTAATTTATCTGTCATGATATCATCTGGGCTTGGCTGTTTTACAATAAAAAATATATATTTTTATTGATAATAAACATAAGTGGAGTAATGTAAGTTTTATATAAGGACGGCAACTTTACTTACTTATATTAAAAATGGGTAAGTGATTTTTATATACTCGTAATTGAGAAATGTATTATATTGTGGTTAAATTTTTTATGTTACAAGTTTGTTATATTTGTATTATTTTACAATCTGATAAGAATAATTCAGGTGTGACAAAAGTTTATTATTCATGTTTCCCTTTGTGTAAAATACGTAAAATATTATTGACACATTATTTAACCTCAGGCACTTCTAAAACAAACAGTTAAACTCCTTTCACTCCATTTGTTGTGAATTAATAATCAAATCATTTTCATGTGTATTATAGTCGAAGCTGTGGTGGAATATGATTATACAGCTCAAGAACCTGATGAACTGACAATACGAAAAGGAGATGTGATACGAGAAATTATTAAAAAACCAGGAGGATGGTGGGAAGGTACGCTTCGTGACAAACGAGGGATGTTCCCAGACAATTTTGTCTCTGTTATACAAAAAGAAAAAGTGTCACTACGACAAAAACCTAACCGAGTACGCCAATGTCGAGCAATATTCAGCTATCATCCAGCACACGACGATGAGTTAAGTTTGTCAGTTGGTGATGTCATCGATATTGTTTGTGAGGTGGAAGAAGGATGGTGGAAAGGCAGATTAGGTAATCATGAAGGTGTGTTTCCATCAAACTTCGTGGCAGAAATGGATGCAAGTAAATCACAATCCAGAAATAGTAGTAAGGAAGATTTGACTAGTCTTGCTGGCGAGAACGATACTAGCACTCCCAATCTTCCTCCCAAACCAAGTAAGTGTACAAATTGAATTTATTTTAATCTTAATTATTCAATGCGTATATTAATTTTAATTAAACTAGTAAAATATCAATCTGTTATCTTTATTGATTGTATAATTTAAGTATTTCTGATTAATTTATTTATTTAGTTAGTAATCAAGATTTAAGATTAGTTGTTAAACATGTTCATGTTTTTAGCAAAATTAATTTGCCAAGTAAAGTATCCATACGACGCATGCAACGAAGATGAGCTGACACTTCGAGAAGGAGATTTCATTACATTAATTAGTAAAGACGGACAAGACCGCGGCTGGTGGCGCGGGGAACTACGTGGTCGCGTCGGTGTCTTTCCCGACAACTTCGTGGTAATGCTCCCAGCCAACGCCGTCGACCAGAATGGCCCCCAGGCTCAATCACAACACAGCAAGCAAGATAAAAATACCGACCAAAAATCCTTGAGTAAATCATCACTTTCCTTGCAGAACAAAAGTGTTGACGAAGTGTCACCAAAACCCGCCAAAGTAGCATCACAAAGAAAATCCCTCGAACTCAAACCCGAAGACCATAAAGCCCCGCCCCTACCGGGCAAGAAACCAAATGTGCCAAAAAAATCCCCTTCATCTGCCAGTTCTTCGGGAGTCCTAGCTGGATTAAAGCAGAAAATGGGTGACAAAGTTGACGGTGCAGCTAGCAGCCGTGCAGCTAACCCTTCTCCGCAGCCGAAGCAAGACGACGAGGACTGCGATTTCGATCAAGTGGAGCGTAGCGCTATGTTACCTGACATGCGAGCCAATCGCGTCAAAGCACCAGGGCGGAGGCCGCCATCCACCACCGTATACCGCGACGCGGACAACGGCCTCGTCAACGGTAACTCTGAGCACGCACAGCCCACCAGCCTCTCGGAGACCTCGAACGACGAGGATGAGGGCGAGAGAAAGCCCAAAGCCCGCGAATGGGAGAAACACAAAGCACCATGGGTTGAAGAACTCAAACTCAATCAAGCTAAACGCACTTCCACACCCAGCTCGGCAGATAATTCCCGCCTAAAACTTACTCCCACAGACAAATCCGTGTCACCGTCGTCTGAAGCTGACGCCAAGTCTCCGGCTCCAGACAAGGAGTCTTCTAGTCCTGTCGACATGACGAAATCATTATCCTCTCTCAATACGAAACTGAAAACTCCTACTAGCGATGTGTCTAGTACCAGTCCTACTAACGTTCCTCTTCGAATGAAGCCAGTTACACAACCGATCACAACGACACCGGTTCGACCGCAGTCGATTCACGGAGTCATGGTAGCTAATTTGTCAACAACTCCGCCAACGAATCAAACTCCATCACCGGCAGCGAAACCCCCGGTTGCTGAGAAAAGCAACATCGATGCGAAGTTATCAGCAGTGGGCCCTAGGTTGAGTATGGAGAAGAAAATTGAGGTTGTATCTGCCAAACAATACCAAGAGCTCATTGATAGGATAGGGCAGATGGAAGCGAAAATGCAGCAACAGTTCCAAGAGATGCAGAGCACGATAGATGAATTGCGAGGTAAACTGCAGGTGGAATCCGACATGCGACGCATGTTGCAGGCTGAGTTGGAGAAAGTCGCGCAATGCGTAACTCAAGTGTGATTAGATCATTCCCTGGTTCGTTTTAAGCTTTTCTACGTCCCATGTAAGTACTTAGTAAATCATGCAAAAGACACAAGAATGAATGCTGTTATGGGAAGTAATATAATATTAGTAATTTATTATTTTATACTATTTCCTTTATACAAATATACATCGATTTTAAGCACTAATGTAATATAGGTTACGATTACTATGAAATTTTTAAAATCAATGCATTTAATAATATAATAATAAAAAATTCATACGATGATGCGCGGTGATCAAGAAACTGCAGAATATCAATAATTTCTTTAGAAATTATGAATTGTCTCTGTAAAGTATTTTATTATTGATTTCAACTAAATTTACATTCCACTAGAAAAGATTAAGTTGTATTATTGTTGAACATGTAATAAGATTATAAAGAAAAAGGAATTGTATTATACCCAGTCAGAGAGAAACTTATAGACTTGTAAACTAATTAAGTGTCGAAGCACGCATGTAAAAATGATTTTTATTAATTAATTGATTATACAAATAACATCACTCATAGTAAGAGTGTTTTATATGGATATATTATATTCTGTATTCAGTTTGGTGATTCAAACTGATTGTATAAATTTATAAATACATTTGTACAATTATATTGTTACCACAATGAAGGTAAATAACAGCTTATAGTTTGCTCAAGAGTTTACCGTCTACATGATTTCTGTAAGTACCTTTTAATTAACTGAAACGATGGCGCCTAGTTTTGGTAGCTAATTTTAACGAATGTATAAATTGTATTAACAGTTGAAATGTTATAATTTTAACACGCTTACATTTATTTTTCTATTTATTTTATACCGGGTTTTGTATATTTTAAATGGAATAGGTTTTGTAATCATGTATGAATTATAAATATATGTAATATAAAAATATACAACAACCTAAATAATAACGTGTTTTAATTATAATTTTTACAATATTATCAGAGTATTTTTAATATATTACGCAGCTTTTTTCAAATTAATGTTGCATTTATTAAATTGTAATAAATGCAACTTTAATTTGAAATAAACCCAATTTCTTTTACAATAAATAAATTATTTCAAATGATTTTTCAATTTATTATTTTTCTTTGCCACAGGGTGCAGTAGGAACTAGGATTTTACATCAAAGGATTGAAGGTAAATATATGCAGAAGAAACTAACAAATCATACTTTTATAGAGCTTATGTTATCAATAATAGCTACAAGTGAAATGTGTGTTTCTTTATTATCCAATTATAATATATTTCGAACAAATAACTTCCATCTCTCAGTAAACCTTCATTTTTAGTTTTTCCAAGTTCAAAATACTTTCAAACAACATAATAGAGCACACAATTTATAAATGGCTATTACAGTCTCCCATAATAGGATAATTTAAGAAAACATGAAAGCAAACTTTAACAAGTGCAATCCTGCTCGCGTCAGGTCGATCCTGGGCGTAGTGGGGGATCCTTTTCCAGGATCACGGAACAGGACTATAGGCAGTCAGTGTCGTGTTGCAGTCCTGATCGAAAGGACGTTCCCGGATTCTGTACTCTCGAGTTGATGGCAGCGTGTTATGTGACTTTACTTTAAATTTGTAACGCAATTTTCGTGTGACAGTTCTTGTTAATGTAAGTGACATAAAAGATATTTTTCGGTAAATTTAACTGACATGTTTTTTATGTCTTCCATTTAAAGACTAATTCAGGACCTGTTGATACTATTTTTAGATTTTGTTTTATTCTAATTTTTATCTACAATTTCATGTTAATTTTTATATTTTTAACATTTATGAGTTAAACAAATTGTGATAGTAATGTTAGATTTGTATGTATAAGTAGCTAAAAATGAATAAAGAATTTGTGAATTCAACAGGTCTTAGAACGAGAACCTGTATTTAATTTTTGCGTATAACCAGGTACATGATAACAAAAATGCTTCAAAACAATATATATACTGAAGTAATAAATGAAAATATCATTATCAGTACATAAATATTTATTGTCAATAAATTGTCTGACACAATAACACAAAAACAAAGATACAATCGAGGAAATATTCAATTTTGCATTCATGCATTACTAAATGCATGAATGAATAGTAACCTATTTATAACGAGTAATATTTTAATAATTCTTTATTAAATTGATTAAACTAAACAATGCTCGGAAGCAACAAAAACAGCAGCAACAGTCTATATAATCAATTGAAAGCTCAGGAGAGCTTCAGCATCCTCAGGGCTATCCTGACCTTGTTCTAACTTTTTCATTTCTCGTTTACAGAGCAACAACGGGCAACCCCGGCTGTTTTCATGGCATACGCCGGGTTTTCGCCGTCGCCAGAGGCGCTATACGGCACAATGTTTATCGAGATATGTAAACTCTCCCCTCGAGAGCGGCACATCATCCTGGACGTGATGCTACGAGATGAAAACCTCCGTCGGAGAGACGACCAGAGAATTATGTAAGTAGAGCTCAAGCTTCCGCATTCTGTTTAGCAATATAGGGCGCTTTCTGGCATTCTTTAAAGGAAAGGAATTTTTGAATGACAACAGAATTAAGAAATAACGTAGGCATAGATTTTTAATATGAGATAAAATATTATTAAAATACATTTTCTACTCTTGGAGAATATCTGATTAGTTAAATACTTCGTAATTTTGAATAGGAATAGGAACCTTATACACGATTTTGATTTATTTTTGTCATTAAATTGCAAGACAATTTTTCTTGATTACATAATATTTCGTCAGTGAAAATTGTATAATCGGACAAAATCTTTTAAAAAATTGCTACCGTAACAATTTACTAATTGTGACAAAACTGAATCGTTTTTTAACAGCTAATGAAATATTCTCCGATGAACATGAAGTTTCGATGCGATTTTGTTACCATTAGCAAGTTGCTACGGTAACTATGTACTTCGTTAGAGAATTGAGTCGAATTTTATATTAAGGGGGAGAAGAACATAATTTTAAAATTACGCTTCTCTCACGTGGTATAAGTACTATTTTTTCCATGACCTTCACATATAAAATGATTATTCTTACAAATATTATTAAATAATTATTTTAAAATTTAATATTGTAGTTGACATTGGTTTATTTGATTTTTTTTTTAAATGAAGAAATACAATAAATACGAAAACAAGGGTTTAGAAAAATATAGGTGATTTCTTCTTCCTTTAGCGCCGGGACTATAATATTTTGATCTTGTAAAGTAAGAATATGATTTTGGTGTCAGAAACCAAATTTCAATCTCGGTGGAGGAAGAAATCCATATTTTCATGTTGAATGTTTTTGAACAAAATTTAAATAATAATATTTTAATAATTTCTATTTGGTTTAATATTGGTCATTAATGTAATCTTAAATTTAAATGAACAACTTTACTTAATGTAATAATAACTGTGTGGAAAAAACGTTTCTATTAAAAATGCTACAGTATTAACGCTATTGTGATGAAAATAAACTAAAATACAACTCAATTAATTTACCGTAATGAAGAGAATAATTGGGGTGTAGTTTTCATCCCCGGAGCCATAATAGTTCAGGCAGCTACAAATTTTTAAAACGATTTTTCCCTCTCTTATAACATGTGGCAAAAGTGAACAAGTTAAATGAAAATTTATTTTGTGCTACTTAACATAACTTAAGACTCTGGAGGCTTTTATGAAGTATTAAGATATTTATTTACGTAGTTCATATTTGCCTGGAAAATTTGTAGCAGAAATATTTCTTCATTAATTTTAAGAGAAATTATTCTATTCTATAGTCTAAATTATTCATCATTATATAAAAGATACGGAAATATTTTCTGCAGCTTTTAGTAGCTTAATGAAAATTAAATTATTTCAAATGTTCGTATCTATAATTAGCATTTAATTTATAATAGAAATTTTATGTTAAGTTCAGTTGTTTATCAATTTATCTACAGGAAAATTAATTATCTGTCAAACGGAGTATGATTTCTAATTCTTATCTTTATAATAAGTTATTCAGTCGCCTCCATACAACCTATTCTAAAAATAAAATAAAAGTTTCTTTCTGAATACCTGACGATATAAATTTTGCTTTAATTTTACAATTTATTACTGATAGCTTAAGCCCATAGAACTTTATACAAACGTTACTTTGCGTAATAAAAAATTGTCCAATTAAACTTCTTGCAAAACGGATAATAAAAATAAAACTAATTTATTGCGAAATAAATTTCAAACTTGTGATTTTTGTAATACGGGAGCATAATAATTTTTACGGCAAGAAGTTCGTAGGGCTATGCAACAGGTATAAGTGGGTTCACCAGTTTCGTAGGCGGCACGCGTTATTTGGAGCAGAAAAATCGACAATATTGGGCGTACAATGTCATTTAAGTAATTAACAGTTAAGCGACCTTTGTTTAACTTCTGTTATTTTTGTTGCGCAAATAATGTCCTGAAAATTGTGCCAGTGATTTAAAAAATTATAATTGAAAAGACAAAAAATATATATTTGCTTTATTATTATACTGTAAATATGATCATAGTTAATATCCATTCAAATTCATGGTCATATATTAAATTTCATTTGTTTGTAAATTAATATGTTGTACATATTATATATTGATTTTATTTTAACACAGTTACAAATTACGTAGTGTAAAGTTTATTATAAATAAAAATATAAAAATGAGGTATGGACTATATTAAAATTTTATTTATGTTTCACAAACTACAAACACAAACATTGAGCAGACAAAACAATATTTTATATTGCAAAATATTTTAATTTCTTTATGATGGATTCAATTATATTTCTTTTTTAGAACGCAGTGTTGGCGTTTAATTTGCAAATAATGTCTTTTTTGTTGTGTAATATTTTTCGTCAGATTTTCGGTAGATAAACCTACATTTATTTAAATTTTATTCATGAAACAGAACAGTTTTTTTTTTCACATAAAACTTTAAAACTACGTATTTAACATTTAATAAATACAAAAATCTGTTGTGGGCAACACAATAACTCCCGCCATATATTTATTATCTAATAACGCAGAATCATGGACCACCACTATCAAGAAACGCTCATCCCTTCTAAAAATTTAGTTTTCACTTATGACATCAAAAATAATATAATATTATATGAGGGATTATGATAGTTATTATTCACGAAGCCGTAGGCGTGTGATGCAAATCATCCGAGTGAAATTATTTTCAAAAATGATCAAAATACGTTGATAACACACCTAGAAAAACGTCAATAAAAATACACAATGACAACTGGTTACATGTCAACTGTCAGACGGCCGTTGCTTGGTGATCCACATCATGACTTTAAAATAACAGTGAACTATGGCTGTGCGATTGGTCGAAAAGAGTGAATTATGAATCATAATATATTTAAACAGGAATAGAAAAAAGACATTTTACAAACAATGTTTTTTTTTTCAAAAAGTACTCAGCAGATTTAAAGGAAAATTACTACTTTTTCCTATAACAATGTTGTGATTCGTAAATGGTAAATAAGAGTAAGAGAAAAATGTTTCAAAATAAATTGTAGATAATAATATTTAAAACATTATTCTAATAACACAAATTTCCCTTAAACCATAATTTACTGAGATATTTGAAAATAACTTGATAGGGCTTCAAGTAAACTACCTCTTCTGTTTATTTGTTTATCATCAAAAACTAAATAGCTCTTTTCAAATGCATACAATTGATGTACTATACAAAATATAGAAATTTAAAGTTTAGCAGTTTTTGAGAAACCGTAACTCCAGAGATCCAGACACACACAGGCAGACACAGATATCATCACGAAACTATTAGAATCGTATTTTAAGAACCCTGAAACATGTTCCTCCACTGAAAACTCACTAACGAATTTTTAACATGATTCCTATACCTCCCTCACAGGATGTTGCTGGAGGTAAAAATGTTATTCATATTTCTCTGATGTATTAAAAACCGCACCATTATAACAAAGCGAGTCCATAGATAAATTAGGTACTTATTTTAAGTATTTAATTTTCTTACAACTCTTGTGTACACAAAAAGTGTCGGTTTTTCTTATGAGCTATCGATTAATCGGTCCAGGTGGAAATGTCTGTGGACCGTAAGTTGAATAACTGTAGTGCGGCGCATGCGCACGAAAGATACACCTTGAAACTTGCAGTCTCTCGGTGTTTTACAAAAGTGAAACCATACGATCTTCGACTCCGTCATTCTCAGAGCTGTGCTCTTCACGTCGTGCAATAAATTCAGCCATCATGTAAATCAAATCACATGTGAAAAGTGTTAAATAGCGTCGAAGACATCCATTAGTATAACAATGTCTTCCGTGGTCTTGTGCAAGTTAAATATTAGTCATCAAAACAAGTAACATTCAGTGTGTGTTTGCAGTTTGTTCTCGCAAAACCGGCGTTAGCCTTGAGGTCCTTGATTTTAGAAAACACGAGATTTTTTTACATCAGTTGTCAACTAATGTCTTGACGTATCGTTGAAATCTCCGGCGAATTTAATCCGTAAATGTGACAGCGCTTATCATGAAGAATTGTTTTAAAACAACTATACTGTCTTATGCAATTTACTAATAAGTATAAGCCCAAACAAGAATGTGTATCAATTTTGTGTTATGAATATCGCGTATGTGAAGATTGAAACTGTCAACGAGGGGTGGCGAGGTGCGGAAATGGCAGCGAAGACAACAGGCTGCTTCCATGAATAACAGTGTATGTGTATGTAAATGTAAAGGAAGTGAAGGGAAGATAACATGTCTGCTCTCACTGCTTTGTCGAACGTCGCTGATGGCAGGTAACTCGAGTTCATTTGCTTAGTTTCCTTTATGTCTATTTGTCGAGGCGAGCAGCGGTCCGGCTCACTTGATGCTATGAGATTCGTTCTGCCCCTAATCGCTACAGAGATACAGGTGCCAGCTACGGTCCTACCACGGTCCTACCTTCTTACTGTATCCTTCTTCTTACTTTATTTTTAAAACCTACTTGTTGTTGCCGTTTGGAAAGAAACTTTATTAATTAAATTTAAAATATTAAGGAAAAATTATAAGTGAAATACACCTGCTACACATTACACACACTGAACAACGAAATAGTTCGAAAATGGTCCTTCCCGCACGAGGTTGTAACGAACAGAATTAAATTTAATGAAAATGCTTGTAAATCAGCAAAGATTAATGATATGACAGTTGCAAAAATCTATATAAATTTCTTATCAAACAGTGCAGGAACACGGACAACCACTATCAAGAAACGCTTATCCCTACAAAAAAATTAGTTTTCAGTTATGACTCATATCAAAAATAGACATTTGTTTTTTTCTAAATGCACAGGTTAGCAGATTTAAACGAAAATGTCAAAATTTAATTGTTCTTTAACGTCTTGTAATTCGTAAATGGAGACAGTAAGAGAAAAATGTTTTAAACAACAATTGTAGATAGTAATATTTAAATAGTATATTCTACAACAAGTAATGCAATGGCACATATTCCACACAGCAAAAAGTTTGTAGTACGAGCCGAAGGCGAGGACTACGGTTTGCGAGTGTGGGATATGCCATTCCGTTACATGTTGTAGATGTAGACTATACTTTCTATAACAAGATTTTGGAAATTATACAAAAAATACAAAACTGTTGAAAACGCCAAACTAAAATATATATAATTAAAACAAACAGACGTAACCACAGTAACCGTACCAAGATACTTCATTATATCACGTTAATGTGCGGCTCTGATTCGTCGACTTTATTTCATACGCGGCGTATGGAATGATAGTTATTCCAATTCAATTTTTAGTTGTGGAATGCGTAGTTTCCAAAGCAGTGTTATAGAAACATTACTAATAACAAAAATTATCATTATACCATAATTTACTGAGATATTTCAAAATAACTTGATAGGGGTTCAAGTAAACTACCACTTCTGGTTATTGGAGTATCACCAAAAACTTATCAGCTCCAAAAGGGATACATTTGATATATACAAAATATCAAAATTTTCAGTTTAGTAGTTTTTGAGAAACCGTAACTCCAGAGATTCACCCAGACTGACAGACAGACAGATAGACACACACCCTTACAGGATGTGGCGGGAGGTAAAAACAGTTTGTACAAATATTTTTCTCTAAATTATTGGCAATTATCGAAGGGGGTTTTGATACAAAAAATCGGTGATATGAACTAAATTTTGTTGTTTCTACATGATTTCCCTTACAATGCCCGGGGAAATCCAATGTTTTTTGTATATTTTACCGAACGTGTGCACGAATAGAAAGTTCCTGATTGTCATTGGTAAAAACGTGCGCCAAATCTTGTTTCCAAGGGTGTGAGTACAAAATACAACTGCCAAGTTTTGTTATTAATTTCAATTTGTAAAGTGGGTCATTTTTTCATAATTTTACTTTTTGTTGCCGTGATTGTAAATATATTTTTTTAACAACATGGCGGGAAACCCCACCGTTTTCTCCCGAAATAGTGAGGAAAATGTGTTCTTTCCCTCTAGATAGGAAAATATAGAAGTAATACCAATATAAATGTTATTTACAAAAATTCTTATTTTAGTGATATACATACTTTAAATTTTCTTACAATTATGTTTTATATTTCCTTTTTTCTAGATTAAATCACAATGTGACAACTTTACTTTACATTTAAGATTGGTTCATTGGCAACTCTGCTACATCGTCTTACGTCTGGTAACTTTTAACGTGTCAGTTGTGTTGTCGAAGTATATTTTAGGTCCGAGCAAATCGTTTTTAGAAACATGTTGTGAAAAAAAGGTTGTGTCTAACACGAGAGGAAAGCCCTTCTTCCATTCTAGCTCGAATTGCCTCATGAGCGGCAGTTCGAGTGGGAAAAAGCGCTTTCCTCTCTAGTTTTACAAATAACTATTGTACTTCGATATTTTTCTGGTAAGAATTGAACCAGGATTTCAAGTGAAGTGTATCGACTAACACGTTAGGTTAGCAGACAACACACTAATAATAGTATTTATGGGTAAGAGAAATGTATGTTTATGTGTGCAGTTCCACTTTACAGTAGCGTAATGTAAAATTTCTTTGTTTTTCTAAAAACATGAACGTCTTGTGGTCGTTATTTGCGGTCAGCCTCGATTTTCTTATTACATAGTTGTTACCAGGGTCAGCCTCTATATCTAACAAAACTTTTTTACTGACTTTTTCTGTTTGGTGTTAGCTAGCTAAAACATAAAAACCATAATCCTTTCCGTGACTAAAGGCTCGTGATTACTTTTCTATTTAATGTTATAAATACGTAATTACTGAGTCAATTGGGTGCGAAAGCTAAAAGGAAGTAAAAATGACAGCCATATGTAGCCAGAAAATAAGTTAAACTTTTTAAAGTATTTTTCGTTTTACGTAGAAGCATGGATATTTAAATGAAAAATTGCATAAATAATGTAATCATTTTTTAATTTTAATCAGGTGCCATAAATAATTAATAATGAGAAAAATTTCATTTTCAGAACTGTTCCATCTGAATTCACAAGCAATTATGAGAAAATGTAATCTACATGAATTCTTTTAAAAGCAATAATGTTGCATAACTTATGTAATATTTCAACGATAACTTTTAAATAATGAGATTATTATTTTTAGCATTTTAAACATAAAATAGATACTATAATTAACCTTGGCTTATCTGAAATATATGTAGTTGTAATTTGTTTGTTTTCAAGGATTTTTTTAAAATACGGACATTAATATTTAAACGACATTGAAAACTAATTAAATTCGCGCAGAACTCAGCTATCCAAAACAATAACTATGTATGAATAACAATAACTACTTAATCGTTATATGTTTAATTGGCTAAGATTTTTTGCTCTGACTCATAATAGGTATTTTCCTTACGTATATACGTATAACTGATTTCTTATTTCTTTAGCTCAGAAATTTTGTCGCGGTTGTACAAATTAGTCATTTTTCTATTTAAACTGTACAAACCAACAACTTCGTTAACTAATAAATTAGTTGAACTTTTACTAGTCACTTTTGTGGCATTTGGCACGTCTTGATTATATTTCAAATAACAATTTCAAGAACTGTGAAATAAAGTTTGTTTCCAGTTGTGAATTTTAATCATTTCAACGTTGAAATATAATTAAATAATCATTACGTCATTTACCCATTGCAATTGTGACGCTGTTATTTTTGTAGATCTCGGTGACATATTTTTACGCGTTAAGTGCAGTTACCAGCCGTCAAAATGGTGCGGTATATGTTTTGCTTGTTCTTATTTACTTTGCTGTGTCCAGTTAAAATAAACATTACTAGACAAATATAAATTACCAGAATTAGAACCCTGAACTCCAGAATAAAATCTTCCAAACTACATGAATAGTTTTTTTGAATAATTTTTTAGTACCTACTGAAAAAATAGTTTATCCAACACCTCTCAATAAATGCTCTATAACTATGGCGATTTTAAACAAGGAAAGTAACAGATTACCCACTAGTGGGTATAATTTTGAGAAAAGTCACTAGTGAGAATTTTTTATTAATAACAATAATAATAACATACAATACCGTGGTAACTACTTCGATTGACATTTTAATTTAGAAAATTTAAAGCATATGCCACTGCAAATAATATTTCTTTAATAAATTTTGCACTTATTAAGAGGTGTTGGATAAAACGTTATACTTCACACGTGAGCAATGTCGATAAAATTATCACACTCAGCCTTTAGCTTCGTGTGCTAAAATTTCTCTCGTGGGTAATTTCTTACTTTGTTCACTTGTAAAGTAAATATTATATACCTGGAATCTTTTTTCGGCTAATTAAAATTTTACGCTTTTTAATATAAAATATTTGTCCGAAATCGATACTAAAGTACATGATATCACTCCACGAAGTTAGCCAAAGTAGTAGCTAAAGTAAAACTTTACAGACTATAATGTCTAAATTTTACTTTACAGACTCATCTGTCAAACTTTTAGCACTACCTAAAATAACAAACATATTATTCTGTAATACTATTAGTGAATTTATTTATTATTTTCCGTTGATAATAATTTATCGGATTTAATGCAAATGACGTCTAAGAACATGAAAATAATGAAAATTATTCACAAATATTTGACACTTTGACAGTACTTATCACAGCCATCATCATCAATCTCTTCAACTTTTATTTGAAACATTTTTCTCTATAATGATGAGGGAAGCAGGAAATTGCATAAGTATTACATAACATGTTATACACCTAGAATTTTTCTTTTCATGTGACTTTAAAAGTGTCTATAAGTGACCTTATTAGTCTATTTACACGATCAAGTTTTAAGTAAATTAAAATATCCAAGTGTCAAAACTTCGTTATACCAACATAAATTGTATTCATTCAAATCTTTTCAAATTACGATTATGGTAATCAATTGATTTCACTACGTACAAAGATGGATAATTGTATATATCCAGCAAGATTTCAATTTATTCTCTACTCCATTCTGTCATTTTAAGATTAAGTGACTCAAGCACTTGTATAAGCAAACATAAACACAAATGACATTTCACAGCTATTCCGCTTCTTTCAAAACATGCATTAATTTGGTAATGCGGTAAAAGCAAACGCACGGCCAAATCTTTGTTAGCGGTTACTATATGTTTGTTTAGCGGTTGCTATGTATCAATGTAATATATTTTTACAGCTTAGGTATAAAAGTAACACTTTACAGACTGTTAGCAGTCCGTAGAGTGTCAGCTTTAATGTCAATCGACAAAAATAGTTTTTCGTTATAAGTCGATTCATCTCTCTCTACACTTACGTCATTGTACGATAGAGAAAACTTTTAAAGTCACTTGAAAAGAAAAACTTCATCGTGTAATGCACGCTTTTCTTCTGTATATATTATGAATACATATTTTGAAGAAAAGCCTGTTATTACAAACTATTTTTAAATGTAGATAAAGAAATTTTTATTTCTTATGATTTCTCTAAAGTGGTGACGTGAATCGTTTGTTACACTATGCAAGAAGTCGCACGCAGAGTTGGAATGAGAGAGATTTGAACTCACGAACTCTAGCTTGAGGGATAACTGACTATTTAAAACAGTCTTCTACCGCGTTTTGAAATTCTAGTGCTACCGCTCCCAGAATGGCGCGATATATTTATGTATCATTTTAGCTCTGGTTCGTAGTACATTTGAATTTAACAAAGCCAACATTGAGACCCCAGTGTCCATATGTGGGCAGCGAACAGACGAACATACACCATCCAAGGTGCAGTTGCATGCGTGAAACCTGCGTTGGTGCCCGTGCCTTGCGGTGTCTGTCCGACTCCGATCCAACATCGTGCAGCTCTGCGGAGGCCAACAACCTCGTACCCTGTACACTCTGTACACCGTACAGTTCAGCGCTAGCACTAGTCAGAGGAAACTACGATGTGACATTCACTCCGCGGTGGATTTCGAATGCCGCTGGCCATGAACAGAACAATTGAGTGGCGTAACAGTATTGTTCCATGTTCTGATTTCTATTGGAAGATGCTTCATGTCTTCTCTGTAAACTTGCGGAATTGTTTTATTCCACTGGTTTACATATTCAACAACAATTTCGCGCATGACATTATAAACTTGCAGAGGAACATACTAGTACGTTCTTATCAGAAATTTGTATTGGCCATTTTTAACTTGACACCTGCGGTTTCTCTTCCACTAACATCTTTGGGTTCCGTGAAGCGACTACTGGTAACCGCACTAATATCACTTACCGTGATTCAATAGGTGATTTAGACTAGCATCGGTTAGTACTTGGTCACAGGATTGGTTAGTAAATAGAGTAACCAATTGATTTCGACTGGCACTTTTATGACGTCCTGCGTAACCGGTAACAGTTTTGGTATGTCAAATTAGTAACATGCTCGAAGCTCGAGAGCTCGGTTCGTCCAACGGTTAGTATTCTGATTGGTTGAATTTCACTTGTTATGATTTCAAACTAGTACGCTGTCATATTTTTCATGTTTTCTGTCAAATTTGATTAATCTCAAAATCTAGCGCGCGTTTTCAGTAACCGTTCGGTCAGTGTGACGTCATTGTTTGAAACCAACCAAACACGTAACCGGCAAGTAACCAGTGCCAGTATTTATTTATTTTACCCCTGCAGAATTACGAGCCCAACCCCAAATGTATTGGTATCATTTTTTTTCACGTTGCTATGTACTGTACTGTACATTTAGATAAATGAAAATGGGGTCCATTACTATTTTTAATTTTTTTTATGGGACTATCTAAATTGAAGATTATCTGCAGTTTCAAAAAGTCTTAATTGTTATTTATTAAACGCAATGATTTTTTTTTAATGTTTTGACGTCACTGTTGTTGTGTGCTGTGGATTTGTGTTCTTTGGTTACAAAACTGAAAAAAATCATCAATTTAGGTGCCAGCCAGTTGACATTTCGGAAACCTAACAGCTCAATAATAAGAGAAGTACAAAGAATTTAGAAAGAATAGTTGTGTGAGACACAAACTTAAGTAGGAAAACATAATATTTTAACGCCATAATTGATACCTTTAAAACTGAAATTTCTTAATAATTAATAAATTTTTTAAACTTCTATTATATCTAGTACGATGTTTTTGTGACTTTTGTGAAGGACCCCATTCTTTGAAATATATTTATAAAATTTACCGTTTTAATGAAATACTTTTTCGTAAATCCGCACATAATACTTTTTCACAGACCATAATGAAAATATTTTGCAACGATATTATTTATAATATGGAATGTGCGAATGTGTAATAATTAAAAACAATATTTACTTAATAGGTGACTAGATTTTTACGTGGGATAATAAATTAAATCTATTTTAATGTACATAAATACAAACATATTTGTTTATTTGACGCAGGTTAATAATTTCTGAACCGCGCGTAAAATATTGTTATAAAAGGAAATTTATTAATAAATAATATATTTAGATTCAGTACATTCTGACAATAGCTACGTAATAATTTATACAAATATAGCGACAATAACAGATCAAAATAATTAATTATATTTAATTTCAGCACATTTTTCATGTAGTACAAATACATACATAAGAGCTACGAGGTTGGTAAAATTACCAAACAATTTATGTGTCGTAACACTAATATAATGAGCAAAATAATTCTATCTTCAATTCTCAAAATACGGATATTAAATGGGAAACATTTTTTTTCTGAATAAAACAATATAAACATATACATACATTTATTAGAAACAAAATCGAAAATATTTGACATTTCCTAAGACAGTTTTAGATATATTTAGTTAAAATAATAAATCAACAGTTCTTTTTTAAATATTAATTGTCTTATTTATAAATAACTTTTAATTTTTGACAGTTTCGAAAGGCAAACCGCCCGACACCGAAGGCGGAGGGCTGGTTCCTAAAAGTAAAGTGCTTGATATTTCGTTAGTTATCAATCATTATCAGTAATCTACTAATAACATTGCTTCATTGTTTTTCTATCCAAAGCAATTTTAACCAGATATAAATAAATTAAATTTTGCGAGTTTAAGCTAAAATGCAACATTTAATTTTCTATCATTAATGTGTTACTATTACGATGGAAACCAGCTTTGTATTACCGTACTGTTAAAATGCAATTAAGGTTGTTAATGTTAAATAAACTTGCCTTCCATAATTTAGAGATTTTACTAATAATGAAATAATTAGAATAGTTATTTGGTACAATTTTGGTTATACGAGTAGTTTGAGAAATGATCATAATTTATTTATAAATTAGTAAAATTTATTTAGTATTTTATACCTTGATTTTGAAGATTGCGGGAATTTCAGCCACAAAGTAAAATATATTGAAATAAATACCTGTAGATATAAAAATATTCACCAAAGTTACAAATGTAGCAAAGGATATCTCAATGTAATATTCATGATAATATTTACATTTTTAGTTTTTATTCCTGAAATATTCTCGTATATTTTCATTTCATTTTCATGTACCTACCAAAATATCTCAAAGCGAAGTTTTTTAGTACATACTCGTACCTAATATTCTCGTAAAATATCTAAATTCAATACTGTTGGCCGCTTTTCAATAACTGTTTCAATTTTTGAATTACAACCTCTCAGAGTTTATGTAACAATTCGCAAATTTTTCGTTTGATTTAACCTAAATATCACAAACAATACTTTATTATAAATTTTTAGGGGTTGTATCGGAAAAGAGGTTAAAAATACTTCGGCAAGAGTAAGAAATATGAGGTTTAGATTGTTTGAGGTTTGTATTAGATTTTAAGTATTATAAATTCTCTACCCTCTGGAATATAATATAATAATTTGAATGTCAACTTATAGAAATAAAAATAATAAACCAATTCAGCTCCAGATTTAGAGAATATCATTTTATTTGTCTAATTTATTATTTTTTATGAATAAATTGTGTATAATTTTTAACATTTTGTTTCAGAAATATTACACATGTTTTTATATTTGTATATTTGTCCATATAATAGTATATTCTACAACAAGTAATGAAATAGCACATATTCCACACGAGCAAAAAGTTTGTAGCCCGAGCCGAAGTCGAAGACTACGGTTTGCGAGTGTGGGATATGCCATTCCGTTTCATGTTGTAGACTATATTTTCTATAACAAGATTTTGGAAATTATACAAAAAATACAATTACAAAACTTTTGAAAAGGTTAACCTCAAATAAATAAAATTAAAACAAACAGGCGTAACCATAGTAACTGTATCAAGATACTTCATATATCGCGCTAATATGCGGTTCTGATTCGTAGAATTTATTCCATACGTGGCGTATGAAATGATAGTTATTTCAAAACAATTTTTAGTTGTAGAATGCGTAGAAACAGTGTTATAGAAAATAATTTTTTCAACCCTAACTTAGCAAGCCCATTTTTTTATTCCTCCCATATTCCTCATCAGTCGAACGTCGCATCTTTTTAAAACCTTAATATTTGATCCTGTTTCTATAGTAGTACTATAAATATTTTATATGCCATTTTGAGAATTACTGAATTGAAAATACATTTCATTAATAATTGCTAGCGGAAACTTAGTAATTAGTACAGTTGCTTAATGAATATTTACTCGGCAGTTAGCAAATGATCAGATAACAATAATAACCATAATGTTCTTGTTTCTCACAGAATTTTCATTTCACTGATCATATTCTTTTCAAATACGTAAACTGTATGTTTTTATCTGCACAATCTTATAACTACTACTTAGTCGGTGTATTTCAATTATGTTAAAGAGAAACTGAAACATTTTTTTTTATAATTTCACAAGCACAACCTAGAAAATATATTATTCTAGAAATTATAATTCTATCTTCAGCATCGCTCCAAAAATGTCCAACGCAATCTTCTCGATCTTTCGAGACAAAAGAATAAGGTCTATCAAGTATCGAAGTAAAATTTAATATTCATGCTGTAGTTTCTGTTTCTGGTCGGTCGTGGTGAAACCGCGTCTACCATATGCAACGCCTTTGTGTGTACCTTTTAAGTAAATAGCTTTGATGTGGGGGCATTCAAATCAATAAATAACAATAAAATACGCAAGCATGTTTTAGACGTGCTAAATAAAATAAACTTACGTGGTTCCGAGAAATGTCGTTTCTCCCCGCTGATTTAAACTGGTTTCTTTAGTCTTAAGTGGTGTTAGAAGTTTTGTATTTTGTTATAGTTTTCATTGTTTCAACTCAGATGAAATGGTCGCAGTTTTAATTGATTAATAAAGTTTTATTGACAAAGTTGTTAAAGTAGAACAGTTTTTTGAACTTTTTAGCGAATTAAACTATTATGTCTGATTAAGGAATTTGTTACAATGACTCTTATTTTATTAAGTGTCATTCGCTTTACAAGCTACTTAACTTGATTTAGAATTTAAAGTGGGTAGTTTCAATTTGATGATCCACTTTAAAAATAAACAATGATCTTTAATTAAATATTTAATTTTATTAATTGTAAGAAACAGATTTTATAATGTATCTATTTTAAAAGTAAAACCTAGTTTTTAAAACGTGAAATGTTGATCTTATCTTTTAAAATTGGTATTTGCTAAATTTTTGCTCTGTAACCGAAAACGATAATGGCCTTGATAAATAAAACCAGTTTGTTTAGAGAACGTTTTTCAAAGTATTTTGTGCTAAAATTCGCATAAAAATTTTACAAAATATATCAATAGGTTTGTTCCAAGTGGTCATTTCGGACATGTTTGTGACATGTTTGTGACAAATTTCACTGCGCCTGCGAAAAATGTAAACAAGTTAAGTTTGAAACATAAGCTTCATTTTCTTTTTTGTAGCGAAAAATGTATGGATTTCTTTATGTATATGTATATTTAGTTGTCAAAACAAAAAATGAGTATGCACATGCGATTCACTCCATTCGCCGTTCCAGTCTATGTTTCAAACTTAACTTGTTTACATTTATCATAGGCGCAGTGAAATTTGTCACAAACATGTCCGAAATGACCACTTGGAACAAACCTATTATGTATATTTCATTACAAAATGGGATAAATAGCTCCATGGTAACGCATTGGACTGTAGCACATAATATTCAGTAATAATATAACAAGAGACCAAAGGCGATTTCGACTGGCATCGGTTAGTACTTGGTAACAGAAGTGGTTAGTAAATACAGTAACCAATTGATTTCGACTGACATTTATATGAAGTCATATGTAAACGGTGACAGTTTTGGTATGTCAAATCAGTAACATGCTCTAGAGCTCGATTCGTCCAACGGTTAGTATTCTAATTGGTTGAATTTCACTTCTGATGATTTCAAACTAGTACGCTGTCATATTTTTCATGTTTTCTGTCAAATTTGATTCATGTCAAAATCTACCGCGCTTTTTCAGTAACCGTTCGGTCAGTATGACGTCATTGTTTGCAACCAACCAAACACGTAACCGCCAAGTAACCAATGCCAGTCGAAATCGCCTCAAGAGAGTGAGAATAAATTGAAAATAATTTGAAAGACATTTCGAAAACTTGTTGCCATATAGTTTGAGAAAGAAACTAGATTAATTTAACACAGAATAATTTAACATAGAACTTCATATATTGCACAGAATGACATACGAAATGACAGTAGAAACATATACTTGCCTTTGTCTATGTCAGATGTTTTCGCGGCGTTTACTAGGAAAGTATCTGACATTTGTCAAGAAAAACAAAGGCTACAGAGACATATAGAACTTTATTCTCACTATAATAGTGACGAGATTGGTTAAAACGCAGACACGTGACAAACAATGACCCACTTTATTGGTTTTAAGAAATGAAAAAAAAATTTAGTTTAATTTTAGAAAATTGTCTCCCTATAAAAATCACCATCACCAGTAAAAATATGTATAGCTAAATCTGCCCTATTTTGCGAGATTCAAAAATAGATAATGCTCATGAACTTGATCATTTCTAATTTATGTTGAAAGTAATTAAAACCATCAAATATGTTTGGGTTGTTTGTAATCAAATTAGTAAACTCAATACAGGCTTCAATTTAATTTCATGTCCAATATCCAAATAATATCATTTTAGTGTAATTACATTTAATACATAATAATGCGAGCCATCTGGTTCATTTTAATATAAATTTCAAACCCATTTCAAGTTCTAGGAATTTATTATTCAATGTCATATTTCATGTTTTGCGACATGTCGTACGTGGCAACTGTGTTATAGTTTGCTTTGAGATTGTGTAATGAAATAAAAAAAATTATGTGCCCATTAAAGTTGAGATTATTTTTACATTAATTTTAAATGTAAGAATGTTAGTATACTATTTAAATATGTACATAAATCAGGTAATAAAATATAGTTATTTTAATGGTAGAGTTTGAAATGTTTACATTGCCGATAGTGTAATAATTTATAAATTACTGGCCATTTTTCTTTTAGTATCAAGTTCAGGGCGCCAATATTGCTGTATCATTTATAGTGTATTCCGAAACCACCAGTGAGCGGTTAGGATTTTATCATGGTTATGGCTAGTTTATGCAACTTTTCTTAAGGAATAAGAATAAAACATAGGGATATAAATAGAACATAAAGATAAAGTAGGTTCATGTCCTTTTCGTAAAACGTATAATCCAACCAATGACAAAAGAGATATTCATATTTGACGAATCAAAGTCACAGGATTAAGAAAAACAACACTTTAAATATTATCGAGTGATCCGGCTTTAACGCTACCTGCCAAGCCGTTGCCTAAATTCACTATTTAAAAGTATCTTAAGAAAGTGCAAACTAGAATCTCATTTTATTTCACATACCAAAGTTATAGGACAAAAAGAAAATCGGTGAATAAATTTATTTTGACCAATATATCATACATTTAATTGGAAAAACAAATACAATACAAACTACCCTATTTATGAGCCAACTTTTATTTAAATTAGCCAACTTCGTAGCTCTTACGGTTCTCGCGATTCCAATGCATTAATATCTTAAATGGGACACTCTATATAATCTTAATTTATAATATGTATTCGACATCTGTAATCCCTATTCTCTTCTTTTTAGACGCATGAAATCTGAGCTCCAGGACATCCGTCGGCGAGGCGCGCTACGGACGTCGGAGGAACCCTCCGCTGGCGATGGCACCGGTCGAGCTTGCAGCCGTTGTCGTGCTGGCCTGGGTTGGATTGTTAACCGTGGGGCCGTGTGCCAAGCCTGCCGACTGCGAGTTTGTAAGGCCTGTCGCGAGTACACTGTTAGGACGGTGGACTGGGTGTGCACTGTATGCTACAAGAGATCGTAAGTAGAGGTTGGGATGCATACTAGCCTGGGTTGTTATTCAGTAACTTCTATCGGCATTAGTACTTGCAATAATAATAATATTTTTCCTCAAAAGTCATGAAAGTGCATTGTTATGTGTATTCAATAAGCAGAAGTTCAATTTTTTCGCGGCTGACGTAAAAGTGTCCCTTTGGTAACACTTTTACTCCGACTGCAGTCATAGTAAAATATGAAAAATAGTAAGGCTGTAATTAAATAATTTGACAGTTAAAAAGGAACAACAAATTCTGTGGAAACTAGAAATGCTGGATAAATTTTGAGCATTTTTTAATGATTTGTATTTCTTTTATGTTCGAAGAAAAAGTAGCATGTATAATGTATTACATTTACTTCTACTACTTTTTTTTGACATTTCTGCATTTCATCAATATAACCGCAATTTGCATCTTTCAAATATACACGTGTATCATTTTATCTGATGAATTAATGAATTATAAACGAGATAAACACTCTATATTTTATATTTTTTGTAATACTTTTTACAAAGCAGATAATTTTTATGAAAATATAAATAAATTTATTTTTGCATAGCAGCCGCTTACCAGAAGCATATATTCTATTTGAAAATAAGAAAGTAATAAATTAGTCGGGCTAACAAACAATTGGATAGACGCTAAGATTGAATTCAATATAAATCCAAATTTTGATTTATTACTTTCTCTCGTTTCCAAATGGAGTATAGCAACATAATTTGATGGTGATAACTTTCAAAATAGATTTTAAAAATAATCACTAAATTAATATTGATTTCAAATCGGCAAAAAATAATGTGTTCAACACAGCACCAAACACTGATTTACAATTTCGCCTCGTCAAAGAAACAGAAGCCTCTGCTGTAAATATGATATTTTAGAACATTTATACAAATAACTATTATTCCCAATATCCAGTAATATTATGATATAGAAACTTAAAAAAAAAAATGCAAAAAAATTGCAACCAGTTAAAAGTAAACCAAATATCATGTAAGAAATCATCAACATTATTCTAAGGTTTTTCTAAAAAGAAGAATTTAATATTTAATTATAAAACTAGTTATCAATTTAATATCGTTATTTATATTATGTTTTAATTTATTACTTTTAATAATAAGAATATTTAATTTAATTTTCCATAATTATGAGCAGTTTATCTTTAATTGTTGTAATGTGCAAAATTAATTAAAGTTAACAAACCCCCAGTTCTACAAATATCTTTGCAAAATTATATCTTATTCAACATATGTCGTTGAAAAATATTTTCATTATGATGCGTGGAAGACCGTTAGGTGCAGATTTACGATGTGATTCCATTAAGACTGTAAATCTTTTAAATATCTTTCAAAGAATTATCATTCACCTGAATACAGTGCAATACATAGATGACGTAATAATTTCGACTTCTAGAGCGATTATATCATATTTTTCAGGTGGTACGAATATATTTGGGGTTGGACTCGTATATTTGACAAACGTTTGCCGGGGAAAAAAATAATATTAGTTACTGACATACATATTTATTCCTAGAAAACTATATCTCAATAGATGAGTGTAGGAGTTGTATATTTAATTCAGGGCAAAAACCGAACTTATGATACTGACAGCATTGCAATTATGGAAGTCTTTGTAATGTATACAGTAGGTAGTCACTTGAACATACCTTTGATCAGCTTTTGTATTGAGCTGATTAACGTTACAATATCATCTGTTCATAGTTATAAAATTCAATGAATAACAAAAAATTCAGTTTTGCTAAGCCATCGCAAAATCATTTTAATTTTTGCTTGAAATTTACTGTTAAAAACTGTTGGCGCACAGCATCTATCAATTCATCATGTTGATGCGTAGTAAGAGTAGTTAATTAAATTATACCTACCTACTAATATTCATTACAAACCTTTATATGTCTTCTGTATAAGTTTGACAATAGAACTTTGAATTTACTACTATAGAAGTTTATAACTAAAATCAATTTATAGCAAAATTGGTTTTCAAATTAATATAGAATTATTGGCACAAATGTAATTTCTATGGACAGAAAATATGGAAAATTAAATTCCTGCAACTACGTGAAAATTATAATTAAACCATCGTTTTAAAAAGTGTGTCAGAGGTTGAAAAAGTTTATTAATTGAATTTCACAGGTCATATGTATATTTATAGTAAAATTACTAATTACAGTGTTAGACAAAGCAGAATAATTAAAACAGAACAAAAAGCAATATCTTTGAGGGATGATTTAATTTTCACAGATTGTGAATAAAGGCTCTGTAATAATATTATCCCTTCCTCATTTTAATAACGGAAACAATTTCAGTTCTTTTTCAGCAGTGTTTTATGATATATGAATAAATTAATTAGTTTGCAAGCAAAAGTGACCAATAAAAGTAATACACGTGGCTATTGCTTCTCATGGAATGTTTCTTGTTGCTCCAAATTCAAAGAAAACTAAAACCAATATTTGTTTTGTTCCATTCAGTCGAGATTCTCTGTTTTAATAATTACTTGTACTTTTATTATTTCAGTAAGCCATTACTGTTAAAAAAAACAGTTATACGTATAAAGTAAAAAATAAAAAATATACAAGTAGCACTTAAAATTTGAAGTGCTTTTCATTTCATATTGAAAACCATTTTGCAATATCTTGCATAGTTTCTGGATTATAGTCCCTTAAAAAAATAGATATTTATGTAACACGTACATAATAGTTAGTTATGTAACGAATAAAGATATATTCTAACCACGAGCGGAATGTTTTGCTCACGAGGCTTTAGCCGAGTGATCTAATTTACGCGAGTGGTTAATATGTCTTTATTCACGTGTTGCATACAATTTTTTTCCAACACCTACCTTAAATATGCTTCTTGAATAAAATTAAATAACATTTAATTAAAAATATGACATATTTATGTTCCATCTTATTTTGTTACCAACGCTACTTGTATACTTTATAAGTTGCTATGTAATTTTGCTTAAAATAATAGGTTTGTTCCAAGTGGTCATTTCTGACAAGTTTGTGACATGTTTGTGACAAATTTCAGTGCGCCTGCGAAAAATGTAAACAAGTTAACTTTGAAACATAAGTTTCATTTCTTTTGTGTGGCGAAAAATGTATGAATTTCTTTATTTTTATTTATATTTAAGGTTAGCTGTCAAAACAGAAAATGAGCATGCACATGCGTTTCATTCCATTCGCCGTTCCAGTCTATGTTTCTAACTGAACTTGTTTACATTTTTCGCAGGCGCACTGAAATTTGTCACAAACTTGTCAGAAATGACCACTTGGAACAAACCTATAGAAAATATACACACATCTACATTATGTCATTACTATAGCAACGTTATTTTATCTACTTGTTTGTAAAGTATTACTTTATCCATCCTTACTATAAAAGTATTGTTTTAGAATCGAGAATTCAATGAAAAAAATACCACTTTACAAGTAGGTGTTGGAAAATAGCTTTTTATATGTCTCGCTGCGCTGCTTTCTCTCAGCCCCAAATTGTCCGTCCGTAAAACCCTAAATTATGTACTTGTTATATAAATATCTATTATTTAATACTGAATATTTATTATTTTAAAAATACTGGACACAATACTCTTCCAAAAGTCTACAATGTTTCATTTAAACTTTAACGTTACCAAGTTCGCCGGACAGCTAGGCAGTCAGATACATAGAAAGTTGTAAAGTTGCCTATCTAAAACTACGAATTCACTGGTAGATGGTAGTGTGTATCATAATTTTTTCTATTTCTTTTTACTAGAGAGCTATATATTTGTTAAATATTTTCTTGCAATATTATTATTTATTATGTTTTATCTATCTTTGCAGTCAAATCCAAACGGCAACCGGGGAATGGATGAACGAGTTTGTAAAGAAACCTGGACAATGGAAGGACAGCAAGTTTTATATCTCAGCAGCTGATATCATCAAGAGTACGATTCGAAGATCTTGGACCATCTGTGGTAAGGATCTCACTCGTAACCGACTTACATATTATCAGTATTATGAATAAATTATTTGTTAATTCCGCGAGATTTTCAAAATGTGTCATTCTATAGACGTTTACTGTTTATACCTACAGAATCTACTGACAATAAATATACCTAAAAATATTTTTCTGTATGTGACATATATTCTAATAAATGTTGTGAAGCATTGACATTATTAGTTTAAAATTTCCTGTGTTGATTCCAGATTTTATTTTAATCTCTTTGAATCAAATTTTCTTTAAATTTCGATGAAATTATTTTTGAGGTTTGAAGTTTTGAAATTCTTTACTTTATTAATAAAAATCATTACACTTATATGATACATTTGCCTGGTATTATAAAGAAATTTAAGCTCCAGTTAAATTTACTTCCGTACTAAATTTACATCAAGTTATCCCAATGACATTCATATTTTTGACAGCAATGTTAAGTAAGTCATAATGGCTGCTATTCATAGGTCTATATAAGTGCTTACTGACTAGGATATTTTAAAATTTGGCACTGTTACTTTGCAAAAGTTGTTGATTACCTTGGAGATCAACAATTTTTTCATAGCAACAGTGTTCAATCTTAAAATGCTCTAGTTATTAGCCCTTAGTATAAACCTGTGATTAGCAGCCAATATAATTTGAAATGATGTGCACTTTTTAAGAACAAATAAATTTACTTTAAAAGTAAATTTAAGTGACAGTTAAATTTCTTTATAATGCCGAAATCATGTAGTCATTTTCATTTAATTTAATTTTAAATTTATCATTAATGTATTATTCATTCAAGAACCAGTTAAGTAGTTTGTTCAACAAATTGATCTATGTTACTACATCATGTTCATAAATACTTTTTTATTTTTGAATAATTTTTTTTATATAAGACAGAAAATTGTATTTTCTCATTTCTGATCAATTCTACTTAAGTCAAATCATAAAAATTATTCATATTAGCAACGAATTTCAATTCCTAATGATTTAAAAAATAACCTTTTTAATCACAAACGTCAAAATTTATCATTTTCATTAAAAAGATAAGTTGGTTATCTTATAAATTAAATTAAATGAAAAAGAGAACATAAATTATATTATTGCATGAATACGTATTTATTTTTAAATTAAAATAAATTTAAATTAAATGTAAATGAAAATGGCTGCATGAATTCGGCATAATACCGGGCATTAATTAATTTATTTATTTTCGTTAAATGTAGTTTGTTGTTTCGATATACAAATGTTATTAAGTTGCTGAATATGCATAGATCCAAATTCAAGGTGGGCGAGTTCTAGAGATTCCCCGGATTTCCGACCGTACAATAGCTTGCCTCGCGGAAGAGACGTGACCGATTACCCATCGTTAGTGTCCCAGCGAAGCAACGCCACGAAACCTTCCCCAGATTCTCTAGAGCCACCCGACGACCCCGAAGTCCGTAGCGAGGGCTACTCTCCTCGCCAACGCCGCATCTCACAGTTCGAACGCACGCTCAGCGAACTCTACGGCACGCAGAAAAAATCCCAGCGACGAATGTCGTCGTCCGATGACAACGGCACCAGCAACGGCGTCGATAAAACATCGCCCGAAGATTCGTCCTCTGTCCCCTCGCTAGCTGTGTCGCCAAATGGAATTGAAACTAAAAAGGTCACGGAATTAAAGCCATCAAAGATACCGTCTCCGAGGAAAAAGGTCCAGTACACTCGGTCGGAAACTGCCATCTACTCTGAAGCAGCGAAACAAGTTACACGAAAACAAAACTCTCTACAGCCGACTAAAAAAAGCTCCAAAGAAAAATCTGTAGAGGAAACAAACCAGGAAAAACATGTCAGTTTCGATGATGAATGCTTGAAGAAATCTCCAGTGATTGTCGAACCTCTCAGTAAATCAGAATCCGTAACAAGCAAATCTGGAATCCCGAAAAGAGATTTAAAATCACGAAGCACATCTAAAAGCATCAATGCGGACCCGGAAAAAGTTGTTAGTGATATTGAAATTAAAGAAGAAGCTACAGAATGTGATGAAATTCAAATTGAACCTGTGACTGATCAAGAAAAGATCGATGTTGAAGCCATAAGTGGGGCCGTTTTTAGAAAAGTCACCATTAAGAGAAGGAGGCATGAATTTAGAAGAACGCAACACGCTTTTGATGAAGGTAAGTCATATATGTCTATATTTATATGTTTAGTTTAATGGTGCTTCACAAATGAAAGTTACAAATTGAATGATATCAGTCCTGCTACATGTTTTCACAAAGTTTTGCGTACAAATAATGTCAGACAAGCGGATCGTTTTCTGTACAAATGAACGGAAATTTTAAAGTTATGACATGAAATCATTACAAATGACGCTATCAAATTCAAACTTTTTTATATACTTTATAATTTATTTTGTTTAATGCTGACATATTTACTTCTTAATAAAGTGCTATTACTTATTTTTTGTGAAGTTGATTGCATATTTTATATCTGAGCCCAAGTCTGATAATAATTTAGTTTGTAATTTTCACAAAATATAATTTTTAACAACTCTGTTTTTCCAACTAACTTTGAATAACAAATTAATTAATGCAGGATATGGTAATTCCCTTCGCTTTACTAACTACAAATACATAAGTTCTAGAATTAGTTACGAGCATTAATTCGTACAATTACTAACTAAAAACTAAACAACTATTGTTTTGAGTCGCTTTTGCGCTATTTGTTGCTCTGGAGGGCCATTAGCGACATTAATCGGGCTTGTGGGCTAGTATAGTGCTTAGTGCTGGTGCGTGCGTTTGGTATAAATAACAAAAGTGCATAGTGCATGCGGGAGTTTAGTGGGCGGTGTTCGTTCGCCCGCTCGCTCGCACGATCAACAAGCTGTACGTTGTGCCTTTCCCTTGCGCCGCGGATCACCTGTGTAGCCTTTGTTCTGTGCCAATCATAGGCGCAGACTCGAATGCGATAAAAGGGGCTCGCGCGGAATTGTTTATAAATTGATCATGTACTGAAATATAGTTACATTGGAACGCTAACTTGTAGTTTTTTATGAAAGCAAAAAACGAATCAGTGTCAGATGATGTTGTAAGGCCACCCTTCTTTGTTTAACACTTGTTTGTAAAACGGTTGCTACGTAAAAACATGTAGCCATAGTCTTGTCCAAAAGTGATAAATACTATTCAACAGTGTGTTGTTCAATTATTTGAAAATTCCTTTACATTCACATACATAATAGTTAATTGAACTCATTTGTATGAATGTATTATTTAATTTTTATGTTAAACATTTATTTCAAAAGCATTGTATGTTAATTTCTTTATGAAAAAGTTGCAATGATCGACTGATGCTGAATTATGGGAAGAATCAAAACAACGAAATAAATTAATTTAATTTAATAAATATTTGACTGCTACTCCGTTTTTACCCTTAATTTCTTTATATTTTTTTATCAACTTTCTAAGCGAACTATACAACAAAGACAGATGGCTTAACAACTGACTCTCGGCTCACATTTTCAGTGTCAGTTTTCGTTCCAATATTATAATATTTCAGATAATATTACGATCAGATTATTTAAAAATAAAATTTGGAGTTTATGCAAATATTTTTTAAAATTTATTTTTGATTACGAAGCAGTTTGTATTAATTTTTAGTAACATTGCACATTTTGCTTTGCATAAAATGATTTATGTTGATTAATTGAACATGTACAATTTTTAAATATTGTGAAATTTGTTGTTGCCTTGAGACGTGAGTAATGCCGCGACTTTTTAATTTTGTTGTTAATGTTTGAGTACATTGTTTGGCATTTGTAATTTTGTGTAATAAAGTTGGGCGTCGGGTGTTGTAATGTTGCGAGCCCCGGCAGTCGGTGAGAATGGATAGTGAGGCGCCTATGGTTGGCTGGCTTGTCTCGCGTCCACCCGAGTCCACCGTCCACGCAGCAGTGAACCGGTGCCGGGCGAGCGAGCGAGGCGTGCGGCTGGTGGCTGGAGGTGGAGGCTCGCAGTGCATGTCCATAGCGAGCAGCACGTGGGCTGACTGTGTGTGTGTAGCTCGCCGCCGCCACCGCCTGTCCGAGTCCCGCGACGACCAGCCACCCGAGTGCGCGGACCCGGGCAAGCTGCTGCCCGACGGTGACGACTACAAGCTGGTGTTCATCAGCAGCGACAGCTCCTCCAAGGAGGAGGACGTGGACGATAATGACAGCATCTCCTCGTCGTCCGCCACCACTGCACACAGCTTCACCATTGACGACTGTGACTGGGATTACTTTGAGCCGTCTTCAGTCCGCCCAGTTCTTTGCTGGTCTAACCGAAATTCACCGTTTGGATCACCAAGAGTTTACCGGCGCGGAGTGGTTATTGACTCACCGCTCGGATCACCACTAGTGTACAGAAGAGCTCGTGAAAGTGACACCGGTACCGATGAAGATGTAACCCGAGTGGATAGTGGTTCTCCGGCGTCGTCCGACAGCACCACTGGATTTCTGTCTCGGATGCGTACTCCATCCGACACGGAAGATCATTTACCTATGGATACAACGACCGGGAACGTGGGTGCTACTACCGGACCTTGTCAAAGTTGCGGTCAAATTGCATCGGCTCCTCCCACCCAGTTCGTACCAATCCCAGTGCTTGTTCCCATCCCAGTGCCGGTGCCAGCCATTTGGAACCCTCTAGATCCGGTGATTTTGTATAATTCCGCCGACACGTTGGATGGAAATTTGCGCGCTCGACTGCGAGCGATACAGCAGCGCACGGGTGCGCTACTGTGGCCGTGTGTGAATCAGGCTTCGCTTATCTCGTCACTGATAAGTCCAGGTGGCGACGGTAACAGCAACACGTTCGTGTCGTTGGCGGGTGTACAGCATAGTGTATGTGCAACGACGGATGAAGCGGACGTAAGCGTTAAAATGCCGGCCCCGGCCGCGTCCGAGCGGAACAGCCCCGGTGTAGAGGCGAAGACAGCGTCAGACATCAGCCTGCCAGCCTCAAATACAAGTGCGAATTCGAAACGTGAAAACCATAACGCGGAGCCGAACCAGGCCGATGACCCCTCCGGTTCCACTGACAGAGCAGCGTCACCGGCGGCTGCGCCAGCTGACAAATGCGTGACATCTGCGGAAGTGAACAGTGAAGTGATGATCGGTGGCTACCTGGCCAGCGAGAACACGTACATGTCGTCCTCGGACAGCAGCTCCAGCGACTCGGAGCTGGAGGACGGTGATGACGAGGGGACGCCACGCGTCCGCCGCACGTACAACGTGAACGGTGGCAACATGAGAGAGAGCGACGATGCGCTCCCCAGCAGTGACGTAACGAGCGATGGAGACGAGGATGACACTGGGCGAATGTCGCCCGGTTCTGACAGGAACGACGATTTGTCTTCGTCTGGCTCAGCAGATACTGACAGTGACGATACTGGCACAGTCGCCGATCAGAAGCCGAGAAAGTTCTGCAAAGTTTTTGTTGTGAATACAAACGATTCTTCCAGTGATATAGAAGATAATACCGACAGTTCAGACACGGATACTTCTGATAATGATACCGACACAGAAAAGGATTGCGTAGTTTTAAATTATATACGATCCATTGACGATGAAACGTGCTCATTAAACGAAATGGTTGATAATAATGAGAGTGATAATAGTGCAGAACCTGTTGTGTTGCTGAGGCATACTAAATCAGAAGAACAGTGCAGTGTAGAGTTGCGAGAAAATGACGCGAAATTGCTTAATTCAGAAAAACCAGAGTGCGATCAAAATTCCGGTGAAAATAGTGTCGTGCTATTAAAGCATGTAATCTTAAACACGCTGCAAGAAATCGGTAACGATTCAATATCTACTGCGCCGAATATAATTTGTGTCAGTGAATCAGTTTGCTCCAAATCAAATTCATTAGCCGATGATAACACTCCCTGTGCAGATAATACCGCGCCAGCTGACGATAGCGTCAGTGTATCAACAAAGAATGAAAGTGAAAACAGCGTTGAGCAAGATATCGATCTCATCGCTCACAATGCACCAACATACATCGGCAATAACGAACCACAGGGGAAAACAGCGAGCGTTAAAGATCAGCGTGTCGTGAGCCCGCCCGCGCTATCGCACACGGAATTAATTGGCGGCCACGAAGCACCCACGGATTGTATCGCGCGCGTGAGCGAGGAAAGTAAACAAACTGCAAATGATTTAGAAACTCACTGTGAACCAAGCCCATCTGACATGAAAGCGAATGATTCGCGCACGACACGGCTATCTACGTTATTCGAATCGGTGGATGGCACGCCCCTCAAAACATCTGTTAGTGCAAAACCCCGCGAGTGCGATTCGCAGTCAGATTCGGATGAGTACGGTGCCGTACCGGTCACGAGTGGTGAAAGTGCGGCGGAGGATTCGTTCCCACAGGAGGAGAAACTTGGCGGCGGTCAACAGTCGGAAGTATCGTGCGCGCCAGCGGTAGCGGTGAGCGGTGCATGCGGCAGCAGTGAATGGAACAGCGCGGGGATCCGGTCTGGCGACCCCGTTAGCGAGGGGTGCGGGAGTGGCGGGGCCGGCAGCGCGCGAGGTGCGCGGACAGGTGCGCCGCCGGCAGTCGCTAGTGAGCTTCAGCCGCGCCATGTGTCTGCCGCACGCTCGCGCTACACGAGCCTCGTGATGATCACGCAGGAGGCGCCCGCCCCCGTGCCCGCGCCGCGCCACCAGGTGCACATCGTGCCCAGCGACACCACCACCGTGCTGCCGCCCGCGCCCGACAACGTCGTCGTGCAGCACACCAACTGGCAGGACGAGACCCACGAGGACAGCGAGGACACTTCAGGACTAGCCGGATATTTCGCGCGCGCGCTGGACAGCCCTGCGCAACGTAATAGCACACCGAGGAAACCAGTACTTGTAAGCAGCGTGAACACAACAAACCATGAATCCGTGACGGTGGTTTCCAACTCTGATACTCTAGTGCTCGCTGACAGCGACCCCTCGGTAACGGTAGTAACTGGCGGAGACACTCTATCTGCTGTTGTGTGTCTAGAAGAGGGTCTTGCCGATGATGATTCCTGGGTAGAGGACATTAGCCACGATGAAGATGAATTTGCTACTACCACTGCCACGGACTCGTCCTCCGGTGAGGAGGTCACACTGTCCACGTCCTTGGATCAAGAAGAAGAGCTACGTGGGTATCATAGAAGTGCAATAGATTTCACACTTCACACGATCGTAGAAGAAAGCTGTGAGGAGAGCGAAGTAGAACAGTCTCAGATAAACAATAAAAAGAGACCGACTTCTGCAACCGACTTAGAAAAGTACTTTTTCTTCCGACTCGGTGACGGAACTGTGCCAAATGTTAATGAAGATGCGTTCTCTGAGACAAGTAGCATTTATAGCGAGGGTATGGACTCCCTGGGCCCTACCGATGATACAAACAATGATGGAGCTGACCCTGCGGATTTGGCATCATCGCGACTGGAGAAATATTTTTTGAGCGGATTTATGGGTTTCACAGCTGAACGCAGGGACAGTGACGGTAGTGTGGGCAGTGACAGTGAGGGCCGCCCAAGCCCTGAACAACGCAGAAAACGTTTAGTTCGAGCCCGCGGAACCGGTAGATCTCATTCTTCATCCCTCGACAATTTATTAGCTAACGCAGAACTGTCTGGCACAGAACCGCAGAATGACGCACAACTTGCATCTGAAGATTCCTCCAGTTCTGAAACAGACACGTACGATGAACCTACCAGCAATTTTGAAAAATCAGATGGTCAATTCGATACTGTAAAACGTAAAAAATGCAAAAAACAACGAGTGATAAGCGGTGGCTCGAGTTCGCCACACGAAGAGAAAAAAGGACTGGAAACAACAATGGAAGATGCAAACGAGAACAAAGACTCCGATGGCGACGATGATGGACACAAAACTCCACAGCCCGAGTTTCTGCTGCCGTTGTCAGTGGATCTAGCCAACAGCAGAAAACAGCAAAGTCGTGACAGTGGTTTTATCGGCAGCTGTGATGACTTGTTAAAAGAACAAAAAACAAACAGCGATACTGCTAACTCGAATGAAACTTCACCGTCCACAAAAACATTAGAATTAAAGAATGATCTCGAGAAAATAACCGAAGAAAAACGAACGAACGATGAAAAATTAGATAAATTTCAACATTATTCCGTCCCGCCTGCGACAACTTTAACTAGAAAAGACAGCTTTAACAATTGGAGTTCAGATGAAGAAACTAATTTAATGATGTCAAAAATGCGACAGTTCTTTAAAACAATGGTGGCAAACGGTAGCAACGCACATTTGACTACGTCATCCAAACCAACGACTCCAATTTTAAGTAAGCAAAACTCACCACGACCGGTTCCTAGTCCGCGTACTAAAAACCGTAATAAACCACCGCAACTAGTCTATTTTGAAAACGAGTTGACTCGTTTAATGAAAACAGTTCCAGGAATTCGCGACGATCAAGTGCGCGAAATTGTAGAATATCTTAGCAGCGAAGACACTTGGAGTGATTCTTATGATTCTTCCGATTACACAAGCTCAGACTTAGAAACTACAGTCGTTGCACAAAAATCCGCTCTTCAGCAGCAAATTTCCGCGAGCTGTCAGCAAATAATCAGCAAATTCGACAAGACTGCTGAAGATGAAGAGGGCGATGAGGGTGATGGTGGTATTTTGGATGAATCTCAAGGTCTGAATCGTGAAACAGCTTTCGTTTATCAAAAATTAGTCGCTTCTTTCAATAAAATGACCACTGGAGATGGACCGAATAGCGATATAATAAATCAGCACAGTCCGCATAATTCACCGCCTTTAATTGCAAAAGTAATGCATCACATCGGCAGCCGCCTCGTAGCTCTGATGCATGAAGTCTCCAGCGGAGAAAGCCACTGCAGTACAAGTCCCAAAGTGCGCTATCATCATCGAAGATTACAGCAAAAGCTGTCATCAGCGTCAACAACAACCACCGAAGATGACGACAGCACTTCTGATAGCAACCTACCGGAACATTTATCGAACTTGGAAGAAAACACACCAAACATTCTTCCACGAAGCAGATCTCACGATTTGCTTCTCGGAGAAGCTAGAGCTCACCATCAGTCCAGCAGCGGAGTATCTGACATTGCAGAAGAACGAGAAGCAAGTGATTACGAGAGATTCAGCTGGCGCGGTAGCTTTGAATCTGCTTTGATGGCGACGGATTCCAGACAGAAATTATCTTTACTTGGTGCAGAAGGTTCAGCTTCAGCTTCTGCTTTGGCGATGGCAGCTAAGAGGCGATCTGCAGGTGATTTATTGTTCAGCCCGAAGAGTTTAAGCCGAGAACAATTAGACAGAGTAAGAAGTTGCGGTAGTATCGGAGGCGGAGGCAACAGCGAAGACAAACATTGGGTAGTCACTCCTGCTGTTCGTCCTAACAGAAGACGTTCCAGTGTCCCAGACGCAACTTGCGGGTCAGGAGGATCAGCCGACGGCGAAGACGACGATGATGAAGATATGGAAGGCCGCTCTACTTTACCAAGAAGTTTACAAACAAATACAGCTACAACGAATTCTTTACCACGGTTGCCAACTTCATCAACGGCAGCAAACATGCATAAAGCTCACAGCATGCATCACTTCCTACAGCATAATGTGAAGAGCGCTCGATACCGACCTCCAGGTTTCAATCGGTCGGTAGTTGGATCTGGACCGAAGAGAGCGGTTTCTGCGCCTGGATTGCAGCCCTCGCACCCGCGGAGAGACCGCAGGAGGTCGCAGCAGACCATGGTAGCCCCTGGTGAGTCACTGACATTTAAATATCTCTGGGAACTCAGGTGGAGGTCAAACATTGCAACTTTGCACTTATATTTAATATTTATCGTGTGAACAATTGAAGGTTTTTATTTTAAAGAAAGTTTTTCTTGTTTTATGATTGTTAGATGCAACAACAAATAATAAATAATTATGAAAAACAATGCATAAACATAGTTCGTAGCATATTTCAAGCGTATCTAATGAATGCATTGATTAAATTAACAATGCAGAGTTTAAAATTTGCTATTCCATTTTTCTTGAGTAACAAAAACGTGAAAGCGCGTAGGGTTCATTAATTTTGTAAGCCTCTATTATTACTGTACGAACAGAACATTGGGTATACGAGTATTTACTTTGTATTCTGATACCTGATAGAAGCTTCGCAAAGCCCCAAAAGTTTCAATCCTCTTTCATGACTGACTGAAAACTGAAACTACGATTATCTAGCACAAGATTAAGTGAACAAGCAGCCATGAATATCGGCTGCGCTAATGTTACGAGTTTGTTCTTACTACACCGTGAATCATAAACTACGATTTATCTCTGCTTCGTGATGTAAATGTCATAAGCATATTGTTCAGTTCTCTTCGTTCTAAATTTATGTGCGAAACTAGAATTTCTCATTAGATCTTAAATAATTTCTACTCTAGTTTCCACCATTTACAAGCATTACTTTACTTTATCAATTTTTCACTAGAAACAAATTGAAACGAATACTGTGTATAAAATATTAATATTACTAATTTTAATATATAAATAAACATGTTGTTTACGAAGTTTATAGCAGACTACAATATTAATTATGTAAATGAATCCATTATGCGTGTTTTTCTAAAATCAGAAAAAATCTCAAACATTAAAATAATTAAACCAAAAAACACAATCTCTGGAAAATGAACTAATTAGATGTCAACGCTACTAAAACAGTACCTTTTGGGTTTGTGTACATTTTATTTACTTGCGGTACAAGACACCAATGTCGCTTGTTAAAGGCAGTGTCATATGACGTCAGCGAAAGATGAGCGCACGGCTGAATACGGATTCACCTGAGCACAGCGAGTGCGCATTTCTGTTTCAAGGTTTTATTTACAGTATAAACTGTATTCAGAGATTTATTATTTATGACATTATTAAACTTTATGAACGATTTTGATTCTGTGTTATGAAAAGTAATAAATATTTTCAAAGTTATATGGAAACAATTCGGTATTGTTTAATATTTTATGTTGGAATTTGGAAAGTTTATAACAATATTTATGAAGCGTTGAATATGAAATTAATTATAATATTATTCATTCTTAAAGTTAAATACTCCCCATCTGTTTTGCTGATCTAAATATATATGTTTGTTAATATGGGGTAAATAGCTCCGTGGTAACGTGTCGGACTGTGGATCGTGAGATCCTCAGTTCGAATCCCACTGCCGACAGTTTCAAATTTAAATTTACCCCTGTGGTTCCCCCTCCACTAACAACTTTGGGGGCTATGACTTGACGGCTGGTAACCGCATTTCATACGCAAAAATATATCACCTACCGAGATCTGCGTAAGCAGAGTGCCACACCCTTAATGGGTAAAAGGCGTGATGATATATTTATTTATTTATTTTATGTTTGTTAATATTTCAATCACTTTTTTCTTTAATTCAAAGAGATTCTAAAATATTAAATCTAATCTATCAATAGAAAAATCTGGTGTGGTTACCACACTACTTTCTTATACATATATAATATATAACAAACTGAACACATATATGACTTGTACCTTTCGTACAACTTTATTTTGACAATTATTTGCCATATAGATGATAAACCTGTTTAATTTTTATGTTCTCGTTGTAACTATGATTTTATTTTAAAATGTTCATTTATATCTAGTCTTTGAAATTATCTAACTAATAATGCACATATTTTTGACACTTTACATATATTTGACATTATAGATGTTAAAAATGTTTTAGTTTTTGTTCCCATTGTAACTGAGATTATTGAAATATATTATTAAATATATAATTTAGTTTTTCTGAAAATTAGAAGCATATACAAGAATAGTGCAAATAACATTTTATATTCCAAATCTTTTTGCTAACATCTTTCATTATTTGAAACTTTTATCACAGCTGATTCTATTTTTGAAAATAAATGAAATTTATTGTTTTGGGTGTCCAGTAATCTTCCTCTTTCGATTTTTCAATTTCATTCAAAATCAACTCAACTTTTCATGAAACCTGTAATATCCAAGTTTTATTTATTATGTCTTGTCTCGTTCATCGGACATCCATCCATCCATCCTCATACACAGACATCATTGAGAAATTGGTCTTAACAGATTCAGTGGACGTCAAAATATGTATTTTCGCAAAAATCTCGTCAGCGATTTTTTTCATGATACCAATACTTCCTTATACTTTGTATAAGAAAGTAAAAATAAGGATAAAATCAAAATTACACAATACAACTAATTCTGATAGTAGTGATGATAACTTGTTATCGAAATACGTATTTAGATATTTTTTATTACTTAAAGATTTAGGGGTTAGATTTCTTATTTTAGCTTGTTCTAAGCCTAGAATTTTAAAATTGTTCTTTCATAAATATTTTTAAACTATCAATAACTAAATGAATTAAAGACGAGTCACTGATAAAATTATTTTCGAAATAATAGCATCGTGACGTTTCATTGATTACTAATTTGTTGTGCGATCCTAACGAAGTAATGACGATAAATTCAATTGGAAATTATTACAGTAATTAGCTCCGGAATTTTCTTCGTTACTAATAACTACTTTCAACTTATTTATTGGTGAACACTTAAAATTGATGCTCTTGAAAATAATTGCGCCATTACGCCAATTTGCTATCTATGAGTACTTTGGTATCGGTTCTACGAACTAGAAAATAATTGGGGAAAATAAAAATAAATTGGAAATTTATTGCAACAAAAAGTAAATAAAGAATAAAGTGTAGCACCGACAAATGCGATAATTATAATAATATTATATCGATAATTAATAACAATTTCGTTTTGTTATCGTAGTATAAAAAATAGTTTTCTGTAAAATCACACACTATTTTTTAAATAGCCAATCAATGATTTGTTTTTTCAAACAATACCTACGTTTAAATTTGTATTGCAAAGACGTACGTATTTCTTTCGTCATTTCTGTGACGTATCAAATCAATATTTCGTAACATTCCGAATACAATTTGCGTATATAATACAATTTTTAATCACCGATTTCTAGGTTTTTGTACTAATAAAGCATGTGACCTTAAAATAGTTTTGCCTTTATTAAATTTCCTTCGACGTTGAGCGTTTTCTCGAATTTGTAACTGATTCGTTTGAATGTAATTATCTGGTAGAAAATGAGGAATATAAACTAGCTAATTGCCAACATGGAATCTAATTATAACCAGTTATAGTTGGGTTATGTTGATAGTTCAGGTATGCCTTAAATTACAGGTAATTTCATAAAGGGCCGTTTGCGTGATGCAAGTTTATGCAACAAATTTTCAACCATATTGCAACAATTTTCATGCTTGGATGCCATAACTTTTGTGCGCAAATTTATAAAGAGGATTATATTTGGAGTTAAAAAAGTCCATCTATCTTCAGGATTAAAATTATTGCCAATATAGATCGACAAACCGATGTTCGTATGTAAATAAACAAAATAATTGCTTCGGGGTGAGTTTTTTAAGCAACCAATCAGTTTTGCTAACTAACGGATAACTTTAGAGAAAACATAAATATATAGGCCTATACAGAAAGAAGGGGGACATAATTGTAAGGATGGTAAAATAAAATGATTAGGGTTTTGTGGTGGGGTGGAATGAAAATTATATTTTCTCAAATGGAAAGGGATTTTTTTTATTAGAATGGATAGCCCAAAGTATTCCCTTTTCAATGATATAACATGTTCCTTTACCTAAAATTTAAATAAGGTCACAAAGTTCAAAGAAATATTAACATATTTAATATGAGAAATTAAAATCTAGGTAGGCCGTTGAACAAAACAAGTTATTGTTTTTACTATTGATACATCATATGATTTTGTCAACAATTGTTGTCAATGTAATAAAGCCTTTGTTTACAGCAGTTTCAATAAGAAAAACAAATACTTGTTTTGTCTAACGGCCTACCTAAAGTTTTATTTTTCATATTTAAAATGTTAATGTTTCTTTGAATGTTATAATGTTGAAAAAGGAATATTTCGGACTATGCATTCTTATATCCCTTTCCATTTAATAAAATATAACTTTCATTCCCTCTACCAACCTTAAAATTATGCCCCCCTCCTTGCTGTATAATCCTGTGTATTTATTTTTTCTCTAAAGTTATTAGTTAGACAGCAAAACTGGTTGTTTAAAAAACTCATCCTGTATTTCATAAAATTGCTTTGGGGACATGACTTGACAGTTGGTAACCATAATTCACACTCAGAAATATATTACTTAACAACATCTGCAAACTGCAAAAGCAGAGTGTCACACTTACACGTAGTTAGATCAACACAACGAAATTAAAGACATGTTGAATAACATAGGTTAGCAAAATCTATCAGTGACTAAAATTTATTACAGTTTGTTTGTTTCTTCCTGAAATAAATATTCATGCATATTTTATTTTTTTACTACGAAAAATTATTTTAATTTCTATTAAATAATTTTCTAAACAATTTCCGGACTACAATTATTTATAACATCACAAAATTATTAAAAAATCATTGCTGCTTAATGATTTACCATTAAAACTTTTTAAACTGCAGATAGTCTTCAATTTAGATATAGTTTCATAAACAAATAAATTTTTTTAAATAGTGAATGACCCAGTTGAATCCAAGCATGTAGAACATACGCGCAAAAAATATAAAATTTTAAGCACAACCCCAATAGTTTATCGGTCATTATGTTATGTATAAATGTCTGAATCTGTATCGAACGAATTGTTCTCGTAGAATTCCTGTTAAAGTCTAGAACATTTTCGGTAATATTGCATTGTTGCAAAGCGGCAACGCGGCACAGTTATGACGTACGTAGTTGCTATATTTCCTCGGGCATTCGTTGCACTAGGTGTGTTCCCAGGTTATTTCCATTGCCGCATTCCGATATTTAACATTCTGAAACCAGCTGACACATCGTGATTAGCGCTGAAAAAACTGCAGCACAACAATGGAACGAATAGAACACATCGTGACCTATATGGGCTTTGAAGATAGCTGTACTCTTCGCTTACTCTTTGTTTTGATCACAATGTGTCATGGCCGGCGGTTTTACTGTTTTCCGATGATAATTTCATATCTATACATGGTTTTTCATTTTGGTTTCATTGTTCAACGCATTTTTTTATATTTACAGAACTCGGAAAAAAGAATTAAGAATTTAAACAAATCGCAGAATTTTACTAGTTTTATTTTAACCGATTAACCGCTTATACCAGCTTACAATTTGATTTACTTTTTATCATAAAATATATGTCTTAATTATGCATAATAAACTAAATTTTAAATTGAAATACTCACATATTTGCAGTATATTTTTTCCCTTAATGACATGTAACTTTATTTTTTAATAGGGCATCCTATTTATTTTGAAAATTTTAAAGATCGTTTATTTCTCTAATGCTCGGTTGCACCAAAGTTAGTTAAATTTTAAACTTCGTTTAAATAAATAAAAGCAAATCGAAGTTATATGTCATATGAAGTAATTGACATTGATGTTAAAAAGTAGATACGCTTTTATTTATTTAAACCAAGTTTAAAATTTAAATAACGTTGGTGTAACCGGGCATAACTAAAAAATATAACAACGAAAATTTGTTAAACTAAGTGAAACAGTAAATAACAATTATTAAAGATCTGACAGCAACTAATCTAATTGTTTGAACATTCACACATAATTCATTGCATGCTTTTGTGATTTTTATCAATAAAAACAAAAATAATTTGTGTACGGATCATTTTCGAGCTATAACAAATAAGAAATGTTTTAAAGAAAGAAAGAAAAAATCTTTAAAATTTTACAAAATACATGGTATTCCATTAAATATTATAAAGTTGCATATCGTTTCACGAAAATGAAACATTCTGTAGAAACTTATATTGCAGATATGTGGGAATTTGAATTTAAAATAAACTTTGTATAGAAAATAAAAAATAATTGGAAATATTTAAAATAAATGTATAAAGTAATACACATTATTACAGAATTGGTCTATGTAATATAGAAAATTGCTCCGTGGTAGCGCATCGGATAATAAGATGCCATTTTTAATTTTACTCCTTTATTCTTGGTGGTCATGACTTGTCAGCTGGTAACCACGTCTACCGAGATCTGCAAAAGCAGTGTCGCACTCAGGAATAGGTAAATGGCGTGAGGAAATATTTATTTTTCATTTCTTTGTACACCAATAAATTTCAGTGAATTATCTTTATAAAAATTGCTTTGTAAATATATATCTATATTTAGATCGGACGAAAACTGACTTCTTTCCGGTGTGTATTCGAACCGCAAAGTGCATTAATCCGGTATTTTTGTGTCGTTGCTAGATTACGATATCTAACAGTACGGGAATATATTTTCTATAACACTGTTTTGGAAACTGGGCATTCCACTACTAAAAATTGTTATGGAATCACTAACATTCCATACGCGGCGTATGGAATATTTTCGACGAATCAAAACCGTTTATTAGCGCGACATATGAAGTATCTTGATTCAGTTACTATGGTTACGTCTGTTTGTTTTAATTTGATTTATTTGAGTTTGACATTTTCAACAGTTTTATATTTGTATTTTTGTATAATTTCCAAAACCTTTTTATAGAAAGCATAGTCTACAACATGTAACGGAATGGCCTATCCCACGCTCGCAAACCGCCTTTGGCTCGGGCTACAAACTTTTTGCTCGCGTGAAATATGTGCCATTCCATTACTTGTTGCAGAATATACTATTCCGGACACTGGAAAAGTATTCCCGTACGATTTAGCTTTACAAATAAATTTGACGCTTGTGAAAATAAATAAACAAACCATGGATACGCGCTATCCTCAGATATTTTTATCAAAACAACGCAATATTTTTATGTTTTGTTGGTTGTCTGACCTTTATAAATGAAATATAAAATAATTAAATATTGAATATAAACCGATCGAAATAATAATAATATGTGTACCATCGAGTGTACCGCGTAGGAAAAGTAAACTTCCCTGACTCCTGGTGTTGCAGACCTACGGCTCATTTCAATTCTGAAATTTTCACCATCGTGAATATATGCAACATTAGAAAATATTTAATAACCGTATGTAGAAACACAAACTTTTTAAGTGCTTTAACAAAAAAAATTAATATGTAAATCTCAGTATTTGTCGAGATAATTAAGTTGTACCTTTTAAGATGTTTAATGCGTGTATGTTATTAACAGGAGAACTAAAATTGTAACTAGAATTATGTATGGTAAATTATTATTAACGGTTGGTGAATACACAAATATGCGGTTCGTTATTGTGTACAAGTTTTAGTCACGTATGCATATTCAGTCAGAAGTGAACAACCCAATAAATATAAAAACATGAACAACGCACAGCATAACATACATGTACATGTGCGCATGAGTAACTTCGTACATACAAGCATCATTGTTGTTTAATAAAATTTGTAGAAAATAGGTAGAATTATTTCGAAACTAAATGTTGAAACCGTCAGATATTCCTTGAAAATTAATAGTTTGTTATTTACTTTACTAAATATTTAAAGAACATTAAACCGGGGAAATTATTACACATTGAACTTCTGCTATTTTTCTTCAAACGTCATAAAAGTACGTTGTTATGTATTTGTATTCAACAAGCAGAAGTTCAATATTGTCGCCGCCGGCGTAAAAGTGTATCCTTGGCAACACATTTACGCCGGCGGCGGACAAAGTAACATATTATGAAAAATAGTTAGGTTGTAATTCAATAATTTGACAGTTAAAAATGAAACAAATAAACAAAAATAACAAAACAGCATATTCTACGGCAAATTGAAATGCTAGATAAGACAGAATATTTTTTGAAGTTTTGAGCATTTTATAATATTTATAATTTTATTTTCTATAAAAAATAGCATGTGTTATTCGGAGTAAATGTGTCTTTGGGTGCTTCGCATTTAATTGTTCGACTCGCTTCGCTCGTCGTTCAAACTTACATGCTCAGCACACAAAGTATCACATTTACTCCTAATGACACAATATACTATTCTACAAAATGTAAAATACGACATTCTACTTTCGAGCAGTTTTATAGTTGATAGATGCGATGTATAATTTAATAAAAAGTCTACGGCGGAAGGTAAAGTGCCGGCCACATCAACTTTTTATATGATCTTATTATAAGATTCTCAGTTCGAATCTCACAATAATTGTTGTCACTATTAACTTTATCTCTGTGGTTTTCTATCCACTAACATCTTTGGAGGCAATGAGTTGACGGCCGGTAACTTTTTGCGCAACAGCAAAGATATATTACCAGGAGCTGCGAAATCAGAGTACCACATCCAAGGAATATAAATAGCATGATGATATATTTAATTATTATTGTATATTAGTATTTATTTCGTTCGAATTGATTAAATATTTCATATTTTTATTTATACTTCAAATTTAAAACCTGGTTACTCTAAACAAAATCTTCTAGCAGTACCAGTGACAGTTTTTAGGGCACATTGTTATACTAAACATAACTGATATGTATTACTTCTCCACGTACTAAGAGAGACATTTTCAGGCAGATTAACGCTAACTTCATTTTTTCATCATCTGTAATTTTGTTTCTAAATTAATAAAATTAACAAAATGTGTCAAATTTTAGGCTAACCAATCTTGACTAAAACCTCAGTAAAAATAAATATGTTCTGAGAATGGAAAATGAAGTTACGAGTAATAATAAAAATGAAGTATACTTGTTTGAGATTGTCACATATTTTTAGGTTTCAGAGCATACTTTAACTATGCAAATCACGAGTTAAATCTTTGATTTGTCTGAAAAACAATCTTGTAAACATTTCCAAGGCGAGTACTCGTAGAGTTTTCATTTTCTACTTAAATAATAGCCGAAGAAAACTGGAGCGGTTTAAGAGAAAAATCTGTGGTATTTTAAAATCAAATCAAAAATAATTTTATCTTCCTTCATTCTGGGGGTATCACTCTCAAACAGGCGGGAAAATGTCGCATGAATATTCAGATTGAATTTAGTATTCCTTTTAATTTTCCGTCATCAAATATCGTTTCAACTTAGTAAACCTTGCACGTTCTTCGTTCGTAATTCAATCAAGGCTAAATGTACTTTTGTCTTGACCTATGACGAATCATTAACACTAACAGGGGACTCTACACGTGCCAAAAGACCAACTTTGCAGCTTCAATGCCAAAGAAAGAAAGCGTCCACATTATAAATTTTTAATTGTTGTTAACTTTCTACGTTTGACGGTACGCCGTTGTAAATCTTTAATTTAGTGGTAAATCTGAAACGTAATTTAGTTTCGAAATAAATTATTTAATGGAGAAATTATTTAGTGACCTAATAAAACGACTTCTGCATGTTAGTAATCTGATGATGTTTTAAATATAGTTCAAAATACGATTGCTGCTTGCACAGTTCGGTAGCTACGTGATATTGCAATTTAGTTTCTACGTGGAGTAATCCAATCAAAGTGATTCGCTTTTCCAGCTGCCAGCTAAAAAATACATCCTCGAAAATAAAGCTTAAACTGTATATCCACATTAAAATGCAGTAGGCAGTGCAAATAAAAAAATCCTCGCGTCGTTCACCCATTTCTAGATGGCATTCTATTATCTGGAACAATTTTAATGATTTAATTTAAATAATTTCTATATGGCAGCTAAGGACTTTTAATAATATGCAATGACCGTTACTTTGCTGTAAATGCCCACATGAAATCTAAGTCAAAAACATATGTGTAATATGTAGTATGCATACTAATTTAATTAAAACTAAAAGACAGTTTTTCTAAGTGTATATAATTTAATAAATTATATTTGCTGTAGCAATCACTCAAAAACCACTCCACAATCTTCTTTAATAGACGGATAACAATAATATCTCGACAAAAGCTTTTATTCTTTACGTAATATTCCATTGAAATAATGATTCTAATTCTCGCAGGAAAATTAAAGTCTTTTAAGATTAATTTTTAATTAAAGTGATGCTGTACAAACAGTTTTTTCCGGGCTCAAATTGATCTCATGTTCGAATTTAAATATTTGATTTAACAATGCTTGGTAAATGTCACAGAACAAAGAATGACGTAAGTGAAATTGTTTTATTAATAAAAGCAAATTATAGCAAAGTTGATACATTTAGAACTCTGTCGTGTATTAGCATATGCAATTTAGTTTCGTAAACCAGTTTGAAATCATAGTGAGCTAGTTGAATGTATGAATGTTCGCCGCAAGTAGCACCGCTGTAATCTTTTTCATTACCGACGAGTTCTGTTATTTTGCAGTCGAATCGCTGACGTGCACAAAAGGAGTAACTACATATCGCTTTATGTTACAACTTTAGCCTTTTGGTCTAAAGCATTTTATCCGTTGTCTTTGTTCCTCACATGTTCAAAAACCCGCACATTCCATCATACTTAAATTTTAATTAAAACAGCCAGAAATTTCAGCTATGTGCTTCTTTCTCGTTTTTATTTCACTTTAATACGCTTATTGTTTATATAATAAATTTGTAGTTTAGAACAAAGGAGACAAAACACGGATTAAACGGAAATTTTGTTAATTATACTAAATATATTAGAGATAATTTATTGACGACCTGACGTCACAAATCTGTTATTATTTTCCTTTGTTTCTATATTAATTAAAACAAAAATGAAAGTCATAATCCAAGCAAGTTCAATTCCATCTCTAATTAATCTTAATCATTGCCGCGTGTTAGAATTGTGACTTATCTTCCACTAATATAGTTAGTAACTTACAGTATCTAAATAAAATTTTTCTTGTGGGCATCACAAAACTTTCTTATACATATAAATTTAGTTGCTAATAATAATTACGAACAAATTATGGAAGCAGATACAAGAAAATTGCAATTATGCCCGGTTGCACCAACGTTAGTTAAATTTTAAACGTGGTTTAAATAAATAAAAGCAAATCGAAGTTATATGTCATATGGAGCAAGTGACATTGATGTCAAAAATTAGGTTCGATTTTATTTATTTAAACCAAATTTAAAATTTAACTAACGTTGGTGCAACCGGACATTAATATTTTATATTCCAAATATTGTTACTTGCTTCCCTTGAAATATATTAATACTGGAACGCTAACATGTAGGTTTTTATGAAAGCGAAAAACGAGCCTGAGACAGATAGATATTGTAAGGCCACCCTACTTTGTCTAGCACTTGTTTGTTGAGCGGTTGCTAAGTAAAAAATTATAAATAATATGTAATAGTCTATTGTTTAATTGTTTGACAATTCTTTAAATTCACATACATAATTCTATTCTATCATTTCTATTAATGTATTATTTAATTTTTATGTTAAACATTTATTTTAAAGTCATTGAATGTTAATTTCTTTATATTTTGTTATCAACTTTCTAAGCGGACTGTACAACAAGGACAGGTAGCCCAAAAGTTGGCTGTCTATCTCTGCTTGCATTTTCAACGTCAGTTAGGATTCCAGTATTATTATATTTCAGTACGAACATCTTTCATTTGTATTTTTTACCTCCATTATATGTATGTAAGGGATGTAGGGTCAAAATTTTCGGTAATACAGATACGCACATTTTGGAGTTCCTAAAATATGATTTTATTATTTTCACTGTGACGTCTGTGTTTTTGTGTGTGACAATTTTTTCGTCCACGTCGGCATGTAAAGAAGCTATATATGAAATTTCATTGTTCTCGACTTATTGAACATACTGAAACACACTCTTCCATCCACACAGACGTCATTGACATATTGATCAATATGGATTCAGGCGATCTTAATACATGTATTGCCGCTAGAATATCATCGATTTTTTTTATTATTCCTATTCTTCTTTATACCTATATTACTGGCATTTTATTTGCATTAATTATCGTCGTTGTCTATTCTTTGAACCTAAAAAAAAAGTAAAAAAGTCATCTGACGAGTTTAGGGCGATAATATTTCCAAACGTGTTTCTGCCATTTAATTTCTGGAAATTCAATTTTCGAAGCCTGTAGAAAAGCAGAAATAATTAAAAAGTATTGTTTTGCTCATCATTTCAGTACCCACAACCGCAGAGTTGTCATTCAATTTTTTCATCACTGAATAAAACGCGAAAACTGAGTTATCTATATCAACCGCACAGTGCGAATTCAAACAATACGTGATATCGTTTTCCCACAAATAACAGTTCCTGTGCCGATAGCGCCTTGAAGCACCAAACGCCGGAAACGGGCAAACAGGAAACTTAAAATTCCAGTTTATCGTTCGTCTTGGTCCATGTAACATGGCTCGGTTGGTTAGCTACCGAAGTAAAGAAGATTCTAGCTATTCAACGTTTCAAAGTGATCAAAATCTCGCGAAATTGGAGAAAAGCGAAGAAAACTCGAATGGATTCTTCTCTTGTTGTAAATGTTGTCAGTGGTGCAAATCGAATGATTCGACTGAAACAGTTTCAGATGACATCGATGCACAATTCGCGTTAGTAAAATATGCTCAGGTGATTTTCAGAACTTCACAATCTTTTTGCGACCGACTTTCAAAAGAATTCTTCTAAAAATTTAAATTTACCAGAGCATGACTTTAATTAATAGATTAAACTAAAATTTAAGTGCTAATTACATTGCGTACTATATTGTTCTACATGCCTACTTAAATGTTATTTTAAAATCAATTTAAACATTTAATTACTTTATTTTTCAACCATCCAAATATGTCTGTCATTTAAAACTTACTTAAGTATTTATGTAAATATAAGTTATATTCTTTTCTATTTTACATCAGGAACAGCAAATTTCAAATGCAAAGGAATCTGTGTTTGTTAAAACAGTATATGAAACTTCAAGTCAAAAGAGCACTTTAAAAATAAACGAGCAAGCAAATATAATTAACTTGAAATGTGATAACAAATACGGGACGCAAACACTCTGCGAATCGTTGCAAAGAAGGAGAAATGTTAAAATTCCTGATATTTCCGTCGACTCCGCTTCATCATCAGGTATTTAATTTAAGCTCGCCAGTTGTTTAAGGTTCACAAATGATACCAATTTTACTTTGAACGTGTGCTGTTACAATTAAAATATCAGCAAAGCAAACTATTTTTAAAATAAAAGTTTGGAAGTGATGTTAACATTATTAGCACCGTTAAAATTTGAAACAAGCGCACGTGTGTGAATGTCACTTCTTTATAGAAACGTATTTAATATAGTATTTTATAGTGATTGCTATTTATAGACTATTATTTTACTTTAAGAGGAAAATATGACTAAGGTGGATAATAACTAAGAGTAAAAAATTACTGTGTTGTAACGAAAATTATTCGTGCGTGCCCACTCATATGAATTAATTATCAGATACGACTCAAGGTCCGCTGGTAAAGTTCAAAAGTTTTGAATTAAAAATTGTTCTAAATTCATTCACAATTTTGCTTTAATTTAATTTCAAATATTTTCGTTATCAGTTTTCCAGTTTTATTTTTATTTTGTAAATAATTGCATTTATATTATTTTTCTGTTGCATCTGCAGGTTTAAAAATAAAAAGTAAATATTATTGTAATTATTATTAAGTAAATATTTCATTAGAAATAAACATAATATTGTTGTTACTGTTATCACTGAAACGCGTCTTTCAGTTGTTATTATTATCATATTTCATCTTGTAGCACAAAAATAATATAACATTTTTATTTCTAGATGATGTAAGCTTGGCCGAATCGAATTCATCGCCGATTGTTGGTCCTAAGATTGGTAGCAAGAGTGCATCTCCGAGTCCGATTCATGGAAATACTTTAACAAGAGGCACAGGGTCCCTTTCTAGCGCGGATTGGCAAAATGATGATGACATTGATAGACTGGTTGCTATGCACCAAAATAGAAGCAGTCTTTCTTCCTTGGGGGTATGTAGATTTATAAATTTTAATCTAATAACATAGCTGTAATAACATTTAAGAATTACTAATATTTCTTTGTTACTTAATAATTGAATTGTATGTAGTTTCTGCTACATTTTTTCTATTAAAATGTAGTTACACCTCAAAGAAGAAAAATATGTAACATGAGAACGTATCCAATAATTTTAACGTGATTATATTTTTATGTAACAATGGGTATTTATTGATTTTATTAAAAAATAGTTTTAGAATGAAGATTGTGTAAAAAATATACAATTTTATATTTATAGCCAACATATAAACTATACTGGCAAACAAAAAAAAAAAAAACGGAACACAATTGTTTTTTATTTTTCATAGTTTTTGTAGTACTTCAATAAAGGGTTTAATGTTTTACGAAGCAAGTTACTATTAGTGTGCAGAAAAAACAGCACAATGCTATTTATCAGTCTCTTTAATGAACAATATTAATAGATACAGAAGTTTAGTTGAATACTAGATGAAATAAGAAAATAAATTATCAAATAAACAATAAACAAAGATTAAAAAAACTAAAATAGTCTAGAATAAGTTTAAATACTTCGTGTTGCCTCCCATAGCTCTAACTATTGCAAATCTTTAAATTTATTTACCAATTATTATTGTTAATTAAATATTAAAATAAGAAATAAAAAAGTATAGCAAGCTAATCTTAATAGTCCATTAATTCGTAAAACACCAAAAGTTTCATTAAAAGCACAACAAAAATAATGTTAATAAATCTAAACGTTGTATTTAATAAACATTTTACAGAACTTTATCCAAAAGCCTTTTTATTTACTATAAGTTCTGGAAGCTTTTTCAACTTATTGAAAAATAATGTTATTAACAGAAATCTCAAAAAAAGTAATAGTTTCCCGATTTTTTTGCAAGCCAGTGTATAAAGCTTTTTTTAATTTGGAATATATTTCCGTTCATTTTATAAATTGTAATCTTTTGTCCAAAATTCTATTATCTTATAAAAGACTTTTGGATTAAGTTGTGTAAAAATAATTTATTAAAATATAACATTTCGAATTACGATACATACCAAATTCTTCATAACAAGATAAAGAATTATGTTCAATTGAAAACGTATTTAAATAAATTATTTTTACAGAACTTAATTCAAAAGTCTTTTATAATTGTACTATGTATTCATAATTGTTTTTCAACTTATTTTATTACTTTTTAAAACATCTTGTAAACATTTTTTAATCGTTGTGAAGATTATATCAAAGCGTAATTAGGTGTAAATTTAAATATGCATCTATGCCGAATAGTTTCTAAATAGGTATAATTGTTTCAGCTGAGGTCGGATTCAATGGCAAGCGTGTATTCCGGCGCTGGAGAAGGCCGTTATGGAATCGTAGCAGTACGCGGACAAGTGGAATTCGGCTTGCAATACAACTACAAGGCTGGCGCACTAGAAATACACATCAAGCAATGCAAGGATTTGGCGCCCGTGGACGTCAAAAGAAACCGATCCGATCCGTACGTCAAAGTTTATCTGCTTCCCGACAAATCAAAGAGCGGCAAAAGAAAGACGAAAGTGAAGAAACATACTTTGAACCCTGTCTTCGACGAGTGTTTGAAATTCCATTTATCTTTAAGTGGTTTAGAAACTAGGACTTTATGGTTAACTGTATGGCACTCTGATATGTTCGGAAGGAATGATTTCTTGGGAGAAGTTATGATGCCTTTAGAAAACAAAGTATTTGATGATCCTACACCCAAGTGGTACAATCTACAAGAAAGAGTAAATATTATAAATTTACTAATAAACAGTTTTATTGAATTGTAATTGCTTTTAGACTGAACCATTCGAAGAGTTACCCAGCTACAAAGGCGACGTAATCATCGGATTAAAATTCGTTCCTCCTGACATGACAGTTCATAAGAAAGGTAAGCGCTCTCGAGGCGCTTTACATGTTTTAGTCAAAGAAGCAAAGAGTTTAACAGCTGTCAAAGCAAATGGAACATCGGATCCATTTTGCAAAAGGTTTAGAACAAATTAAAAATCTTTAACAAGTTTACTAATTTTTGTTGTTACAGTTATTTGTTACCTGATAAGGGACGTAGCAATAAACAAAAAACTCCGATTCTAAGGCGGACGACAAATCCAGTTTGGAATCATACGTTCATTTACGATGACGTCACTCTGCAAGAACTGGCGGAGCGAGCATTAGAGTTAACAGTGTGGGATCATGACCGCTTGGCGAGCAATGAATTCCTGGGAGGTGTACGGTTTTCTTTAGGCACAAGTCAGTTTTCAAAATATTATGAATTCATTCTATTTTAATAGAGCATTTTGTAATAGTAATTATTGTATTTTTTAATTTCAGATAAGCACTATGGAAAAAATGTAGACTGGATGGACGCAACTGGAAAAGAACTTGCTCTGTGGCAAAGTATGTTAGAGCGACCCAACTTTTGGGTTGAAGGGTGCGTATCATTACGTCCATCTTTGGACAATAGAAATACCTAGGTGACAGAAAATTTAATAATTTTAAAAGATTTTAATACATAATTTTGTTTACATGTCTGTCACCTGGAATACTTTTCGTTCAAAGTGCATATTCCTATTTTTCCCAAAAACTTGAAATATTTAATATACACTATTTTTATAAGTAAGAAGGAAATAAGTGGACATGATGTTGATGATAATGTTAAAGTTCTGTTTTAGTGAAAAACATATTTTTCTAATGCTCGGTGATTCTAAACGTAATGACAAATTAGTTAAGTATTTTTATTCGAAGTATATTTTTACGAAAGTAAAAAGCGAATAAGTAAAAGATTGATATCTTTTCTTAACTGTGTATACCTTTATGTAGGTACTTATATTACAATATTAATAGTAAGAATAGCACTTGATACCATTTCATTAAATGCATTATTTTATTGTTTTATTTTTGTAATTGTTCGTCGAATGTTTTAGCTGTATATTTTATTCGTACTTAAGTGCATTGGTATATGTTATAAACAATTGCATTGTAAATAGATTCTAGAAACATTTTCCTATTAGAAGTAATTTAATTCTTGCATAATCATTTAAATTATTTGTCTATGATTGTTCAGCTATAATTGGTGAAGTATTGCTGCTATTTGAAATATTAAATTTTAATATTTATCAGAAATATGCAAGCAATAAATTCGAAACAGTGACACAATTTTTTGGGAATATATTTACAATATATTTTCCATATAAATTGATGTCACGAACTATATATCAAGGTTTGAACATATGAAAAAGTGATCATATCAAAGTTTTCTCATTGTCAATTTTTGTAAAAAGAAGATAGTGTCTGAGCTGTGCCAAACCTTATTGAAATAATATATATATACTGTTACAATAATATGTCTTTGTGATACGTATTTTGGAACAATTTGATACAGAAATATTTTAATGTTTTTGTGTATTTATTTTATCTTAATGATTTAATCCTTTATTTTACAAAAAATAATAATGAAATCAAAATACATTTTGATATAAATAATAAAAATATTAATTCTTTAACACATCAATGTTATATGTGTTCTTCTCCACTCGTCTTCCAATTGTGCTTAAATAATTCATGAATATAGTCGAATTACAATTGATTTGTTTTCTTAAAAATGTCTATAAAAACATCTCACACTGTTATACTATCAGGATATGTAGGCCAAGTTTATCTCGACTCCGGTTTCGGTTTCGGAGGTTTAAAAGTTTTAATTTTTTTACTAGCTTTGCCTTTTGATCCACCCGCTTGAAACGTATGCCAGCTGTTTACCCTATTTTGGCGAGATTCCTGAAAAGTGAAAATTATTGCATTAACTTTTTATACAAGTAATAAGACGAATCTTACTTCAAAATTCTTTTGCCATTCTTTTTCAGCTTTAATGTTTTCTTCTTCTTCGATTTCTTTCTCTCTTTTACGCTTTCTTTCTTCTTGGTCACGAACTGCTAATTCGCGTCTTTTCCGTTCCATATCAGCGAATAATTTCATTGTTAAAACATATATGGCGTGTTTGTATTTTTCTGGATCATCCTCCGGTATATTACTTTTGCCATCTTTTTTAGCCTTCTTTCTCTTTTCTGTTAACTGTAAAACGTAAATTATAGAAACAGTTCTATATCTGTTGTTTTTGTACTTACCATTAAATCTGTTCGGCCTTTTGCTTCTTCTATGATATCCAAGCATTTTTGTCTTGTTTCATCACTTTCTAAGGTTTTCCAAGCTCTGTTTATGATCTCGAAAGCTTGCTGAGCCCGTTCTGCATCGTCTTGATTTTTATCCGGATGAACTAAAATTGAATACCTTCTGTATTTTTTCTTCACTTCATCTAGTGGTGTTTCAGGTTCTACTTGTAGAACTTCAAATGGATTTAAATTAAAATAAGTTGAGCCTGGTCTTAATAATCTATCAATCTGTTGTTTGGGTGTTAAAACTGAATCTCTCTTCTCAATTTCTTTAACCTAAAACTCAATGTAAGTGCAATACTCGGAACGTTTGGAAAAGAGCATATGTTTGAGATAATATTACATGATGTCTCTAATTAAATGACATGTTTTAAATAATTTGTATTATTTGGAACTGTCATCATAACCTAAATATTTGGAATAAAATAAGTTTTGCCAGCTAACACTAATTTAATTTACCTCAGTATAAAATTCATTAAAAACTACTTCCTTCTTCTGCTCCGGATTATTACTCTGTGCCATAACTTTTAATTATTTAATATTTACTTTCTTTGATTGACAAGACAGTAACCACAAAAGAAAAATAATCACAATCACAAAAAATAACTAAGTTTTAAGCAAGTGCTGCCCTCATAAGATGAAAGCTCATTTTCATGTTTGACATACACGTGCTTTAAAGAAATTGAAACAAAATGGTAATGGATCCACAAATTAAAGGCACGAAACTTGACATTAATATGATAAAGAAAATATTAGTACAAGAAAATACTTTTATTCATAATTTATTATCAACTTTGCCAATACCGACATCTGCATTGCCAGGTAAACATAACCTATGTAAAATAATTTGTGGACATTATTAAACATATTTTTAAAATGTATTTAAGCAGAGGAAGACGATGAAGGAGATAAAACTACCACTAACAAGAAAAATGCACATCAGTTAGTTGGTAAAAAATCAAGAGCACAAACTCTGACAGAATTGCAAGATCGGTTAAAAGACATACAGTCTAAGAAGAAGTTGAATTATAAAGATAAATTGGTGAAAAAAGGTTTAAAAAATAGATTAAAGAAGAAAACAAAGCTAGAAGAACGCGATATGAAAAAGAAATTAGTGCGTATGGAAAAATTAAAAAATACACAAATAAAATATGAATCTACCGAAGAAGAAACTGTAGCAAAACCTGCTAAGCCAATATTTAACAAGGAAGGTAAAATGGTATTTTCCAAATTTGATTTCACTGGAATTGGAGAGAAACGTTTTGATAAAAAAATCAAGAAAGATCCGAAGGAAATTCTCAAAAACTTAGAAATGCAGAAAGCAAAACTTAATGAATTAGTAGAAAAAGGTGATAAAGACAAAGCCTCAGAAATAAAAGAAAAGCTTGCCTGGAAAAACGTTATTGCTAAAGCTGAGGGTGAAAAAGTAAAAGATGATCCTTTCTTACTTAAAAAATCAATTAAAAAGCAAGAACAAATTAAGAAGGGTCATCAAAAGAAATGGAAAGATAGAAAAGAAGGAGTGAAAAAAGCACAAGACGCACGACAGACGAAGAGAGAAGAAAATATTTCCAAGCGGAAGAAAGAAAAGAAAACGAAGAAATTAAAACAAGCTTCTAAACGAGGAAGAATTATTCCCGGATTTTAATACCTTTTTTTTTTAGGTACTGGTAAGTTTTTATTTAAATATTTTATTGTTGTAAATATTGGTTTTATACTATTTTGTTACATGCGATGACGAAACAAAGCTATGTAATGTTCAGTAAAATAATAAAACGGTTCATTAATATCACAATTTATTAATGATGACTAGATGACATAGTCAATTATAAAATAATGTTAGTGCTACAGGATAAAAATGTGCGTACCCCAAAAAAATATACAATAAAATTTAGAATTTTCACAACAAATAATACATAACATTTTCTAAATTTCTACATTAAAATACAAACATTAGTCATTTATATCAGTAAAAAATATTCACACAATTAAACATAGATTATACACTACATCAGAATATTCTGATAATTCATATTAAGTACAAAAATATCAATATACATTGATAGAATTAATTTACAATCATTGACTTCACAATGTGTGTAATACTTTATTATTATAAAAATATAAATACGTATCAACTACTGACCACATAGTATTGTCTCAGTCGAAAGAGAAAGAGAACTTTTATGCACCACTGCAACTTTCGACGTCGAGGTGGCAGTGAGTTATTTATCACAATTAGTTTATTTGGAAGCCCTCTAGATCGTGAGATCTTCCCAATCTTCCATTTCTCGCGGGGAGATTTGGATTCTGATTTTGGTGACAGTAGATAGTCGGTCATGCGACCGCGGTGCTAACGGGTTGTTGGTTAAGTCTACGATTTCCAATGAAGGAGCGGCTTCCAATCTTTCTACCTCGACATCTGTAAAGAGAAAATTCAAATAATTAAAATAGTTGCTCTTTGTCGTTTTGCGATATTTCTTTAATTTGCGACACTGGAGTTTGTTACTTAACTTATTTCCAACTGTACATATTCAGACAAAAATTGATTTTCGAAATTGTTTCCACAGAAATATCAGAATTCTTTTAAATACTTTAAATTACAATTAAGAGTATTTATCTGTTTTTGAGAAACATTTCAGGAAATTTTTTTGTCTTACCAACTATATGGTTATTGCTGGCGTTAAGCTGCTGCAACTTGGGTATCCTGAAGACGGCATCAGGTAAGGCGATGTAAGCATTGTGTGAGATATCGAGCCTCTGGAGTGATCCAAGGTCTGCAATTTCATCCGGAAGTTTTGACATCTGGTTGTGGGACAAGTTCAAGTCTGTGATCAAACTGAACTTCACTGCGAACTTGGGTGGAATTTTCGTAATCACATTTCCGGATAAGTCGCAAGACTTCAGTTCCGTGTGTCGCATTAAGTGGTACACTGCATCGGGGACTTGCATTAGTTGGCATTCTGATAAATCTGTAACAATGGAAAAATACTTTATTACTTTGTTGTCCCTGAATGTAGTAATCAAATTAGCACATAAAGAAATCGAAAGTATTTTAGTGAAAAATTATATAAAGTATTTCATGATACGATGGTTGAATTGCTTAAGAATTTTCACACCGAAATAATTCTGAATTCGCAATCGGAGATCGACGCATCCGCGTACGATTTACTGTACTTTCATTGCTAATGTAAATTATTAAGGCAGAATTAAAGGAAGGTAATTATTCATTACTTCCGTAATCTCATGGATGTAATTGTTACTTCACTTATAATCAGTAGAGAAATTCAACTATAAATTTCGAAACAATCAGATACTCACATGAAAAATAGAATAAAAAATACTTAATAACTATTTATTCGGTATTTAAATATTTTCAAATTTTACAGAAATATGTAACAATGTAATGTGATCGTACTGTGTAAAAATAAATGCAAGCTTTCTAAAAATATAATTTCATCAAAATTATAAATTTAGAAATATTACATAATAATATATTAACATAAACGAAAGCATTGTATCAAAATAAACAAAATTAAAAGAATAAATTTAAAAAGTAAACATTCGGCTTAGATCAATTTACGGTAAAATGAGGTCACATACACAAATGCATCAGGTTTAACCTAGTTACGTTTAACTACGTGAATCATCAACTCAGATCAGCTGAGCACAAAAATAAAATAATATTTCCTCTTAAGATTTTATTGTTTATCAATACCCACTTAAATTTTGGTTTTCCTGCGCCTCTTCACATCTGTGAACTACTCTAGTTACAGCGGAAGCCATGATTTGATTGCACTATGCACCTGCGACTACACTGAACAGACTGCTAACACACTGTGAAAAGATCTCCGCAAGATTTACCAAAGATTTGCCACGCGCGATTGTGGAATAGAAAATAGATATGGAGGGTCTAGGTGAACTATTTTTAAAGCGCGATTTGAGTATTCTTGTGTCTGAACACCATAATTTACGACAAAAAATTAATCAAATATTATTCATTGATAAGATAAAATAAATTAAATTCAATCAAGTCACTCAAAGATTTTTAACAAATTTCTAAATTCGATTGCATATCTTTTTTATTGTCATTGTCATGACTATTACAAAAAAAGTAACGTTAACAATGAATGTAATTCTCGCATTGTTGCGTTCGGAACAAAAATAAAAGATCGTTCATTTGTGGATGACACGGTCAGTGTCTATTTCCTGGTGAAACTGAAAGTTTATAAAGATTGCGTGTAGCGCGGTACTTTCTTAAAGCATATTCATTTGCAGCTGACGAGCTAAGCACAAGTACGTACTTTCGATTTCAGTCATCTCATTAATTTTTTAATTAGCTAATAGCTGTACAGTACTTGCAAAATTTTCTATTAAAGCTGTTTTAATTTCTATGCATCTTTGAATAAATCAATTATCTGTTGCGAAATTTATGTGATTATTATTAAATTTTGAGATGCGCTCTGCTTCCGCGAAAACCGGAAATTGTAATTTTAAAATGTGGCACGCGACATCTTGAAGTATTTACGGTTGCTTAAATTGAACAAAATCACAACGATGCCAACTTGCAGATTATAAAATATTAATTAATTACAATGCGAGAAATGGTACAGATTTGGCTAAAACGCCATGATTAGCATTTTCCAAAAATGGTAGTAATTTATTGTAAATTATGTATGATCCATTTTTGCCGATTTGGTAGAATTTTTCGTACGTATGCGGAAACAACCAAGGAGAATATACAAACTTGAACGAAGTTTTCCTGCATTAATCCATACATAGTATGATTCTGTGCGTAGACGAGATGCCGGACTCACTGCAAACCGACCTTTAGTTACCTTATATGAACTTAGTAAGGTGGACTGGTAATCGTAATTTGTATAGCTCATTGTTTGAAACTGTCTTTTTTTCTAGAACTAGATTTTAAACATTTTTTGTTTTCTAAGTGGATCTCATGACATGAGTCATGGAACGAGGAAAGGTAAAAGAAATCTTCACGTGTTAATTCACCCTGTTTCGAAATTTTATTTTATAAGCACTTTCCTCGTTCCATGACTCATTATTTCAAGAGAATCCACTTAGAAAGCAAAAAAAAAAACTTTTAAAATCAAGTTTTCGAACAGTGTGAATTAGTGTGCAGGTTATTTTACCTTTTCTCATATGAATCATAATGAAGATATTTTCACAGTTGAAATTAATTTCAATGACAATGCATGAAAAATGGTACGTTACTCCCGAAAATTGAATTGTTCTTTGTTTTTTATTTTGTTCCGGAAATATGGAAGTAATTGATTTGTTAAATGGTGTTTCTAAATATGTTTTCAACCAAAGTTAATTAGTATTTAAATCACATGTATTGTTAACGCGTGTTTCGATGTTTGTTTACATACCAAGATTGTTATTCTCTTGAGCCTCGTTGCATCTCCCGACAACTCTGATGATGGCCCGTCCAGCGAGCCGAGTGCAGATCATCATCGCCCCCATCCTGGGGTCAGGCTCGTACTCATTGTTGTTCTGAGCATCTTCGGTGAACTGCGATGGTGGACGCATTGTTGCAACAGTTGAACAAAACTTAACACTCAAACTGAATTTTCCGACGAATAAAAATCTAATCCGCAATATTCCACAGAATATACGATAATTATTTCCAATCGGTCAGATATCACTTTTGAGTAACGATTTACAATTTACACTCACTTCCTGTCAAATGATTGTTGACATTTTGCGTCGCGCGGTTTTTATACACAGCTCTTTGTTCGCGAATTTCAGCCCCACTCTTTGCGCAGTAGCGCAGTGCGCAAATAGCGCGGGGAAGACATGTGCGTTGAAACATATGTGAAGACAAATAATTAAATGCAATTTGATTAAACGAAAACAAACAAATGTGAAACAGCGATTGTTGGAATTAGTTGAACAATTGAAAGTGAATAAAAATTGAAATTATCAATTAGTAACAACCGGAAGTTGGTTTTAATCTAGTGACACGTGCAAATAACAGCTAAAAATAATTCGCGGAAATGAAAAATATAGAAATAAGGTGTATTTGCGCTTAAAGACGCAGTTGGATTTAATGTTTTCGGTTCTATTTTCATCCTGGCAAGGTTAAAACACTTTGACGTCTTTCCATTTCTTTGTTCTGGTGAACTTGAAGATCAACGGCCCTAGACCAACTCCTGAATCAATAAAACCTACCCAAAACATTCATTATTTATCCTAGCCCCTGTGATTCGGTCTGGTACATTTCAAACAATTTATCACGTTTTCATTTGGGTAAAGTTTTCTGCGTGTTATTAAGATTTACCGGCTTTTGGCCTCAATATACAGGATATAAAAGATAAATTTGCGTCTTAGTTTGGCCATGTGCAGACGTAAATAATGTTATTTTTAGAGCAGTTTTGGACGCTTGCCACGTTATTCTATGAAAACCTGTGCCGGGGTCGCACTGATCCAGAAAACACCCAAATGCGCAGTTTCTCTATGGAATTTCCCTTGATGCGAAAGTATTTTCATTCTGTCAGAAATCCAACTTCAATGCATGATGAAAACTCGTGATTATTATGAATCGGTCAATTCGAAAATATCCCACCTATATGATCTAACAAAGCGAATTTTGATTCCATTGTTTTATTCGTGGGCTTCGTCTAATTTTTTTTTTTTGTTTTGTTACCTTGACAAAGACGAAGATAAATATTTACCACTATATATTTTAGGTTCTTTTTTGATTATGATACTACGAAATGTAATAAATTTTTCTAAATTGTTTTGTTTTCATTGCCTGTTTACTATACCCGGAAATAGCGCAATTATTTGTAAAATTCTTTGGTTCAAAAGGTTTTATATACTGATTAAACTCAAAAGTTAATTTAGATTAATTATTGTTCTTAAATGTTATTTACTCTGAACTTGCATCTTTTAACTTGAATGCAATGGCCAATAAAATTTACAGTTTAATAGTGAATATTTACATTACTATGTTATTCCTTGAAAATTCAAAATCTTATGATTCATACATTAGAAGCAGTAAGGTCTGTTTAAATTAATTTAAAATAGAACTGTTTATTATTGTATTTACATTTTACAATAACAAAATAATGAAACATCAAAACAATCATTCTAATAAAATTAAGCAAGCCTCTTCCTCGTACTGAATTACAAAGATTTATTTACTGACTCATCAACAACAGCAGGTAACCCGTTACTTTACGTCAAGCCATCAGGTGAAATACAAATTACTAAATTACTTTATTATCAAAGTTAGTCAGGACGACAACATATTTTCATGATAACACGATGTCGTAGACAGCTAGGCGACTGTGGTTCGTCAACCTTCAGACTTGCGGGGAAAGGAAAATTTTCAGAACGCTGAACTACTTGGAAAAACTTGGCATCTTCAGCAGCTTTGTCCCCGTGGGTGACAAAAAAATATACGTAGTGAACTTCGATCCACCAGAAGAATTTCTGACGGTCGTTGATGTTCTCCAATCTTTTGTTGTAGATACAAGTAATTTGTTTTCGATTAAAGTTTGTGTTTAAATGAAGAAAAATGGTAAATATTGTTGTAGATTTGGATATATTTTGAAGGTGAACTTACATTATTTATTTTACATTTTCTTTCATGTTAAATAATATTTACGTTTGAGGTAACATATTTCTTTGGGTGAAATTAAAATAATAAACACATATGTCCCAGTTATTGACGCAAAATATCAAAAATAACTTATTATTTTTTGTTTCAAATAAAAAAAGAATAGTAAAAAACGTACCAAGGGCATTATTGTTCTTTTAACGCCCATGGTGCGTTCAACGATTAATGTCCGATCAATATATTATTTTATAGATTTTTATCGATTTTTGTCCATAGTGATTTTTGTTTGAGAGATTTTTCTATTTGCTTACAAACGCTGTAATTAGCTAAAGCGATTTTCTTATTTGTTTATTTCAATATTTCTATCTGTCAAGAGAAGTCTGTGTTTGCGTATTGTGCCCAATAGAAACAACTTCAAATTTATAAAACGCCCTAGGGTGTTATTTAGTATATAACGACCCTGATAGCTGAGATGTTATGATAACAATAACGGTCAGACATTAAATAAAGTTATTTTTTACAATGCGTTTAGAAGTTTATTAATATTTCTTTTTTTTTACGATGTACTGAATCATAAACCTACTATTATTGAGCTCTGCTTTAGTGGTAAATAATCTTTTTAAGGGCTGTTATCTTAAGTCCATAGCAACACACATATTGTGTATGTTTTCAAAGAGTATTTCGATCGAATCTTTAACCCATTAATGCCCTGCGTATCATACGTAAAGACGTCTTACTGTAAGATTGTTTCTGGCAGGAAATGAAATTTCAAACTGGATAAATTATACCAGGTTACTCATTTGATATTTCTCTGTATATTGAAATGTAAAATATTTTATACATAAAGAAATATGAAATTAATGTTTAAAGAAAAATGGCTTAATCGTTTAATGTATTGTGCTACAGGCTCCAATAAATGTAAGATTTTTAAAAAATGATTCTTGATTTAGTATTTCATAAAAACGTTGTACATTGCTCGACCGTAACCCAAAGTTTAAAAGTTCGCATTTATAACAAGCTCTCGTGCCGCCAGTAAAGTTCTGAGTCTTGCAATCTAAATATTACTTTTGAAACATACTGATTTATTGAACAATGAATATATTCCAAAACAGAAACGATCTTCTATGACAGGGTACATGATTTAATCACCTTGATTGTTCTCTATTACAAATGTACTAAAAATAAATTTGAAGTAGCTAGTAACAAGAATTTCCAATCATATGATTGAAGAATATATTTTTAAACAAAATTTCGAAATTCGAAAATATATTGCAGCAATTTTCATAGATGAAAGATGAGTTTAATAGAAATCTATAAGTAAGTATAGTTAACAGTAAATTTCCAGTTAACAGAAATGAATTTAGTTGTATTGAAGTGTGCAAAATGCGGACCTAATTTTATAATTACTGCCTATTTCAAGAAAATTTATAATGAGTTTCCGCATTAGTTTCGTCGCTCGTTTTAGAAATGTGTGTTTGGATTTGGGCCAAGCAAATTTGGAAACGGGACACACAAAGAACAGTCAGATGTCAGGAGTTCTATACCATGCATGAGTATGCCAAATAATTCCAAAATAAAATAACCACATTTCTCGTACTTAGTTCATTGTGCTACGACCTGACATTTGCGAATTTTTATTTTAAGCGTTCTGAGATTTACCTTTGCGCAGATATTTAAACCGTTTGTAAAACAAACAAATATATTTGTTGTTACGAGTATTTGGTTTGTTTTGTTTTCCATTGTGTTGTTTTTGCACAGAAAGATAATTCAATGAATTTTGTTTCCGGTAAATAATCTTGCGCTATTTCTAAACTCCAAAACAAGCGTTTAACTTACATAAATATCCACACATTAGATAAATTAAAAATATAGCTAATAAATGAAGAAAATATATAAAAATATTTATAACTCCATCAACAGATGTTATTTTTGTTTGAAATTATGCGTCGCTATTTCGAATTACGTATTATTTGAAATATATTCATAACATTCTTTTTGGCACAAAATAAAAAATATAATGTGCGTTTCCAGTAAATATAAAACTGTAGCAACCTTGTCAAGTATTGAGGTTAGTGTTAGTTAATAATTTATTGTTAAACGGAAGTGTTTTTGGAACAATATTCGAAAATATATTCAAGAAAGTTTATTTTATTAAGAAAGAAAATAATGATGAAATATTCTGCTTTCAGAATCGAGGTATGTGCATATTCGTACTTTAAAATTCAGGAAGAATAATTGTTTAAATAATTTCTGCACAAATTTTCAAATTTAATTAATTTTCTATACGAATTTCATGAATATTTATGTATACATGTCTTCTAATATGTATTTTTTCTTTTTTATAAATAATGTGCATACATTATAGTGTACAGTATATTGAATACGTTTTCCCGCATTGTAGATATGTAGTTTTGGCAGTCTATTTGCAATATTCGTAATGTTGGCATTCTTGTAATGTGCGCCTATGTTCAGAAGTATCGAGCTATCTAGGGACTTTTTTACGTTTCAGTATTACACTTAAAATGACAACTGCCAATGTAATCTTTGCAAAATTATTAAATGGATTATCAGATATATTAGAATTAAGAAACAACAATTTTTAAAAGTTACTAAGAAGATATACTAAGTATATATAATTACCAAGATATAATATTTGATAGATATTTAAGAAATATGTAAGTATATTGCGTATCACTGATTAGTTATATTACAGTTATTAATTTTATAATTTTGCTTTTTTTATTTAATATTTATGTTTATTAAGTATATTTTGAAAATTTTTTAAATGTGTGAGTTATTTGCTGTTACTGTGTGTAATGTATTGTAGAGATAACAGTTTATAAACGAGTGGTCATGGGAAATTCAGAATTAGTGTTTGAAGATGCATAATTTTGTATCCATATTCCATCAATAATTGAATTACTAGTTATAAATATATATGTATAAAGGTAGATAAGATTGTTTCTACATTGACTTCAGATATGGACTAATTAGGTTGTTGATATTATGCAATGTTTTATTATTACGTCAATTTAGTTGTAATTAAGATTAAATTATGTATATAACTAAAAAAATTAGGAGAGTGGTTAAAATTGTGGAATTTTTTAGGTTGATACAATATGCCAGGAATGCAAGCGGAAGATGAGTCTGAAACAGTTTCTCTCCGTCACCAGTTGCCATTGTCGTTATCGAGACATGGGGCGTCGTCGGGTAAGGGAGGACGTTTAAATTCACATTTTCTGGACGAAGTCAGCGAAACCGTTCACCCCGGTAAGAGGAAACTCAACAGCGATATATTTCCCGAGCCCAAAAGGCCAAACATCGGAACTAATATGTTGAACGGATATCGTTCTCTGGAGGTACTTCAGCGTACTAACGACGACGGCTCGCACTCCTCTCTTCCGGTGGCCACGCTGTCCAACATGGGTAACACTTGTTACCTAAACAGCGTGTTGTACACTTTGCGTTTCGCGCCATCTTTCGTTCACAATCTCCACCACTTGGTGGCAGATCTGGCGCTGATGCATTCGAAACTCAATCAAACTAAAGCAAAGAGTTCGTCTCTTGGGCGAACCATCGGCAGCATCACGGGACCAAGTAGTCGTAGTTCTAGCAGTAAGGATTTACTGTCACTAGGCAACGCCCAGAACGATTTACACCCAAAGTCTAAGATGCAAATTGCTACGGAGAAGCTTCACGAACTTTACATGTCTTTACATAGTTTAGAAATGAAAGATGGAGTGGAACCGTATCAGCCTGAATCTTTTTTACACGCCTTGATAGAAGTCAACTCTATTTATCAAGGCAACCAACAACAAGATGCTCATGAGCTGTTAATATATCTGCTTGATACTTTAAGTGAAACTTGTAACTTATTAGCAAAACAAGCAGAAAATCAACCAGACTTGTTAACAGATTTGTTATTGGAAAATTCTCAATCATCATCTAATTCTTCTTTGACAACAAAAGCAAGAGGAGTAAGAAGATCTTGGAAGAAACATAAAGATACAGCATCTAAAAAAATTGATAAAGTGTCAAAAGATAAACAAATAAAAGAAGATCAAGTGAGTAACAACCATGTAACCGATGAACAAATGTCATCAGAAAATGCAACACCAGTCGAAAAAGTAACCAAAAAACTAGGATTCAATTTCGTTTCGGAAGATTTTGGAGGAATAACTCTTCGTCGAACAAAGTGTCTGGAATGTGAATCAGTCACGGAACGAAAAGAACCATTTTATGATATTTGTGTTCCTGTTCCGGAAAACACTACTGATGGCAATGAAAGTGATTTTTACCGGCAAGCTTGTGTGACAACTGAAAATCTACAGGGCACAAATAAATACTGGTGTGAACAATGCATTCGTTATAACGAAGCAAGGCGAGAAGTTTCTTACGAGAGATTACCAAACCTGCTCGTTTTGCAACTGAAAAGATTCTCGACGTCTGCAAATGGAACAGAAAAAATAAATAACTACATTCCTTCTCCGTTGTTATTGGAGTGTTTCTGCGATAAATGCTCTAATAAACCCAACGGCCAAAAACTGCATAGTTACCAATTATATGCGGTGATCATGCATTTAGGCGCCACGATGGCTTCAGGCCATTATATCGCCTACACCAGAGCTTCCGACTATCATTACGAGTACGTCAATTGTTGTAAAGATACTTATAAGTTTGTAAATTTCAACTCAACTCCCGCAGAAAAATCACTAAATTTTTTAAAATTCCTAAAGCCCAAATCACTAAATAGCAACTCTGATAGCATAAAATCTGGACTGAATCATTCAAGTTCTAAAAATGGTTCAAATAACGACGTTAGTAGTTGTAAAAGTATGGACTGTTGTGGAATTAAGTTTAATAAATCAGTCATTGAAAATGCGATTAACAGTTCTAACAAGGACGGCAAATCTTCTTTAAGAAGCACGTCTGATCAAATTGTCGTATCCGATGATGACCATCTTTGGTTAGAGTGTGATGATGACGTAATACGCACATTTTCAACTAAAGATTTTCAGAAATTATTGAACTGTAGGAGGAATTCACCAGCAACACCATATTTACTCTTCTACTCCAGAATAAAAGGTTCTCTGGAAGAAAACAATGTTAGTGATTAACAACACGAGTTGTACATAGGACTTAGAAAATTTTTCTGTTTGTTCTAGTGGTGCAAATTTACTTGTAAATTTGAATTACATATATTTATGAGTAAATTTTAATGTCACTGACTATCATAATTTGATTTCAAATGATTCTTGAAAAGCATAAAATACTAGATTTCAAAAATTATTTTTATGCGAATTAGATTTCCAATTTTATCTACTAAATTTATTTTAATACCTTTGATAAATTGCAACTGACGTTAAAAGTACAGAAAAATCTTATTTAAAATTGTTATGAATGTGAGTACAGAGTAATATTTATTGACAAACTTTTCTATTGATTTACTACGCAATTATGTAAATAACATTCAATTAATTTTCACTGGATTTATTCCAGAATGCTTTCCATTATTCCTAACAATAAATATTTAAAAAATAAGAAAAAATAATATCGGGTATCCTGAAATCTATGGTATTAGCGGTACTAAAGTGTAAATATCCTGTAATTAATGTTACTAATGGATCTCAGAATACAAGCTGTTATTTTAATAGTACTATGAACATTATAAATTGTTACTTTTTATTCAAGATTACAAGGAGACACCGTTTCAAATTTGTAGTGGTTTGCACTGGTGTTGAAACAGTATTGGGTAAATTTAGTATTGTTAATTGTCAACAGAATATATCAAGGTTGAAATTTTCAAATCAGTTCAATAAATAATTCCAAATACTCTTAAAAAATTTCAATAAAATACTCTAAAATAATAATGAATATTTTTTATCCTGTACTGTATCGATATTTACTTTTATGTTGGCGATCATCTGTTTTGTACATTCTCATGTCCGTAGATTCACGTTTATGCCAGCTTAATTGGTAAGTTATGGAAAGTATCGTTCAGTTCTGTTCAGTAGTGTTTCAATAGTGTTGTGTGTATGGCGTGTGCTGTTTTCTGGGATAAATGTAAGTAATTTTATCATTTTACCTTAAAATAATATGTTTGAAATATTAAAATAATGATTCCATTAATTCTATAAAACTTGCAATGATTTATTTGCGGTAATCCGGAATTATATACATGTATTAGTCTACAAATCACATTCTTGGTCTAATATATACCTATACATACATTTATTGAGCTCATGCATATCACAATATCTACAACAGTATTCCTCTATTCCCGTGCAACTTACATCCTATATAATACTGTAATTATTTTGCTACAAACATCACAGGAAGAGATTAATTAGCTACACCTTGAGATCTATAAATAATCGTTGTATTAAAATATTTTATATAAAAATATAAAAGTTAAAATGGGTTTATATATCTTTTAATAAATATGTCTGATGTTAGTATCGTATAAATAAATAGGTTTTCGTATATATTTTACAAATAAGTTAAAGGCTCTTTAAAATAACTGTAATAGTAATAAAAATAGCTAAAATTATGTGATGTGTAGCTCGCGAGCCCGCAGACGTGTTACAAACGTTTGTTATATGTAAATCATTTAAAATTTGTTGAATAAACGTTACATTTTCCGTTCCATTACATTTGTTATAGCTAACTGTTGAATTCATGAAATTATAATTCAAATCATCGATTTTTTCGGCCACAGTTTCATTTTCCTCCGGCATCCAATTCCCACATTGCGGAAAACCTCTAGGTACGGGCGGAAAATCAGAATGTTCCCCAATTTTAAATACAATAGCCATACCGATCTCTGCATGAAAATCAATATGACAATGGAACAACCAATATCCTAAAACATTTTATCATATATTAAAATAATGTTTTACTAATTTATTGAATGGTTTCTACCTGGATTATTTGCGTGAAATCGTAAAATAGTGAACCCGCCATCGGGAACTGTCACAGTGTCTTTCACGGGTGCATGATCGAGTTTCCTGTCTATTAACCCTGCCCGGTCAAGTTCTTGTATTTCCTCAACGGTGACAGTTGAGCCTATACGTTCCATTGCTACAACTCTAAATGAGTTTCCATGCAAATGGAACGGGTGATTTGCATCAAACATTTCACCCTTGTCAATTAAGACTAATTCCACCACGGAGTTCAGCGGTACCTGTAAATTCAATAACAAAAATTAATTGGGTTAATATTGAACAAAATTCAATAAGTTCAGACTTTACGTCAAGATTTACTCCCTTTCAGACTAAATTAGGTCGAATAAACTTTTTTATTCATCTACTGTTGATTATAAAACAAATAAAACAGCTATTGGTTTTCAAAATAAAGAAACTGCTGGTGATATTTTCTTTGTAGAATTTATTTTCGTTTAAAAAAAAAAAGGTTCGATGAATATTATTGATTATAAAAATAAAAAAGTACTAACTTGAAGAACATGCGTACATTGGCAAAAGTCCTCTTCACAATTGTGAACTGTTGTTTCGTTACAAAACATTCCTGGTTTTATTAAATTACGTCCTGGAAGTAAAGCAAACGGCTGAAGTTTCATAGAGATGCGGTTAAGCTGCGGAGTCGTGATGCGAAATTTTGGGTGACCTACAAAAAATTATCTTAGAAATATAATCAACATACCGTATTTGTTTTTAATTTCTTACCGGCATAATACTCGTACAGGCCCTTGGAATAAAAATGCGGATTAGAAATGTTGTAAAAATCATAAGAAATATAAAACTGAAAGTCTGGTTTTTCTTGTAAACTGATATCGTTTGGAACCGTTGCGTTCATTTCTACGATATTTATAGAGTCATTGTTAAGCGAAGAAATGCCTTCATTCAAAGTATTTAATTGCTAAAAAAGAAATAAATTAGCTTTATTCAAATCTGTTTTCGCTTCATTGTATAAATAATTGGAAATACGTGTTTCGTTAATAAAAAAAATTAATTGCCTCTAGCATTATTTTTACAATTTAATTAGACCAACTGAGTCTTTTTATCAAAGAGAATTTTATTTAATTTAAAAGTTGTATTTGGACTTACTAAGCCTTCTCTGTACGAAGATTTGTAATCAGGGTCTCCATTTGGATTTGAGTTTTGTTCAGCGCCGGAATAATGTAAAACTGCCACTTGGTGAGCACTTGTAAATCGCTCATCACAGTCCATCAGACCGCGAAACCGCATCCAGTAATTATCTATTTCTTGGTCAGCGTTTAAAATAAAATCAAAGCGCTCGCCAGCGTACGTCACAAACGACTCCACTAAAAAGAGAAATTAAATACATTCCACATTAAGTTTTATCCAAAAAGAGAATAGAACGGAACTTTGTAAGCTACTCTTGTACATTTATTTTTGAAGAGAATATATTAAAATCAAAGCAAATTTAATTTAAATGCAGCTGTGCAATTTGACAGCGTAATTATTCATGAAATTTCCTACCTTCAACTGGATCAAAATTGCTGCCGTCACTGCTAATCATAGTCAACGTATGATTATCAACAGAAATTGAAATCGGACAATTTAAAAATTCAGCGTTAATAACTCGAAACCGATATCGGAAACCCTGTAGCAAAAAACCGATTAATATCAAGCGAAAATTGTTCCTCCACAGAATTTCATCTACCTTTTGAACAGTAAATCTCGCAGCCGGGACATATTCCGTTTTGTTGGTTAATTGGAAATAGCCCAGACCGTTTACCAACAACGAATCGGGTTTGTTATTTCCTTCGCTGTGCATATGATACATGAATTTAGATAATCCAGTATCGTGTATCCAATCTAGAACTATAATAACGTGCGAAGGTAAATCGAAATCGTAAAGAGATTTATGAGGGTCTTGGTCTTTTGGTTGTCGGACGACCATTGAACCGAATGCTCCTTCGCCTCGCTGTAAACCTGCAATTTTAATAATTTTTTATTCCAATCTCACATTCGATAAATATGTAACACATTAAAATTAAGTATAGTCTACCAAATCTAAAGCATTGTAATGGAATAATTAAGCATCACTTAAATTAAAACGACAAAAGAACCTTTCAACGCTTATGCTGCAAATTGCTGTTTATTTATCAAAATATTTGCAATGCGCATTGTCAGATTAAAAAAAAAAGTTACTCTTGATTTTACAATATATTTTCAATAATATTGTATAATTTGGATTATATAAGTATACATTAAATATACGAGTATTTATTATTCTTGCATTACCAAATTATTAACTGTTCGAATGTAAAGAATTTAACCTGGATTATAATTTCCAATTTAAAACATAATTGCATAAGACATTATCTACCGGTATTTATTTATTATTATTAAAGCATCCCGTTAGCATTTCTTATCTCAACTATATATAAAAGTGGAGTATTATGTTTCATTTTTATTTCTGCGTTCAAAATATGTCAAATCATGTGACAGCCATGGGTTTCCAAGGATCATGAATAGTACTTTGTGATAATGTTCAAAAATTTCAATATGAAAATACGACAAAAGTGGATTAAAATCAAAAAGATGAAATCATCTTATCTACACGAGCACGCGTAGCAAATAGTGATAAAATTTAAATATTTATTTAATTCATATTATTTTTAAGAGGACACAGTTCAACTCTGTGATAAACTTGTGCAACAGACGCCATTGTTCACTATGTTATTCATGACAGGTATAAATTCAAGTTTTTTTTGTAAACGTAATTGAGAGGTGTTTAATCGTTTTATTACGATTATTTGGGTTTCGGTGGGTTACTCTATACCAGAAATATAGTAATTTTGGAACGCACACTTGTAGGTTTTTATGAAAGAGAAAAACGAACCTGAGACAGATAGATGTCGTGGGTTACCCGTCTTCGTCTAATACTTGTTTGTAGAGCTGTTGCTATGGGTCTGTTGAACCGTTGCTATGCGTTTATTGAGCGGTTGCTATGTAAAAACGTGTTGCACAGTTTTGTCCAAAAGTGATAAATAATATTCTTATTTAACAGTGTAACAATTATTAGAAAATTCCCACATAATTGCCTGTCTCTCTCGGCTCGCATTTTCAACGTAAGTCAGCGTTCCAAAATTACTATATTTCAATGGGCGTGATCTTATTCCTGGTAACAGCACTTCACGCGCAGAAATATAATTATGTCAAATTGTACTTTAAGTAGAGTGCCACACTTATTTATTATATTTTCCAAATTATATTCCTAAATTTTTGTCATATTACTTCATTACAAATTCTTTTAAAAAATAATTATAATGTTAAAAACTTTAAAAAATATAATTATAAAGTTCGGCAAAAAGCTTCACTAGAACAATTTAAATTTTCATAATAGCAGCTTTTGGGTTAAGATTGCTTTAAAAATAGGGTTATTATTATTACCAGTATGCGAGTGCCAGAAATGTGTGCCAACATGTTCCGCTCTAAAGCGATAGCGGAAGGTACTGCCGGATGGAATGGGGCACTGGGTGACGTACGGCACCCCATCCATGTAGGGAGTGCCTCTCTGGTGATGTCCGTGCCAATGGATTGTCGTTTCCTCGCTTTGAAGATGATTCTCAACATCAACTATTATTTCGTCGCCTTGACATACCTAGAAAAAATTACATGTTGTTTAGATGATTTATCTTTAGAAGTATTTACGCAATAAAAGTAAATTGTTGTCGTTGGAAATAACTATTAGTGATGTTTTTTTTTTGTTGGTTTTTAATTAATTATTTGTTCAGGTATGTAATTTAGCTAAAAATAGGTTTACATATTAGCAACATATTTGTGTCTTCATAATGGTTTATTACTCAAAGTCATAATTTACTGGTATTAGATTCAATAAATATATTTGCATTTTATTATAACAATTAATAAATAACTAATTGATTTATTCATTATTGCGAAATATTGATTAAAATGTACTTTTTATTTATAGTATGCATGAATACATTAAAAAATCAAGGTTTTAATTACAATATGTTAAATCGACAAGGAAACTATGCAAAATAATAAAACGAAATAATTTTTATTATAAATTTTGACTGTTACTGTTAAACTGAACGATAAAAATTTGTTTATAAAATGGTTTTTATGAGGGAACTACGTAATTGTCAAAGTTTATAATAAACATTATTTTCTTTAATTGTTTTCCCTAGAAAGCTCATTCCGCAATTTTCTTTATAATATCAAATTTTCATTTGCTCCTTACTCTTACATAATAAACAATTAAGCAATAAGTAGATACTTGTTGGATACAGTTTTTGATTCAAAACATTTTTTTTTCATTTAATTTTAATTTTGGTATAATTTAATTAGGGAAGCAACAATCATAATAAATTTTTTTTAAATCATTGTATTTCAATTCAACACCCGGTGTATTAGTTCTGTTACATGCTTGTAAAAATATTTTTCAAAGTGTATTTTGTCCATACTGAAAACTTTAAATTCCTCTATGATAAAAAAAAAGTTTTATTCTGTTTTACCAAGCAGTATGCGTTTTTTGTTTAAAAATAAATGTCAATAAATATATCGTAACGTTATTTCAAATATGTTGCAAGAATATTCTATTGAATTTTTAGCTCTCATCTATAAGGTTCTCATTTTAAGAGTTCGGATACGTTCACCCGAACTAATAAAGGAATTTTGTCCTGCTATATATCTTTATGTATGTACAAGACAAGGGTTACAACGATTGTTTTTACCATTGTCATTTGCAGTTTGTCCGAAAAAAATATTTGGTTTTTCTGTGTCAGATTCAAATTAATGATGTTACAAAGTTCTGGTTTGTTCTCAGGTTTCTTACGAACATATTTTTTATACTAATTTCGTGATTTATGTAAAAAATTAAAGGATACAGGATTTGTGAGACCAAGAGGTCACTGACAAAAATTGTTTAACTTTTTTTCAATTATTTGTATATTAGAATTATTTTCGATTCATTATAAAACAATTATATTTGTACTGAGTTAAGTAAACATATTTTTTGTTTGTATTACCCAAACCGACATGTATCTCTTAATCTCTTAGAGGTGAAATTTCATATGCAGTCAATTCTTTAACTCAGTTCTTTATTTTTAACCACTCGCCAAGATTTAAATCCAATGAAAATTCTTAACACACAAGCAAAAATCAAACTGTCACTTGTAACATTTGTTTCCATTTGTCAAAAATATTAGCCACGCCAATAACGCTAAAAACTATTATTTTTGTGTATTAAATTTTTTGAGTGTCGGAATGTACAATTTAAACTTGTAATGTCATTCGTTATGAATTAGAGTGGATCTGCCACAACCACGAAAGGTACCGATATATTCATTTTACATTTATTAACGTTAAATTTGTAATGTAATGTGTACTAAAACTGAAACATGAAAAGCAAAGGCGATAGTCAAGTATAAATTTGTTGCCCGGTCTCTTTGCCTGTTGGTCTGGCTGCCAGCAAATTACGAAAATGTATCAGCTCTTGAATACGTAATTACAGTTATCCATTTACTCCCGAACTTTCAACTAACCGTTGTGGCGTTGTACGTTATTCAATATTTCACTCAAATAATTAATAATTAAATTTGCAGGAAAAATAGACAAGGGTTCGTTGATTAATAGAAATAAATTACCTGAATACTGGGCCCGGGCATTTGACGGTTAATTGCCAGCACCGATCTGCTGATGCCGTCTGCTGCTATACAGTGAGGTCGCAGACAATCCGTTGTGTTTTTTGGACAATTGTAGCAGGCCCGACTCATTGTTTGGTACCATTCTACTACGAATTTATATCGACATACCATTGGTGTAGAATTTATTTGGCAAGGTCGAAGGCAAGGTGATTTAGAACCAGGCAGGAGGAAGTATTCTTCTGTGTCGGACGCTAAAAAAATACTATGAAATTTTCTCCAAAGAATATTACATTAAAGACTACTTACAGTGTTCGTTGTATAATAATACATATTTAGCGAAGAACAATTGAGAAAGAATTGCAATAAATATTAATCTCTCCATGTCTGAAACAAGGAAATTATTTTACTATGTTTCTGTAACGAAGTCTGCAGAGATACTGATATAGTAAGAAAAGTTTTCCTAGTAAAATAGGAATTACAAATGACAAAGTTGAGAAATATTGCCGAATGACGTTAGACGTATATTACTAAGGGGATATATTTTGTACACATACTTTTGGTCAGCGCAGATGCTAAGACAAACAATTTTTTCTTGTTTTGAAATGATTACTAAGAACCATAAACTTGACCAAAGAAAAACAGATATACAAAGATAAAATATGTCAAGCGTAAATTGCTGCTTGTTTCCTGTACACAGGGTGTTTCCTTTAAAACAACCAGGGTTTTTTTGGGCAACTTAATAACTTTAGAGCAAAATGTTATATAAAAGAATGACCTCATTTAATAGGAGCAACAAACAGAAAATTCAATTGTAGTGCTTTTATTTTTTTTTGTTTCTCAAAAGTATAAATTTTTATTCCATTAGATAGATTTTTTTATTTCAACGATACAAATACGAAATGGGGTTGTATAACAATTATTTCGAAAAAAATTATATTACAAATTATATTAAAAATCAGAAATAATATTACAATATTGAAGCAGGCTATACAATAAACAATTTTTAAAACGACTATTGCCTAGGTTACGATAATATATTATTTTCTTGTAGTAAAATAATGTTTGTCACCTGTATCATTTATTTGTATTTGTTTTTTTTTCATAGTCTACTTCAATACTATAAAATTATTTCTGATTTATAATATCATTTTTCTCGAAATAATTGTTATATAACCACATTTCAAACTTAAAATAAATGAAAAATTCTGTATTCAATGGACTAAAAATTTATATAGGTTACCCATCATTTAAAAAAAAAAATATTTATTCTGCCTTTTGGGAACCACTGGTTGAATTTTGTGTTTGTTCGTATTAAATGGGGTTCTTTTTCCTGGTCAGTTTTTGTATATAATATTTTGCTCTAATCATTAGTTTGCCCAAAAATGTGCTTGTTGTTTTAAAGGAAATACTCTGTATAATGTAATCACTACAGATATAATATGCTAAAATTTTGTAGATTATATGCTGAAAGGCATGAATAATAGTTATTTTCGATACAAGTACGAAAAGTTAGTCACTAATGGGTCACGAAGACCCCTGAGTGACTAAAGATGCTTTTCCTATGTGTATTGTACAATATTTTATCTACGTTATAATGAAAAAACCCAATAAATATAAAAAAAAACTTTTATTTATGAATTAGGATCACAATATTAAATGTGAAGTTTGCCATAATAACAAAATTTTTACAAATTCGGCGTATTTAAAAATTTTAATCACTCGTGACTAATGAGAACGTGTTACTAAAAACTAAACAAACGTTTTACTTAAACTAACAACTAAACATAAATTTTACACGCAATCGTAGATAAATAAACTAACTAACTACATAACTATATGAAATTTCCTTCTACAATCTATCGCAACTTTTTTTTTATCATGTTTTTACATATATTAGTTAACTAACAGTGAATTATAGAATTAAATTTCGAACGATGTATCTCGGCGAATTGATGTAATATAGTATTTCTTTGTGTTTAATTCTTCTAATTTTTCATTTTCCTAACAAATTTTAATTTCAATCTGATTGGTGCATTTTTTATTCTAAACAACTTTTGTATTTACACTTTTGCTGTGAGGTGAATAAGTAAAAATTTAGAGCAATATAAATAAAAGGCATAGACATTCTTATCCGCCACATTTCAATTCTGTACACTATATTAATTTTCATCGTATTTCTTGGTAAACAAGTCTTCTCAAAATGTGTTATTCTATGTTTATAGTTTGATTTTATTTGATTAAATTTAAACTCTGAGTGCATTGGTGATAAATATGTACCTATTTAAATTTCTCTTCAAAATATCAGTTCCAATCCAATGTAATTTGTCAGCGGATGATATTTGTAGTTGAGTAATTTGGAAATGTTGATAAATTAATTTACATTAAACTTCCATGAAAACAAATTAATGGTTTTCAGTTTTCAGAAGCGATACAAATGACCAGTGTAATTAAACCTGCAAATGCATTAATTTATCATAAGAAGTATAGCCAGAATAAAAGCAATTTGTCATTATGAAGCACTCGATTCAGTAGTGTTTTACAAATATGTAATGAAGAATAGGTCACACACGTGATAAATATTGTTGGATGATGAGGTAATATGTGTTTTTCTAGTGTAAACGAAAACATCGATACTTGGTCAATGGGGATTCCATCTAACCGGATGACATTTTTTCCTAGGCCATTAATTAATTCGCCAACCTTGAAACTTTTCGCATATGGCAGGTCAGATTTGTATGGATACCTTGGCTAAAAATACTGGTTTTGCGCAGGTGGGATTTTGTAATAGGAAGCACGAAACTTATGCAATTTTATTATCTTTCTAGAAGACTATTATCACATCAATAATAATAACATGCAATTTTATGCAAAATATAAACCTAGTTTTCAATAATTTTTGAATTGGCTTAATTTTATCTTAATAAATAAATGAAGTAAATATATCGATGGTAACGCATCGAATTGTAGATCATGAGATCCTCACATCGTATCCTATAGCCAGCTGTGATGTAACTCTTACAAATATACAATCACAAACCGAGATCTGCGATATCAAAGTGTTACACCCAAAATGGGTAAATCTTCTGATGATACATCAAATTACATTCCTTGTACCTTTGTTTTGTACTATATAAAATAGAATATTCTAAATTATTATAATATTGTTGTAATTTGATTTGATTCTTTGCGCTGCGGTGGTCACTTAAAATTTTAAAACTGTAACACTATAAAGTCTCTTTTAAGTATTGTAATAAAAAGCGTAAACTATTTGATAATATATATACCGGGTGTCTACTTTTTATAGGACATAGGAAATACAATGTTAAAAATTTTTATTAGGTGATAGTTCGTTCCCTATGAATTTTAGAACAAAAGTGTTAATACAAAATATATTCAGAATAAAAAACTGCACCAAATGAGCCTAAATTTATTGATGTGATACACATAAAATGTATAATTTTTAGCTGTTTCCAAAGTGCCATGGTAAACAAAACATACAAACAGTCCTATTGTTTGAGTTTGACAGATGGAATTTGGTATAGTTTTAATGCTTATTGACATGTTTAAATTATTTCTAAATGGTAAATGTGTCCATGATTGCTGAGAAATAATTTAAATAAGTTAACATTCATTTGTATATTTTGTTTACCATGGCACTCTGGAAATAGCTTAAAATTATTATTTTTATTTTACGTCTATCTCTTGACTAAATGTATTACATTAATAAATTTAGGCTCATTTGGTGCAGTTTTTGTTCCAGAACATTTTTTGTATTGACACTTTTGTTCTAAAACTCATAGGGAACAAACTATTGCATGATGAAAATTGTAACATTGTATTTATTATGTCCTATAAAAAAGTAGACACCCAGTATATTTACGTAATAGGCATACATAATTTAAAGTTTTATGGACGAGACAGTTTAGGGGGCGAGCGAGAGCAGCGAAGCTAGGTACATAAAAGAACGAGCAAATAAAACTCTATTATGGACATGTTACATACAATATTTTATGTGAACTTTTTTTTTTATAGCTTAGAATGACATTTATATTTTCCATATGAAAAAAATTTATAATTTTGTGCTTTTTTTTCTGTTGATTGGTTACTAAGTTTTTACTGTTTGTTTTTGAAGAAATCTTAATCATTCCAACCTGTTATTATGGTAGTAATAATTCAAATAGCATCAAAATAAGACTTCTAATTGCGTAATTAATATTACCATTACTAAAAAAGATTGTCATATTTAATTAGGTATCTACCTACTTATCTAATAAATTAATGAAATTTTTTTGTCGTTTATTTTGATAATTCATAAAGAGCCACTTTATGTCTGCTAAACAATATCATAAACAAGTGATTATAATGAAGCTGGATATACAAATTATTAAAAAACAAAACGTTTTATATAAGAATTTATTAATTTTTATTCATGTATAAAAACGACGATTACAAATTCTTAATTGTTGATACCTACTTTGTATTAAAATAAAACAATTATTTTTATTTGTAAGCATAATTTTATTGTGAGATCACATGAAATATTAATCGAGATTTAAATTAATATTATTACAATACAAACGCTTGTTCATAATTATATTAATAATGATTACGGTTTGACTCATTTATTGTGGATCTACTTGTGTCAATTATTTAATTTTGCAGAAAAATTGATTATGAAGTATTTAAATAAATAATTTGAATCAACTAACTTATATGGCGACATAAGGATGTAACAGTTCGTAATGACAAAAGAATGTAAAACTACGTTTAAATTGATAAAATTTTGTCACGCACTTACACACAACAGGCGCATTGTCTATGCAAAATCCTCTTACATCACTTACAACACTTTTAGTTTTAATGTTTGTTTTATTATTACTTTCGAGTAGTCATAAGTAAACGTACAGCTTAATACAAAGTAAATTGACATTACTACAAGAATGACACTGATTTTTTTTTTGTATAAATACTTTTTGCACATTCGCACAAAGAAAAAAACTTTATATTTAGGTCGATTACTTAATAATATCGTATGCAAATATTTAATAAAATTACAATGAATTAATTTTGAAGGAGATTTATACTTGCCACACATCCGATTAGGTATTTTGCATTAATTATTCTTTATCTTTATCAAATAAGTTTTACATTAGCACAGTTTAAATCTCAAATATATATGCGGAGAAAGCTAAATTTTTTGTTGTAATTTTCAAATATTATGCCCCGGAATAAATATCACAATAATTTATGGTAATAGCTAATTATCCAATATTACTTATTGTAATTTATTTAAAATTTATATACTAAATAATTATTGTTTGTGTAGTTACACTTAACAACATATTTTAAAAATTTATGCGGTTGTTTTTATTTTAAAAACAATAAAAATAATGAATTCATGTAAAATATTTCATAATTTGTGAAACCATAGACATCACAAGTCTGGTTACAGTTACCAATTTTTATTATTTATTATGTACATACAAGCACGTTCTACTTCTTTAGATTCATTTCACTTTTACTCTGACGTCAATGGTAACACTGACGAATTTTAAAATGCGAAAATTATACCAAAATTTTATCATCTATATTACCTTAAATATTTGTTTTTAAATAACTATTTTGTAAATATGCAAATTTTTCATTTCTGTGAAGATGATGTGAATATAAATTACGTATAATAAACTTGAGTGTGTTTTTCTGCTGTAAATAAACAATAAAAAAATTAGTACTTCAAATTTTTTCTGTTGTGCAATTGAGTTGAATTCTATAATATTTTGTTTTCCCACACAACATAAAAATATTTAAATTTCTAATGTTTTTGTTATCAGTAAATATAACAGTAACTTGTTATTTATTTTTTCTCTGACATAAAAAGTTGATGTAATGGTCCATCATTTTTTGTGAAAATCGTGATGCAGGTACGTGTTGATAGAAATTCCCGCTAGAAAAAAGAAAAACCAGCAGCTAAATGGTCTCGTGTCTCTATGGAGCAACCGGGGAATAACCGGTTCTTGAAAATCCAACTGGGTTGCGTTTTATTGACCCGGGAATTCCCCAATGACCTCTAATCATTTCAAAACTAATTACATTTAATTAGCAATCACTGAAAACGTGAAAATTTGCCTGGATCTTCCAGTGTTTTATCGGATTTGCCTGTTTTTCTTGACGCTAATAAAATTTGATAACAATTTAAATTGTAAGAGAAAGTTGTGATTTCGTAATATGGGCGTATACACCTTTGTAAATATCAGAAATATTTGTTTGATCTAATTATAGAATAAACTATTCTACAATACTACAATTATTATAGTGATTATCAACCTGGTGATTGAAGAGAATAATTATGACCTATTTTTTGTACGTTTTAAAAATAGGTACCCAGATATTTTTTATAACAGGTTATTAAGTTTTCAATTCCGTTTAGAGTAATTATTTGTAAATTTGGTTCATCTTCCCAGACTATAATTGAAGTTAATTTTATAATAATCATTTCAAAAATCCGGTTTCTGAAATTAAATCATATTTTTTGTAAATATGTTCAGAGGCGATTTTTCGCGAGCAGGACTTAGTAATTATAGTTAAATGAGTATTATATGTTTTTTTGGTAAAATTTTCACATGAGTTGTGCAATTAACCATGTTAAGTAGTAATGATGTCAAAGGTGTAGGCGATAAAACTAATAATGTTTTTGAAAAATGAACAAGGTATACATTATCATAACATGTATTTTGGGTACCTTGGTGAAAAGGGTCTGACAAGAGCAAAGATATTAAAAATGGTGACCTAAGGTCAGCCTTGGGTGCCTTGCAATAGAAATTCAATTGTTTGTCGCTTCATACACGAAGGCCGATTATTTGCTAGATTAGGAGGGACGGATTGTCATTATTTTTTCTTCCGAATAATTATATATTTTTTCACACTAAATAATAGCGTAACTTTATACATAATTATAAATTAATTTCATATTGTATCACGTGCAGTCAATTAATTTTATGTCTTTTTACACGTTTGTAGAATATCTATTGTACATGTGATTGCAAGTAATTATCTTAATATACAATACATTATCTCGGTAGAAAAAGTAGTGCAGATAGAACAATCTTAAATTTGCGTTTCTAAATTTTTGAGCCACGTATTGTAGGTTGTTTAAAGTACATCTTATCCAAAAAAAGCTATTAGAGAAATTAACTGTGTGATAATTTTAGAAAAGCCTAGTTTACGACTAGAATTTTAATGGAACGTAAAGGTATTATTGTTTATTATCGCTTGTCTTTAGTTGTAGTTGCCATGGACGGAATCGCACGTGAGATATGAAGTAATACCGGTGCATATTGTTGTCGTTTTATGATAGAAATGACCTCCTAAGATAATTCGTCTTGCATCCTTCTAAATTTAATTTCATCACAACTCAGTAATTTTTCTAATTAACTATAAATACTAGTAGATATATTATTGTTCTTACAGTGAAAGTCAAATTGCGCAAAAAGCGAATGTATGACATGATGACAGTTAAATGATGCGGGCATATTATATTTGAACTTTATTTGTTTTAATTTCGCAATATGAATTTAATTACAATTCTGCGAAGCGGCCAGAAATATTTGTTTTGAACTACATTTAGATTAAAATGTTATATAAATAAATAGCAGTCAATAAATACAAATAAATAATTTATCGGATTAAAATGAAAAATAAATTTTAATATTTGTACTTACTTTATGAAACAGCACAAAATTATCACAATAACTATCACTAATTTTTATGGAACCATGAATAAATAACTACTTCTCAGTTAACATAAACTGAACTTGAATGCGTCTACTAAGAAACTGAGATTAAAAAGATAAAATACTTAATTCCTTTATTGCCCCTCTTCTTAGTAGATATATCAATCGCGTAAAACTCGTATTCTGGCGCTCGATTGTATCCTTGTTTCTGATTGGTTAGCACCAACAGTGACGTCAAAGGTGTAAAACAATTTGCACCTGTTTCTCATGCATGTACTATATAAGAGCCGTTCACAAAACGACGACGTTTTATAGACGGAAACTTGTTGTACAGCGCTGACGTCAAGGCAGAAATTTTTATTTTGACACGGTGCAATAAAAATATGTTGTGTATTTTGTAAATATAATATTTTAAATTTGCAGATTTTATAGGCCGTATTGTATGTTATTTTGATCATGACTGAAATTTAAATTACATTTTTGTGTTTTTTTTATGTGAAATTCGATTAAAATTTTTGTATGAAAATTGTTTCTACGTAATTTGAAATATTGTTTTGTTACATGTACATTTACATGAATACTAATGTAAATATTTATTTGTCTTTAATTTAAAATAATACATGATGTTGAATAAATAACTGACAAATGCATTTTTTACTTTTATGCAATACATTTTAAATATTTAGATATTTTCATGAATTATATACAATTACTGCATGAAAACTTTTATATTATTTAGGTTTGGCAGTTAATATTCTATGTACCCGGTGTACAATTGAAATATAGCGTTTAGGAATTTAAATGCTATTTTTTATATTGCTGCAAATTTTTACCCATTCATTTTACAACAAAAATATAATAAAAATTAAAAAATAAAATAATAGTACGTAATTTTTTTTTATAACAATAATAATAACACACAACACAAAATACCTTGGTAACTACTTCGATTGACATTTTAATTTAGAAAATTTAAAGCATATATGTCACTGTCAAATAATATTTCTTTAATAAATTTTGCCTTTATTAAGGGATGTTGGGTAAAACGTTATACTTCACATGTGGGCAAAATGGAATTACCCACGCGATAAAATTATCACACTCAACCTTCGGCTTCATGTGCTAAAATTTCTCTCGTGGGTAATTTACCCACTTTTAAAGTAAATAACTATTCCTTATATGTGAAATCTTTTTCGATTTTATATAATTACACTTTTTCTTTCGTGGGTAATTCCTTACTTTACCCACTTGTAAAGTACATAACTATTTCTTATTTGTGAAATATTTTTCATTTTTATATAATTACAGTTTTTCTAATAAATATTAATTTTAATTTCATAAATAAATAGTTCCGTGACATCGGACTGTGGATCATAAGATCATCGGTTCGAGTCTTACAGCCGACAAATTTTCGAAATTAAATTTCGGATATTTCCCTGTAGCTCCTCCACCACTACCATTCTTCGAGGTTGGGATTTGACGGCTGGTATCCGCACTTTACGCGCAAAAATATAACATAATACCGAGATCTGATTTGAACAGAGTGCCACACCCAGAAATGGGTAAATGGCGTGATGATATATTAATTTATTTAATTTCATTGATATATCGTGAAATTAAATGGGACTTATTACTTGCATTTTTAAATTCGGAACAACTTTTGTATGTTTTTACACTTTTGCTGTGAAGCGAATAGAAAAAATATAGCAATTAAATTTTTATACGCCACATTTCAATTCTACACCCGATTTTGTTTTATTGTAATTTGTTTATTTTATATTTCGAGATATCGAAATTATTCATCTGTATTGATTAGCAAAAATATATTTATATTTTTAGTGGTGTCGAAATTTAGCATAAATAATTATTTGTGTAAGCCTGATTAATTTTTAAAACGCCTAAATATTATGCGTGTTACTAAACATATCTGTAAAATAAATTTCATAATCATCATGGGCTATATGATTTATATATATATATATATATAATGTAAATAATTTTATAGTAATTATGCTAATAAATATTTAAAAATGAAGCTGTGATTCAAAATTTTGATGATAAAATTAACGCTGAACAAATAATCCCAAAACTGCGAATAATGAAGGCGTTAAAGTTTAATTAAAAATATCAAAGAATGATTTGATTTAATCAGCACGTTGCTCAGACAAATTAAAATATGCTCCTAAGAATTTTAAATATCTCTGTGACATCAAACATCTATATCAATATAATTAATTTATAAAATTAGCCTCCAAGAAGAAATATTTGGGGTTCATTTCGTAGAAATAATTTTTAATTAATCCTGAAGCAAGTTCGTCAAAACGAAAACTTTTAATTAAGAACAAGAAACAGAGTTTTTCTTGCGAGAACTTCGTGTTTAGAATGCAATCTTCGTCTGAATTCTTTCAGGGCTGAATTTTGCTGAAAACAAAAGGCATGTCTGGAAATTTAAAACATTTCATGATCCTAATTGCAAGATTTTCTCTTTTATATTCATTGCTTCGTATTACATTTTGCACCCGAATTCAGAAGTATAATATCGTAGCTACTAAGTTACAAAAGTTCACGTTTACATATAATATTTATGTAGTGTCATTAAAATGATGATCATTTGAAAGATAAATAACACTTGTTATAAAGTGTCAAATATGTGTAGTTAATTACACAATACCATGATGAGTACATGTTTGAAATATAATTCAAATTATCGTTAATTAGTTTCAAGAGACAGATTCCAAAAGATAAACAATTTCTACAAGTGATATTAATAAGTAATTAATAATTAATTATTATATAATTCTAAATAGAAAAAGAATCCGAAATATGCAACTGTAGACATCAAAAATAGATTCTACAGAAAATTTTACATCCATGTGGAAAAGCATTCAACATTACATTAATTAATTAAAATAAATAATCAATTTAATTCCATTAGTACCATTGTATATCTTGTGTTTTTGCTAAGATGCAACATTAATCTACCATTAGTGTATTATCGTTGTTTTTAATGAACTTTTAATTTTGTCAAAATTCTCTAAACTGTAGAAAGATTGGGCCAAAAACATTCAGGAAATAAATTAATAAACATATCACAAATATTTCTCACACTAATTATCAGTGTTGTAACTGATCTAGATCAAAAATAATAAGATCTACGATCTTAAAAATTATCAGATAATATTTTGCTGCATTCTGCAAGTTATCAGCCAGTGTTAACAGCGTATATTTGTCATATTCCGCCACAAATAAGTTGAAATTTCGCTGTCTGTCCCTACCAGTCTTTTTCTTGCTAAATTATAAGATTTTAGAAGAGTTCCGCTACCTCTGACAACGCTTTTGGAAAAAATATAATAATTTTTTTGATTTTATTATGTAAAAGTAACTTGTATTTTCTTTTTTGTAATTAATTGTCATTGAAGTGTACCAACCTTTTTATACAGGGTGGTCCCTCAAACTGCGCAGCATAGGGATTTCAATGGTAAAATTTTATCTAATCCCCTTCTTCTTCATCGTCTCCTTGTACTCGCAATCGGGTGTAGGATTTTTTTATATTAAGGTTGATTTTCGATCCATTCTTCCCAATACCTTCTATCATTCGCCATGTTTTTCATTTCTTCCAAGGTTTCACCTTTCTTTTTAAAAATTTCTGCTATTTTTCCCTCCCATGTTTTCCTCTGCTTTTTTATTCCTACTTCTAGCTTCTGCTACAGTTCTTACTAAGCCAAGTTGCTTTTGTTCTGTCCTGGTTTAGTGGTTACCATATCTATTTCTTGATTTGTCTTCTTCCTTATGTTTTCATTTCTTTCTTTAACCCATTATGTTTTTCTCGCGAAATTTTTAAGGTATTTCATTTCCATTGCACTTATTCTACTCTCGTGTAAATTCTCAGTGTGCAATTATTTGCTCCCTTAATTATTTTAGAGCAGAAGTTTATTTAGATTTTATCTAGAAAGAAAAATTCTGCATCTATTGATACTATTGTTTATAAATTTCCATTGTGCAGAAGAGAAGAAAATTAAATTTAACATATGTTGCTACTGTGTGAATTCTTATAGGTACTGTGGTTGTATGTATATGTATTAAAATATTATAATTTATTGTTCTTTAAAAATATAATCTAGATATTATATGTCAGAATAAAACAAAGGACGATTTAACTACTATACTGGTCGATTCTGTAAGTTACCTATTAATTTTTAACAGTCTGTTAAAAAAAAATTGACCGATGCTAACAGACAGCACAGAATAAAAATTGAAAATTTAATTTGCCACATATAGTTTTAATAGGCTGTTAAAAATTAACAGGTAAGTTACAGAATAGGCTCCATATTAAGTAAAAATTACTGAACTATTCCGTTGTTTTAACTAAATTTTTCATTAGCGCGAAGCTAGACTGAACGGTACTATTTTTTTTTTCTCAGTATTGCACTAATTTGACAGGCTATTCGAGTTATTGTTATATATCAGACCAAACATTGGCTAAATGTCATAATAGCACATCAATTACCATTATTCCAATATTCTCGACCGGGAAGCAAAATAAATTTTAGTTAATGTTGTAGTTGTGAAGTATGAATAATCAGTGACAGTAAAGTAATGTAGGTTCTGTAGGGTTTATTTATGCCTTGTAATCGTATTAGCATATGTCTGTTTGTCAGTCGACGAAGTGTTTCTCCGTGAATTATAAACCCCGCCACCAACGCCACCGTCGCGGGAACCTGGTTAATCTCTGGAACTTGTAAATTAATTTTAAATTTGATTGTCGCAGCCGCTCAACTGAAATCAAGCCACTGTAAGCCCCCAGATCTCGGTTACTGACCTTGAAACTTAATATTGTCAAATGAAAGTAAGATGGGATTTTCGTTTCGTGACTAGAGAAATTTTCTTCCTTGCTTTCAACACCTACAATTAATACTATTTCTAGAGCCGATTTATTTTATACCGACTTCTAATATTATTAATTGCATAGTTAAGTATATGTTCACAAAAACTTTGGAAATTTTTAAGAAATAACTAAACCATAAAAAACTAGAAATAAATTGCTCCTTGATATCGCGTCGCATTGTAGAACTTCTACTAATATATCTTTGGGGGTAATGCTTTGTCGACTGGTAACAAAATTAGCAAATACATCACATCATGTATAGTGGCAAACTAGAAAAATATATAGATATTTCAATGTTCAATAATTACACTTAATAGTTATTTACTTTACAAGTGGGCAATTCCACATTGCCCACGTGTGAAGTATAACGTTTTATCCAACACTTCTTAATAAATGAAAAATTTATTAAAGAAATATTATTTGACAGTGACATATGCTTAAAATTTTTAAATTAAGATGTCAATCGAAGTAGTTACCAAGGTGTTGTGTGTTATTATTATTGTAATAAATAGAAAAATACTCACTAGTGGCTTTCCTCAAAATTATACCCACTAGTGGATAATCTGTTACTTTGCTTGTTTAAAATCGCCATAGTTATAGAGCATTTATTGAAAGGTGTTGGATAATAGTTATTTACTTTACAAGTGTGCAAAGTAAGGAATTACCCACGAGAGAAATTTTAGCTCACGAAGCCGAAGGCTGAGTGAGATAATTTTATCGAGTGGGTAATTCCACTTTGCCCACGTGTGAAGTATAACGTTTTATCCAACACCTCTTAATAATTGAAAAATTTATTAAAGAAATATTATTTGACAGTGACATATATTTTAAATTTTAGAATTGAAATGTCAATCGAAGTAGTTACCAAGGTGTAGTGTGTTATTATTTTTATAAATAAAAAAATACTCACTAGTGGCTTTCCTCAAAATTATACCCACTAGTGGATAATCTGTTACTTTGCTTGTTTAAAATCGCCATAGTTATAGAGCATTTATTGAAAGGTGTTGGATAATAGTTATTTACTTTACAAGTGGGCAAAGTAAGGAATTACTCACGAGAGAAATTTTAGCACACGAAGCCGAAGGCTGAGTGTGATAATTTTATCGAGTGGGTAATTCCACTTTGCCCACGTGTGAAGTATAACGTTTTATCCAACACCTCTTGATAAATAAAAAATTTATTAAAGAAATATTTTTTGACAGTGACATATGCTTTAAATTTTAAAATTAAAATGTCAATCAAAGTAGTTACCAAGGTGCTGTGTGTTATTATTATTGTTATAAATAAAAAAATACTCACTAGTGGCTTTCCTCAAAATTATACCCACTAGTGGATAATCTGTTACTTTGCTTGTTTAAAATCGCCATAGTTATAGAGCATTTATTGAGAGGTGTTGGATAAAATATTTTATCTACGATAGTAGGCAAAATTGATGTTTAAGTGTGCTGAACGGTAACGAAAATTTTGTTAGTATTTTCATATTGAAATTTGGATTTTTCTGATATTATTGTCGAACTTCCATTACTCCACTACTCTTCTTTGTCTGATTTTCGCTATCGGAATGGATCATTTGTTTTTCAAAAACAATAGCTTAAATAACACGACACTAAAATGTTGCTTGTCATTTAAATGCACAAACTTTGTTGCCATCTGTCATAAATAATAGCAACTACAGAAAAGCTACCTAATATATTTAGATTCAGCATTACTAGTAAACAAGAAATTTACATTTGCGTATTTTCACATGAATTTTGCATGCTCAAATCGTGCAAAATGTTATCTAAGCATCAAAGAATTACCGATGTCAAACAAAATCGACGCCTTCGCTTCGCTCAGTCGCCAAACATTTTTTGCAATCGGTAAACTGTCCTTATCGGTTCTTGATACTTAATATACTGTAATTTAACATAACTCAATATTCGTAATAAAATTTTGAAGTTAACATAAATGAAAAGATTTATAAAAATAAAATTTGTATTAAATTTCAATATTTCAAATTTTATAATATGGTTTCTGTATTCTGTAGGTACGATCTATACATTTTTATTAAAATTAAATTAAAATTAATTACTATGTAACAATAACCAAACTAACAAATTAATAAATAAAAAAAATATGGACAACACATCCATATTTCCATGTAAAGGATGAGTAAAAATGTATTTGGTAAGAACCAAAAAGTACGATACGTAAATCCTTATTCAATATTCTACCGAATAAAAGCAATATTTTCTTGAAAACCTTTGCCCTAAACAGTTTACGAGATTATAAAATATAAGATTTCAATTCCAGTTTCTATGATACATATTGTACAGTTATTTATAGAAAGAAATTCTTTCTATATTCTAGTTTAGAGTTCCATAAATCCACTTCTTTGATGTTTGAAGTTTCCCTAGGACTAAGAAAACCACATATATACAACCTTAAAATAGTTTTCTACGAATACATTTTCAAGGAGAAGTGATACCTAAAAAGTAGGGAAAACGCAATATAATTAAATTATTATAAAGTGAAAAATGCACCTTTAATATTAAAAAATTAATGAAAAGTATTTCATCTTTTTGTTGAAGCGTCATTTTTCATAATTTCTGTCATAAAATTATTGAAGTGGACGTACAAAAAAACTTTTGAAATTATTTTTAATCTTCTTTTTATTTGCAAAACTTTTTGAGTCGTGTGACGTTATTAAATTTCTTGACAATATTTTTTTTCTTGTTAAGTAAACGACACTAATTGGACTAGCTTCATTCTCTTTTCAAATGTTCAGATTACATTTTACCAGATCCAGGAAGGGTTTTGGTATTTTCTTTCTTTCGAGTTATTCTCAGAACTGATTTATGACTTATATACAAAAAAATTACGAGTCTGTCTGATGATATAACTTTTGTTACCTGCTGAGATGTCGCTTCACTTGCTGAGGATTTGCCAACGTAGTAAAGTTTGAAAGAAACTTTTTTTTTGTACTTTAGTGGAAGGATAATAGTCTGAATGGATACAACAGAACTATTCCAAAATACTCGGCTGGCAAAATGCCCAAAACATTTGCCTGCATATTTTTACCTGCGGTTTCTCTTCGCTTCTACTTGGAAGATATGTTGTAACTTTCGGCAAATTAACAGATATTATCGGCAAAAAATGCATTACATGTTCGCCTTTTTCAGCATAGAAAGAGCTTTAATGTGTTCACGTACTTTTTCTGGATTCAATCCTTTTAAAAGTACAATAAGGTTGAAAGCTCTCCATTAAAAACGTACAATAAATCGCTTAAATTTAACCTGACATTTTCACATCCAAATCTACCTACCGTTGTTTACTAAAATTTTTGAATATATTGAGATAATTTAAAAAATCTTTTAGGAAGATTAAATTTCAGTTGAATGAAGAATCAATCAAATATCTTTTGTTGGTTATCCTCTACTAATATCTGAGGGTGCAGATTCGACGGATTGCTGTTTTTCTTATCTACTAAGTAAACTACTAAAGTAAAGTATCAAGTTTTATGAATAAATAAGATGATTATATATTATACAGTTTAAGATATTTCGTTTTAAATAAAACTGCTTTATAGAAGAGGCAAGAATAACGTTCTCTATAATTTTTTATAAAAGTATTTTTGCGTATATTTCAAGGCTGTATAAAGTGTAATAATAAAGTAAAAGGAACAATAGAAATGAAGTGTTTTCACGATCGTGACAGAAACTCAGTTTCTATGTTACGAAAATCATGACAGAAACAGCCAATTTCTCCCGTCGAGAGGGAAAGTGCTCAAACAAACAAAATTAAACAATTCAAAGGTAAATATCATAAATTATATTACAATTCATATAATTCTGAAATACATAAAAACCATCATAAATACACTTTCTTCCAAAATGTATAATATGCTATTATATTCAAATAAATAAAATTTTATAAAAAAATATTTTGTGGGCATTAAAAAACCTACTGCTATAGACTTCGTATCAAATAATGCAGGAACACGGGCAACCATTTTTAAGAAATTCTCATCTCTTCAAAAACAGATTTAAACGAAAATGATAAAAAATAATTTTTCTAACATGTTGACTGCTAGTAAGAACAACCGATTAAGAGTGATTAACAAGCAGTTGACTATCTTTCTTTTACGCTGTCAAACGTTCCTAAATTATTTTAGAGATATAAGCTTCAAATAAAAGACATACAGAATTAAATATTCTACCACTTCTATTTCAAATATTTTTCTTAATAATCATGTAAGAAGGTTTGACAGCTGAAAAACACAGATAGTCAACTGCTAGTTAGTCGCCCTTAATCAGCGTTCTTACTAGCGATCGTTGTAATTTGTAAATGGTTACATGAAGAGAAAAATATTTCCAACAATTGTATATAATAATATTTTAAATATTACTCTTCAAGTAAACTACCTCTTCCGCTTATTGGATTATCACCAAAAACTAATCAATTTTTCTCAAATGACTACAATTGATATATACAAAATATTAAAATTTTCAGTTTAGTAGTTTTTGGGAAACCGTAACTCCATAGATCCACACACATCAGACAGACTGACAGACAACAGGCAGACACATATGCAGACATCATCGCGAAGCTATTAAAATCGTATTCTATAGGGACCCTAAAACGTACTAATCCACTGAAAACTCATTACCAAATTTTTATCATGATTCCTATACCTCCCTTGTGGTGGAAGGTAAAAATGAATGCTATATCACGCCAATTATCGGTTACGGATGTGGCACTCTGCTTTCGCAGATCTCAGTAAGTAATAATTGATAGGCCCAAAAAATGTGGAAGTAAAATTTTGCCAACAGTTTTATCTCCTGTTTTCGCAGTTCCATTTTGAAATTGTTACATCAACTCCTAATCAACTTGGTAACATTTTCATAACAATTTTTATCTTGAAGTAATTTAAACAACAACTTTCTCATTACTTAAACGATTCTACAATGTTTGAGCATCTAACATCATTATTTCAGCGCCAAGTTATCTGGGTGTGCACATGCGTCGTTTCCAAGCGGCGTCATGTGGAGCGTCCCGACGCTCGTTCATATCGCGTTGATCCTTCGAGGCGTCGGGTCGTGTTCGCTGCGAGCGCTCAAGTATTTCGGTTAACTTCGTAATTGTTCGGAGTGCTCGTACAAAGTTTCGTAAATGAAATTTAGTGTTCTGTTTGTTGGAAAATTGGCACTGTCAACCAGAATTTGATTTTAGCTGTGTTAGCTTAATTATGATAATGATGTAGGGTGGAATGGGCATGGATATACTGAGGTGAGGTGGATTATGCTAGAGTAATTACATCAAGCATATTTACTTTCCACGAAATAATTTTCAATATTCTATGTTGTTTACAAATAATTAATAAAGTAACCATATTACATACATTATAGATAAAATAAAAAAAGATAAATTCCTGCAAAATTAATTAAACATGCTAGATAACAATTTATTGATTGCAAAATATATTACACGAGTAATTAAAATATAATCATTTTCATTTGAGATACAAATTTTATTACTATTTTTTTGACGTTTATTAAATGATAAAACTATAGAAATTTTAATAAAAATTTAATGAAAAATATTATGATACTAATTCATTTGTACTTGCGAAATATACAAATTCTTCTTGAAAAACAATATTTAAGTTTAAAATTATCTTTCTTTTACGTTCGGTTCTGATCTTGCCATGTGTGACAATTTTCGATAATTTTAATATGAAAAATATTATCAAACTGCAACTTCTCTTTTAAATATATAAATATAGAAGTAATTATTAAAGACTGCTTTATCATGAAAAATATATTCAATATATAATTTATAAATAAAAAAATATACTTTAGTGCCGAAATATACATTATGTATATTTTTTCCGAAATCGTTAAATTATAAATTAAAAACATAAATAAATAGCATTATGTATTTGTAAAATGTCAGCTAGCTATTGAGACGGGGATGGTTGTAATAACAAAAGTACTGTCAAAGTGTCAAATTTGGTTATAATTTTCAATATTTTTTATATATTCTTGGACGTGTTCTGCATGAAATCTGCATTAAATCCGATAAATTATTACCAAAGGTAAATAATAAATAAATTCAACAATAGTATTATTGTATTTGTTTGTTATTTTAGGTTTGTAATTCAAGTTTGACTGACATAAGAGAATGTAAAGTTTAACTTTGGCTACTATTTTGGCTAACTTCGCGTAGTAATATCATGTACTTTAGTATCGATTTCGGAAAAAATATTTAAATAATTTGTTTCTCAGTTGTTTGAAAAAGACTGTTCGGCCTTTAATTAACTTGCATTATATTTAAAAATTTATAAATGTGGTTTAAATTTTTTAATGTGTCATGTGTACTGATTCCCACAATCAGCAGATCAATAAATATATTATCCTTGTCTGTCAGAATCATGTAACAAAATTTACTTAATCTACATAAAACATCGCAGGATAGCTAGATACTAATTATTTGTTTGATGTTTGAATCAGTGATTTCTGCAAAACATAACAATAAAATTAGCATTATCTCATTACAGAATTTAACAAACGACTTTAATTCATTAGCATAGCGTTGATTGCATGCGGCAAATAACCAGGTTCAATAACAATTCTAAATCTATTGTTGGAAAATCTGCCATTCGTGGTAGATTCCATCGGGAGCAATTTATGGTGACGTGTCGTTCTTTCCGCTTTATCCATCAGCGTAGTTCGCAAACAATGTGTCCAGAACCATCTACGTCAATTTATTAAGTGGTCTGTAAATTCAAGCAAAATGCAAGACAAACCTTAACATGGAAAACATGATTGCTCTATCATTCCAGGCCCGCGGAACATTTTAGAAAATAGAATTCTCAATATTTAGGACCGTCGGGAACGTTTAAGATGTTGATTTTCTGTAACTTGGGAATTTTGACAGCTGTTGATTTTATCTCTCCGCTATTCACTGTGCAAATCATTATTTCAAAGCTTTAAATTATTCTTTAAATTACCAAATTGTGCAAAATTTGAACAACTCACAAATGAATTTTTATATTCGTATCTCAGATATTTTGATATTGAACATGGAAATCACTAATTTAGTCCTTCAATTATTTTCTGATTTATGCGACAGTTGGACAAAAAAGAGAATCGTATTTAAATACTTATTCTTTTATGTTTCAATTCAACATTTCTAATCAGAATCTGTACGATTAAACAGTAATTAAATTAAAAATAATCTATTTTGTTGTGACTAACTTTACTGCATTAGTGCCGAGCTAATGTGAATATAGTACGTAGTTAGAATTGTTAAAACTTAATTGTTGTAAAGTTGAGTAAATTTAACTACAAGTACACCTAATGGTTTAATGAAGTCTTAGTTAATAGTGTAGACAAACTTATCTTCTCGAACCCAAATTATATGCGTTAGTTGACATCACGCCTTTCAAAATAAAATAACATTTACCTAAGAACGTATTCATTTGATGCCTGCAGACCACAAAAGGAAAATGGATGTCGCAAAAAAGTACGACATGAATGATTGCTTGCTAAAACCTTCCTTTATACATTAAATTTTAATTTGTCAAATCTTTTTTGTAATACAGGAAAAACCGTCACATTAATTCATTTAATAATTACTTTGACAAATTTCTAAGTAAACGGGAACAATTTTTACTTTGTTAAAATAAACCACGAGTGCTTATCCCTAAATAATTAATGTAAGATCATCTCTGGGGAGTATGAAAAACGTTTCTTGTATAATAAATATTAATTAAAACGCTGTCCTAACAAATGGCTATATACTTTCCAAGATCAATACTAAAATTACCATCAGAAGTTTAGAAATATTGCTACTGCTATCATAATCCATCGCCAAGATAGTACATCCACGTTTATTTCAGATTATTTCGTTCATAAATAGTGAATAAACAACCAGTGCCATCCAAAATGTCTGATCCAGAAGAAGTGGACGTAGTGTCCGAGCATTGGTTACAAATAATAACTCACATCCTGCAAGGACTAACACATAACGCCACGGTGGATTTGCGCAAACCACATCTTCGGCCATCGTTCCAAAACAATTATTGGTTTTTTATTTTGATGTACTCCGGTTTGGTTGTGTTTGGGGCAAGTGCAAATATTGGTGTTATTTTTGATGTATTTCGAAGGGGGTTGTATCATGATACAACGTATTGTTTCATTGTTAACCTTGCCATCAGCGATTTTCTGAAGTGCGTTGTAGTTTTACCGATAACTCTTGCGGTGTTGCTGATTCAGAATTGGGTGTTTGGGCAGTTTTTGTGCTTCTTCTTGCCCATGATGCAGGTTTGTAATCTTTCTTATCTGATTTTTTACTTTGCTTCATTTAGTTAATAGCTTTTCTTTCGAAAATTCATTAAATTTACAGCAAAATCTTGTTGGAATTATAAAATAAATCAACACTCCATATAGACTAGACTGGACGGATGCTAGCCGTCAAATCATGTTCATCATAGGTGTTAGTAGAAATTATTTACCAAAAGCAATAAGGTAATTTTAAGTATAACAATCAATCTATATAAAATTTAGATATAACTGTCATATAAAAAATAATCTTATTATACTTTAAGTACTTTTAACTACTATAAATATATTTCGTTTTACCCCAGAACATTTTTTTCGCGCAGTATCTAAATTGTTGACAAAAAATATGGTTTTTTCATATTTTAAAAGTGGCGCAGCTTTGCAAAAACATCTGAAAAAATTAAAATGATAGACAATTCAAAAAGCCTCTTTTTAGCCAAAGAACCAGTCCCTTAACTGTATAAAAGATATGGCTTTTTTCTGTTTTTTTTTTTAACAGGTTTTCTTCTTAATAATGTAGCCCTGTTGTGATAAAAAAAAATCGACCATTTGACTGTTACGAAGTATTCCCAATTAGATCCGATACAATAATTTATTTAAAAAAAAACTGGTCAACTCGTATAGAATAGGAATGGAATAGAAAATAAAATTTGGTTAAATTCTGTGCTATTCTGTGCAATGTATTCCATTATGTGCAGTGCTGTGCAAACTATAAATGGTTGTATGCATTTACATTATTTTAAATTTCTATTCCTGTGCTATTCTATTCCATTTCTGTTCTATGCAATCTATAAATCAAATTTATATCTGACTGAAATAAGTGTGCTTTGGATAGAAAAAAAAAAGAGCAACAAACAATAAAACACGGTTATCTAGATTGATATGTTTGATCGTTCAATTGAAAATGATTGGTAATTTAACTAACGGCGAAACAACAACATTTAAATTGAGTACTATGCATACTAGATACACTAGAAACGTTTGAAATATTTATTTAATTATTACTACAAATTTATTTTTTTACCTACAGCTGCCAGTGAGACGAAAAAGAAAATAAGCTGATATACTTTCACCGTTCATCGACATCAAAACAAAAATTATTAATAAAATATTTACCTCAATATAAATAATACAGTTACTGTAAATATGTCTTTTATATCTGCTTAACACATTTAACAGACAGTTGTGTGACGTGGGTGCACATAATTGACATATTAATAAATATGGTAAAACTGCTCAAACGTGTAAAACACACCTACACGCTTTTCCAGCTAATGAGCATAAAATATTCGTATATTTTTTTTCAGTAAAATGTAAATATCAGAGAACATTTCACAGGTATTTTTTACTTGCTGGAATATATAAACATTTTAATGACAACAAATATAATATTTATGTTAAAGAGCATTAAAGCTTCACCTCACGAATGAAGCTATTACATAAACAATGAAAATAATCTATGTATGTTGTAAACTAATATTCGCTGCGAACTTCAAAACTAAACAACATACAAGTTCATAACTAACGATATTGCCTATCTAGAATTCGCAGAAAAACTAAATTAATATTGAGTAACGTGTAACAGTATTATGTTTCTAGACTAAAATATGCGTAGATAATTTCAGTTAAACCACAATGTACATCCACTGTTATATCACCGTCCAGTACTGAAATATGTCAATAATGGTAGGCATCTATGAAAAGCAAAAAAGCCCTCAGACAAGAGACAGGGCTTCCCTTCTTTGTCTAATACTTGTTTGTAAAACGGTTGTTATACGTTTGTTGAGCGGTTGCAATGTAAAAACATAAAAACAGTCTTGTCCAAAGTGAAATAGTTGTTTGTACATCTTCGCGAAATCACTCTTTAACGTACCGAGAGAAAAATTGTCGCCGAGGCCGGTGAGGCAGCATAATTTCGATGGCGATAAAGGATTTCGTGAACCAGGTGTTCAAATTCAACCAACTGACATTGGTTTGAAATTTTTTTGAAATAAACATGTTTTATTTTATTGTCAAGGATACTTAATCTAAATCACAGCAATCTTTGATACATATATAAGGGGATAAGAAACAATCATTTTGGATTTCGCGGTCGTTATCAAAACAACAAATCGACACTAAAGTGCTCAAAAATCGTCATTAAAAGCTCAGAAATCGTCACTAAAGTAACCCATTATACGACGATTTCGAGCAACCCAGTGTTGACAACCGTTAAATAATTATTGTACAATTAGGATAATTTTGGCAGATATATTGACGTACTATAGTAAATTTGGACGTAACATGAAACAAAATTTGCAAGAAGAATTAACTAATTAATTCCGATGACGAAATTGAGGACAAAACACATAATTTTGAATGTTATTTACGATAACTTCACTTCTCGAGTTTGGCAACACTGACTGTCAGTTTCAATTGACAACTGACAGATGTATAAACTTAACCTATATTGTAATTTTTTTTACAGTTTTTTCGAATTTTAGGTTTCAAATAAAACTTAATATGTACCTCGGCACTGAAGTTCCTTTTTATCACTCACATGGTTTATTTTCCTCAGCCCTACGGGCCTCGGCAACTAAATTCCATATTCGTGGTAAAAAATTGAACTTCAGTGCCTTGATACATAAATAACTATTAACAGTGTATTGTTCAATTATTTGAAAAGTCCTATTCACATTAAAGTATTATTTAATTTTTAAAATAAACATTATGTTTCAAATTTATTGAATGTTAATTTTTTGTATTATCTTCTTTTCAAATTTTTAAACGAACTATACAACAATGACAGGCGACCCAACGACTAGCTGTATCTCTTGGCTCGCATTTTGAACTTCAGTTAGCGCTCCAGTATTATTATTATATTTCAGTGCCTCCACGGTTGTGACAACATTAAAGAGAAAATTATTTATAATCTATTTATTTTTGAAAATTTTAGTATTTTTTTAAGTCATAAATAAGAGATTGGACTAATTAAATATTTGATGTATTTGTAACTTGTAAGCTAGTTTAATATTTTAATGTTCCAAAAAGAACTTCAATGGTGTGTAATATTTCAAGAAAATCCGACTACGAAACGAAAAATTGTACACGTACACTCAATTGTTAGAAATCATACATTGCTGGACAAAAAAAATGAGACACTTTTATTTTAATTTTGTTTCATTTTTTATTTCAGTTTATTTATTAAATAGTATGTTATTGTTCCTCGATTATTAAAGATTCATTTTATTGTCTTTAACGTTTCATAAACTAAAATCAACCATTTTATTTAAATTTAACGGAAAAAGTGTCATGTCATTTGTAATACAGCTATAAAAAATTAAACAAAAACGAAAAGTATTTGATATTTCAGAAACTAGATTTATATTTATTTATGCCTGGTTGCACCAACGTTAGTTAAATTTTAAACGTGGTTTAAATAAATAAAAGCAAATCGAAGTTATATGTCATATGGAGTAATTGACATTGATGTTAAAAATTAGATTTGCTTTTATTTATTTAAACCAAGTTTAAAATTTAACTAACGTTGATGCAACCGAGCATTAGTAGTGTAAATTTCGTTCATTTGTTTCCATTTATTTCTTGTTAAATAAATATATCTAAAACTGTGTTATTAATTGTCGTTAATTATTTTTTGTTTTCGTTTAATTTTCCATGGCCGTATTAAAATTTTCCAATTAAATATTAATTTTGATGTGATTGATATATCGTGAAATATTAATATAGAGGTAACTAAATGGACATCTTTTGTATATACACATTTGCAGTAAAGTGAAAAGGTGAAAATTTACAGCAGTATTAGAAAATAGCGCTGAAATCCATATACGCCATATTTCAATTATAAATCCTGTATGTTAATTAATTTGTATCAAAGACGAAATGAAGCGGGGAGCTAGTTGATGAATATTTCACAATTTGTAACGCAATCTCGTAACGTATCCTCGCAACTTGAACGCATAACGCAATTGTCAACAACAATGTTATGATGCATTTGTACTGCGTTCCATCAGTTATTAGCACATATACCCGAATCAAAGGATGACATGCATGATGAACGCTGATGGTGGACCAGTTAAATTATTCCCTGTTACTACAAAATAATTGAATGTAGTCCTAATAATCGCTTGCTACGACGTAAAGTATCAACCGAGTACTACATTAATTTAAGTGATATCGAAAATGATAATACCTGCGTAAAATAATTCAATTATTAATTATTATATCCAAAATATTTTAATCCTTGAATAGATGGGCGAACTCAAAACTCAACCAACCGACGAGAGAAACCTGTCTTGTAATTTTATGAAGTGTTTTCGCTTAGTAAAATAAACATACTTTGTTTATATTAAATTTTATAATGCAATAAACGCGGTTATTATTTTCCATCTAATACAAGTTTTGAAGCTTTCCATTGTAGTTCAACTGCTCAAGGTCAACCATACGGGCCGAAGATAGCGCAACATGAACATGGCTTTTTATAAGGTGAACCATCCGGGCCAATACGGGCTGAAGATAGCGCAAGATGAACATGACTTTTTTGAAAAAATATATCATTATTATAATAAATGAAACATATAATGTTTTATACCTACGTTTGTAGATAAAAGTACAAAGTTTTGTAATAAATTTTAAAAAGCAAATTTTGTTTACATATTATACATGAACACAATTTTCAAAGTAGTCAAATATATGCCACACATTCCCATGAACGACTACAGTAATGAAAATAATTCGTATATTTGTAAATATGATCATTTATAACATATTAAGTTTATTTTCAATTTGAATTTACAGTTTTTGAGAAACAAATAAAAATATACCAAAAAGTGTGTTTTTTGGTATATTTTTATTTGTTTCTCAAAAACTGTAAATTCAAATTGAAAATAAACTTAGTATGTTATAAATGATCATATTTACAAATATACGAATTATTTTCATTACTGTAGTCGTTCATGGGAATGAGAGACACAGTATCAAAGTTCTGAATTTTTGACCAACTAGACTTCAACGAATATTTTTTTATAGTTCAATGTTTTAGCTATCCTTTTCATCCACATATATAAATACTAGAATGTTCAAAGACCTTACTGTAATAATTGTTTTGTTTTTCGATAAGAATAAATGTAAGAAAATATTTATTTAAATTTGAATTTGTAAAACAAAATTCATGGGAATGAACGAACCCACAAAAATTTGTACTTCATCTGACTCTGCAATGTATGTACAAGTCACTGTAAAAAATCCATGAAATTTTGACGGATGGAGGGTGTTGGACTATAAAGAATATGAAAATAAATTAAGAATACAGATTTTGCTGTTTTTTAAAAAATAAAGGATGCGTTCTTTCGACGCGTATGTTTGACCTTAAACAATATATCATTATTATAATAAATGAAACATATAATGTTTTGTACCTACATTTGTAGATAAAAGTCCAAAGTTTTGTAATAAATTTTAAAAAGATAATTTTGTTTGCAAATTATACATGAACATAATTTTCAAAGTAGTAAAATTTATGTCATACATTCTCATGAACGACTAGAATAATGCAAATAATTCGTATATTCATAAATATGATATGATATAATATAATAACATATTAAAATTATTTTCTATTTGAACTTACAGTGTTTGAAAAACAAATAAAAATATACCAAAAAATAACAAGTTTTGTAATTAGAATAATGTTTCAAATATTTTACAATTGTTGTTTGGATCATTTTTCTCTTGTCACCATTTACAAATTAAAACACGGTAAAGAAAAACTATATTTTGACATTTTCGTTTTAATCTGTTAACCCGTGTCTTTTGAAAAAAAACAAAATAACGCTTGAAAAATGTCATTTTTGATAATCGTTTCTTGATAGTGGTGGTCCGTGTTCCTGCATTGTTTGATAAGAAATCTATGGTGAGAGGTATTATGATCCCCAAAACATTTTATTTTTTTTTTTCTGTTTTAACATTAAAGGTGTCGACACTCAATGCAACTACTGCTTATAGCACTTATACTGCGGTTAAACAAAGAGTTTTATTGCTAATGTTAATCAGTGCATTCAAATTAACATCAATTTTAGCTCTTGTCGGAAAAAGCTCGTCGTATTACGAAACAAACTCGCATTGTGTTTCTTAGTCTTTTTGTCCACCATCTAGCAATCCAGCTGATAACCATTTGGACCCGTAGCTTTTTGCCATTTCCTTCTCGTGTTGCCTTGCTCTATGTTTTCTTTCCTGTCGCAATAAATTAAATTGTAATCTAGTTGTCGAAGCCATTAGCTTCTACAATAGAACTCAAGTACGAAGTACTAAATAATCTGAATCTCGCTCATTTGAGAATTGATCGTCTTGAGTAATTGCAACAAAGTGATCCGCTCTCATCCAGTTTCGTCTAAGTCGAGGTCTAAGTGCGCAATTAATGCAAGAGTATCTTTTCATAAATTAGCAATAATCGAATTTTTTTAAAACCTGTGTTGACAACTGCACTGACTCAAATGATCTGAGATCAAAGTTCAGAAGAGGAGATATTTTTTACTAGCTTTACGCCAGAACAAGTATCATCGATAAAGCAGAACATAGACAAATGTAAAATGTATAAATTAATGTTTATTATTATTCAGTACATCTCGTTTTTTACTTTTTTTCAATTCGCTTCTAGCTGAGATGATGATCTAAGATTCTAAAACAAATATTATCTTAATCGTCTGAAAGGTTGGTAAACGTACTGCGTTGTATTTTATATATTTCAAACAATTTGTAAATTCCACAACAAAGTGAGTTTAAAAATTTAGATAATTTTAAACATTTGATAATTGATAGTGTTTAGCAAAATGGTCCATTACGGTTAATTTCTGAAACAATTCCGAACACTACCTCATGTGTTAAGTGTTTTCATCTGCTGGAATGAAAGCTAAATAGACAGAGTTCTAACTTACTGACGAATGGAAGGGTAATTCCATTGTTCTCATGCACTACCGGCTTTTCTGCCGCTGTGAAGTAGTTTTACATACATAGTTTCCCGTACTTCAAGGTAAATTAGTTTTGAATCTGAACCTCAAACAGCGGGCTGTGTACATATATTAACAAAACGAGGAATTAAATAAGCTATAACATTACTAAAGGAGTTATTAAACTACAATATTATTATTTTAGTACGTGTACTTTTATAGTACCTGCTCATTATGTGAATAAAAGTATTATACCCGGCGTAGGATTTAAATGTGGAATATAGTGATTTCAGTGCTAATTTGTAATATTGCTTCAAATTTTTACTTATTCATTTTACAGCAAAAGTGTAAACACAAAAGATGTTAATTAAAAATATATGCAGTAAGGCCCATCTAGTACCCTAATCAAATTAAAATTAATATTTATTAGAAAAATTGTAGATAATATGGCCATGGAAAATTAAACAAAAACAATAAGTATTTTAGTTTCAGGAATCAGATTTAGATTTATTCCTTACAGTGTTGTATTATTTTTTATAGAAATTTCGTGGAAAATTGTAATATACATAATGGCGAATTTGAGAGTTCATTTCTTTCCATTTATTTCTGTTGTTAGGGCTGGTATTTCCAACCTCAGATAAACTAGATCAGTGGAAAAACAAAAAAAAAATCGCATCAAATGATGACAGCTAGAATAATAATCATCATTTAAGCTATGATTTCGATGCGATATTTTTTTTGGAAATACCGGCCGTAAGGGCCTCAGTTAACTATAGAATAAAAATTTCAATGGAAGAAACAAAAAGTCTTGCATCAAAAGATGACAGCTAGAATAATAAGTACCATTTAAGCCATGATTTTTGTGCGATATTATTTTGTTTATTCCACTGATAAATTTATTCTCTAGTTTATCTGAGGTTGAAATACCGGCCCTTAAATAAATAAGTAACCCTAAAACTGTTTTATAAAATGTCAAATATTTTTCGTTTTTGTATAATTTTCCATGACCGTGTAACAATTTTCCTAATAAATTTTGATTTTTATTTGATTGATATATCATGAAATAATAATATGTGGGTAACCAAATGGGCTTTATTGCATATATTTTTAAATTCTTAACAAGATTTATATCTACACTTTTCCTGTAAAGTTAATAGGAAAAAATGTACAGCACTATTTAAGAAGTAGCATTGAAATCCCCATATTTCACATTCCAATTCTTCAACCCGTATATTCAGAACTTTTCTTTTCTATAGATAAAATTTTCTGCTAAACGAATTCTTATTGGAATATTTTTTCCTAGCTTTATTTTTATTTAGTTTATTCTCAAGCTCATTACTTCGCTCTTCAGTTTTTAATCCAACCGAACAGCAAAGCAGAAATATAAATGTAGAAGTACTTTTAAAAACATAATTATAAACTGAAATATGTAAAGTGATTGTACATTACATTGTTTTTCATTATTCGTAAAACTATTATTTTTAATTATAATATTGACTTAAAAATTTTCTTTGGGAAACTTTCAAGCATGTATATGTATACACAACAAATTCTTTTAGAAATAATTGGATAGCTCTGTAAATATTGAATCAAATACGTGTTTGCAAACATTCTCTTGATGGAACTAAATGTTTGCAGTATTTTAATGCACGAATTCAGAATCTTCTATTTTTGATAACTATATGTTTGTTCTGTAAACAATAGGTAATGTATGTAAAATGTGAACATTTGGTAGCATTAAAATAGTTTGTAGACCAACTGAGAGTTATGAATTGTTAATATTTATTTTGCCAAGAACTTACATTAATATAAGGTAGGCAACTTTTACAAAATATACAGAATATTTATTTAGGATCAAAGATAAACATTTTTAGACTGAGCTTCAAAATTATTTATTTGTACAATTATAAATGGTTTGGCCATGGTCATATTATATTAGTATTAGTATGGAAAGCAATCATAAAGGAAATATTTTACGGAGTAAATTAATTGAATTAAGGTGATAATTTAGCCCAAATTCATTTAATTAAGTTAATATCACCTAGACAGTTATTTCATTATCCCAGCTTCTTTGTTCATTGCATTCATTATAAATACATTTATTCTTTATCACTTTCTCTCGCATTTTCGTTGTACCTCCCTTTGGGACGTCGCTTTAGTGGTATCTATATTCCTACCTACTTCACTTTCAAGCTTTTATGTAGATCGATACAGTCATTTGTCTGCTACTCAAGCTCTTGCTCCTACAGACATCCGACCGTTTCGAAGAGTAGGACATCAACCATGATCTTCCCTACCGGCCGAGCATATTCCAATTTTCTACATTCTCAATAAACCCATGGAAACTTGAAATATATTAAATATTAACAGTCTGGCCCTTAGGCTCCGCGACCTTGAAGGATATTTTCATTTTTTGTGGTCCAACTAAAATTTAATAAAAATTACAGTCGGCCATCCGAATTCGCTTCCTTTCTTGAATGCTTTTCATTCGATATCAAACTACAGTCTACAGTATAAATGCTAGAAGCAAAAGTCTCTCCTCTGTAGTTTCATAGCTAGTAAATTTGGCCTTGAAGCGGTAATCTCCGTGTCCTGGTAGTTCCAATACCGGCCACTTGATGTCAAAACTAACGCCAATATTTTTTAATTTTTAAAAATATATAATTATACCAAATACGTAAATAATCTCCTGATAAGTTTTATTAAAAATGAATACTGTGATTCGTAATTGTCGAGCGTGAGTTGTGTAGGCTTAGAGTTTGTTTGAGAAAAGTGCGACCGAAGCAAACTTAACCTTAGGTAGATACCACACAAATAAAATTTGTACATCAATGATTTAGTTGGAAAAACATACCTATTTTCAATAATGATGTACATCTTTTGTTTATGTGGAATTTAACGAATAAAGTGACCCATTAAAACGGTGACCGCCATTTGTAGGTACGTATATTGTGCACAGTAGCACAGTAGCAAATCTCTAGGCGCCGAGTGTATAGATTTTATGTACTCACTGCTTAGCTTTACGCCGTGTATAAATGAATTCTGCAGGCTTACAATGTGTTTCTTATGTAGCACTTTATGCTTTGGTGTAGGATTACAACATAGTAGAATGGCCTGAATATTAGTTATATTTTGAAAGTTATTACAGTTTTTGGAAATCTTTTCTACAAATCTTAATTAGCTTAATTAATCATACTAATCAACTCGGAGAAAAATATATATTCATTAAAGCATAAAAGCATTAGAAACTTGCAATAAAATTAATTTGCCGTTCAACGTGTTAAATTGTGTTTTCAAGGACATTTGTGTCAGATCGCTACTTAATACTATTTTTTCCTTTAATTGGGGGAAAATTTTATTTTTACAAATCAAAAGGAATCATCTAAATCGGAGGTGAAGTAGTATGTCGTCAGGTTGACCAATTTTTATTATTGTATATAAATTTCACTATTGCGCCTACCAGGAGGTGAAGCATAGAAGCGCAAGAAAATCTGACTCGTTAGGAACATCGAAAACTGAGTGCGACTACTGCTTATTAGCATTTATACTGTGACTAAACACTCTAGGACTCTGAAAACTTTTGGTAAAAACAATTGAAAAGCAGTTAGCTGTCTTATAGGTATTGTGTGTGCAAACCCATTACTGTTAAAAAAAAAAAAAAGTATCGTCGTACGTTCAACACTTTCCTATCACTACATGGTTTATAATTTTCTCGTCATTGAATTGGCAAAGAAACGTCTATCCACATTTCTCGCCTACTCGTCACTGCATTGGTAAAAAAAGGTCGTACCTTGGTTCCTCCCTTCCGCGTTCAAATCAGCACATCACTGAATTGATGAAGAAAGGTAGACATAACTGAGTATATATTTAAATTTTGTGGACATAACATTCCTACCTTTCACATCACAGCATTGGCGAAGAAAGGTAGACAAAACGTACTTCCTTTTCCCAATGCTTCTCTTTTTTTCATTACTGTATTGACGAAGAAATATTACTTCGTTCTTATCTTTCGAACTAGTTTTACATCATTCATATTTAAACATCAGAATAGTTATAAAAGTCATTATACGAAACGTTTACAGATTGTTAATAATTTAGCTATTTTGTATTTCATCGTTTTATTATGTCTGGTAAAGTCACTTCACTTCTTAATGTGTTCATACATACATACAATGAAATGGAATTAAGTTGTGCTTTATTATTTTTTTTTATAATTCCTTCTTAGAAAACGATGTCATTTTAAAAATTGCGAAACGTTTTGTTATAAATAATTAGAATATACTCGTATATTTTACAAATATCTTTGTACTTCTAAGAACTTGGAAAAATAAAAATCAGACAATCCATGGAATGAAACAAATTAATTGCGTAGGGAAGAAACATTTAATACGAGTAAGAAATGACAAACATTTATTTCATTACATATAAAAGAATGTATTAGATGTAACAACTTTTAAATTGATTTTTTTTATCTCAAAGATAAAATTAATTCATTAAATTGTCAATGTACACGAGTGTTTAATCCCACTTATTTATAATATATAATTTAAATTGTAAACAAGAAAATTAATAAAAAAAATTCATCAATCTTGTTTACTGAATGTGTCAGTTCGTAGGCTTCTGAATTTTTTGCAACATCTTACTAAAATAAGCTTTCGAATTTTTTGCGCTCAAATTCTTTACTTTTTCATACAAATCTTTTCCTGAAAGTTATATAAAAAATAAAATATTAAAATTGTGTTATAAGCTAAGGCTGTACGCAAGTGAATCCCGAGGAGAACTTGAATAATCAATGAAACCCCAATACATCAACGTTTGTATTTTGATTTTGTGAAGAAGAAGAAAAATATATGAATAATTTCTTGTTTCTCAATTGTGAGTTCAGATTTCTAGAACTAACAATGCATATTGCAGATGTGCATGCATGAGTTCATGCATACATAAAGTAACTTGAGTTGTATCGATTTTATAAACTTTATACAATGACAATATAACTGTGTTGACATTGTTAGATAATGCTTCTCTTTTGCCCAATTTATGCTAAACAAATATTTACACACACTTGGTTTTCAGCCTGAACTGTGTCGCTGGAATTTAAAAAAAAACTTTTGTCATAATATTAAAAGCTATTTATAAAATATGCACAGGATCATGATAAAATAAACAGCGTATTTAAACAAATATATGTAGGGATAGAAACCTATTCAAATACATTTATAAATAAGAAACGTTTCATTTTATTACTTACTCATTGGCTTTGGTAAATAATATGAACAGAAAACAAGATTTCTAAATAATGCTATAAAAATACTGCTACAGCTAAAATTTGGACATTCTTATTCGTTTTGTATTTGACGGATGGATGTACCACACATTATCGAAGGCGCGTATCGTTTTCTTAACATATAACGTCAGACTTTATTTAAACGTTTATTTACTATTCACAACCTTGGAAACAATATTTGACACACGCTATTGACAACCAGGAACTTTCAATTGGCGCATTCGTGTTGTAATATATACAAAAAATACTGGTTTTCTCCGGGCATTCTTACACCGATTTTAGTGTATCAAAACTCGAAATATATACAGGATGTAGAAATGAAATGTGGCATATTGGAATTTCAATGGAATTTTTTTTAAAACGTAAATTTTTAGGTATTCACTTTTCAGCAAAAGTGTAAATATAAAAGCTGTTAAGAATTTTTAAATATATGTAATAAGATCTATTTGATTACCTATATGCTAGTTTTTCTTGATATATTAATAAAATTAAAATTAATATTTATTAGAGAAATTGTAATAAGGCCATGGAAAATTAAACAGAAACAAAAAATATCTAACATTTCTAAAAACAGATTTAGATTTGTGTATTACAGTATTGTATTATTTTCTGTAAAAATTTAGAAGAAGATTGTTTGAATATAATGACGAATTTGAAAATTAATTTCTTTCTGTTTCTTTATGTTACATAAATAAATAATCCTAAAATTGTTTTGAAATGTCAAAATTTTTCGTTTTTGTTTGTTTTTTTCCATGGCTGCGTTACAATTTTCCTAATAAATATTGATTTTAATTTGATTGTTATATCGTGAAATATTAATTAATATTTAGATAGCCAAATGCACCTCATTGCATGCATTTTTAAATGAACAACTTTTGTGTTTACACTTTTACTGTATCGTGAATAGATAAAAATGTACAATATAAAAAAAATAGCTCTGAAATCCCTATATTCCACTTTTAAATTCTAATATCGGTATGTACAAATTGTTTTTTCACTTGTCTTATTATGAAATTCCTTAGCAACCGGGGATTGCTATGGCTTGGCTGCTGTGAATCTGTAATTATGTGTGTATTTTGATTAAAATTTAATTCCGGAAAAATTATTTTTATCGTCACAAAAAGCATTTTAAAATCCTCTTGCTCAAACTGTCTTTCAGCACTTGGTTTGTAAATAACTATTTCAGTATTGTTTTCGTTTTAAAATGAAGGTTTATACTGAACTGATTAAATGTAAAATATTTTTTGTGTTTTATGGTGCAATTCTAAGCAATTTTTATATTTAACCGTAAAATCGTAGTGTACGAGACAATCGTAACAAGTCAAGTTACAGATTTACGATAAATGCAATTCTATGCAGAAAACTGTATCGACGAACGTTACAGATTTAGCTTTACGATTGACGTCATATTTTACGGTCAGTGTCTAACTTCATTGCTAATACAGTGTCTGAATATTGAATATGACAGTTGTTTTTTATTATTTATTTACTTATCAAATACAACCATGTGATGAGTTTTCATTACAAATTTTAAGAAAAATGGTCTTGTCTGCGAATTATGAAACAAGATCTTCATTTACATCCCCATGAACAATCGCTGACATGTGTCATTGTCAATTATGACATACGAAAAATTTGTCTTGGCAGTATTTGATGCCATTTTTATTTAATCACCCGATATATTTAAATATAAATGGAATACTATAATATGCAATGCAATTCTTGAATTTGGTGGATTATAAAATGGTTCTATATTACAAATAACATTGATTGTTCATTACTGATCCAATCTAAATATTTGTTTGAAATTTGCAATAGTAATGTCAAATGGGTTTACCAAATCTTTTATATCTGTATCTGCGCAAGAGACGCAAGTAATTTCTAAAATATGTAATAAGGTAATTTTTCTTGACGTATAATTAACATATTTTTGTTATGCATTACCTGTTATATTCAACAAGAAGGAGAGCAATATTCCAAATATTTATATTTTCATTCATTTTATTGACAAAATTGAGCAATGATTAGAGAGAAAAATCAAAACCGTAATGTTACGTCCAGTTACCCTCTCACCGTAAAATTTTCGAGAAATCGTAAGATATTTACGAGTGATCGTAAGCAATAGTTTTGCACAGAATTGCTCTTTGATTCGTAAACTGTTACGAGTCTTACGAGAACACCTTACGAGCCTTACGATTATGCTTAGAATTGCACCATTAGTGTTTCAAAAATATAATTGACGTACAACAAATTTCCAGTAACTGTAGGCTAAAATTCGATTACAATAATAGTTCCTGTGATAAATTCTATTTCATATAATATCTTATATTCGGTGCTACAACGCATTCTACTTTTATATTATCTATAATACGCACAACAAACCGATTGAAACAGTTTGAGTTGTCGGGGTGTGAGATCTGCGGAGAGATTGAATCTTTCCATTTGTAACATTGTAATGAAATATCTATAAATTGGTTTTACGTGTCTTGCATCTTATTTATTTGTATCACAATACGCGAAATGCAATAATTGTATTCACAGAATTCACTATTTTTATCTCTACCTTTCCCAGTATCGATTGTAAAATCTTATCGGAATAAGTTGAATTGAATAGTTGGCATAGTAGCGAAATGCTTTATAAAATAAAATGCATGGAATTCAATAATGCAGTAGCACTATTTGAGTAATCTCTACTAGAATATGAATACATAAATAGATGTTTACTTCATTATAATTAACCCCAAGGGAATTTCGATCATGATGCATTGTTTATTGATTTTACCTGCTTGTATGTCAGTAATTTAATAATGTATGCATTAAACGTTGATGAAGGAAACATATATTCCAGATAATAACAAGAGTTAATTTAATATGCATCAAGAAACTTAAATGTACTTTACAAGTACAATTCTGTATTTTCCCCTGTATATAAATAGCCACAAGTATGAAATAGTGAATACAATTAAGAGTATAATTTAGTTAATGAAATTTCTTCTGACATATTGTTGTCCTTTGTTGAAAATTAATTTAGAAACTCGGGTGCGAATTTTAAGATTTATTTCGAGCATTATCAATGTTTCATTTCGTATTCCTTTTTGCATTTCAAGAAATTTAATATTTCATTTAGTCATTTAAATCTCGAAATAATAACTAATTCATATTAAAAGATTAATAAGGAGGTATGAGTACAACAGATTTTTTCTTCTATTGAATTTTAGTCTTTTAAAGAGCCTCTATCTTAGATTCCTTCTCGGATTTTCTGAAAGCTGAAGAGGATTACTGTGACGTTGTCTTTATTCGCAGTCGTTTGTCATCGGCCACAGACTACTTAATATTCAGAACAAATATCCACAGTTTCTTTATATTACACGGTCTTTCGCCCAGATAATAACATGGGGTGCAAGAAATTTCGCGAACAACTTTTTGTTCTGCCGTATCTCGTATTTAGATAAGGATTTCGGTTTTTGTTGCAGAGTAACTCGGCTTAAAACTAAAGTTTTGGAGACGATCTGAAACTGTGAATGTAATGCTACTTTATGATACTTTCAAAGACATCATCTTTTACAATCAAAGGAACGTTTCACTAAAAGAAAACAAATAAAACCAATAATTCTTCACCAACTAAATATTCTCCGCAAATATTTTGTGGTAAAATATTACTTTATAATTTCAAAGGACTCTTAAATTTTAATCCAAAATAATTATCAAAGATGTTTAATTAAAACTTTGCTTTCAATTTAATCCATTTGTGATAAATATACATTTCAAATAATTTGTTATTTATTTTTGACAGCTCAATTAATGTTTTCAGAAATTACAAAACAGACTTCAAAGTAAATCAAAAATAAAAACTAGAGAAAATGTTTCATAACTGTGGATGGCTGAGAAACTAATAATAAATATTTCCTGGTTCATATTTATTTTATTTTTTGTCAGTAGAAATAGAAGAGCTTTTTTGGCACATGATTCGCGATTGCCAGCCAGAAGCTCATAAGTGCAGTGTGCAAATATCAAGAAAATCAGCAAATAATAAATATGAAATGAAATACTCAACATGTTGTGGCATTATAAATTATCCTACAATTTTTAAAAACATTATACCTACATTGGTAATGGGATATTCCGGTATAATTGAATTTATCCAAAGTAATTATTTTTTTGTATAATTTATATCATAATACAATGGGAAAATACAATGAAACATGTTTAGTAAAAAGTTTTCATTCATAATTCTGTTTGGAAATTGTAATTTTTATGCTATGGTAAGCGCGTACTGCTCACGTCATGCCTATATGTTTGGTTTTTGCGTCTATTTTTATTAATTCACTATTAAATATTTTGATATTATTCCAGGTTTAAACAAAACGTTTTTATTTAAAACGATATCATTTTGAATTTAAACTACTCCTATTCAAACTACTTCGCCCCATAATGAGTCTCAGTTGAATACTTAGATATGTTCCTTCAAAACTAAATTAATTTTCATACAAGAATATTTATTAAACCTACAAAAGATTTCAATGGAAACTAAATCGGATTGGCACTATTTAAATCAATTGTTATCTTCATTTAAGAGGAATCTGATTGTTCCAAGAAAGCATTTTTATCAGTGTAGTGCTAAAAGTTTGATAGATGAGTCCGTAAAGTTAAATTTTGAAATAAGTGTCCGTAAAGTTTTACTTTAGCTACTATTTTGTCTAACTTCGAGGAGTGATATCTTATACTTTAGTATCGATTTCGGAAAAATATTTTTCATCAACGATCGTTAATAAAAGTGACCCTTTTAACGGATGCTTAGCACACTAATGTTAAAAGTAACATAGCAACCTGTTAAAAGTTATTTCATTGTTACTTTTAACACGTTCCTAACGTTTTATATCAATAAATCAACAAATATAACCCTACCCGTTAAAATACCATTCTAAATTTTTTGGTATTTACTAATACACTAGGAAGATCGTATATAAAATGTTGTATGATGTACGTGTTCGCTTCGTTTCACAAACTTCCCCACTTACTCATAAAATGTCACTTTTAACACTTATGTTATAAATAAATATTTTTTCATTTAAAATTTCATATTTGTATTACTAGTGACCAAAACTAATGACTAAAAAATTAAACGGATTATGTAGGAATCCCCCATTCCTTTCAAACAGGAGTTTGGTGTGCAATTTATTGTTTGGCGTAGAACGCAATAAACCTAGTCAAATTTACATATAAAAGTGAAGCGTAAATAACAAAATAATACAGGTTACACTTTTCGCATGTATATTATTTTGTTGCTTCACGCTTCAGTAATTTTGTAAAAATGTCGACATCGGAAAGACGTTGCATGAACTGCAAATCAAATTAAATCTTACTCCATACATGTTTACTCATTTCCGAATTAATAACTTATCAATATAGAGCCAAACCCCTGTACTTTAGCAAAGCCACAAATTCAACATTGTGATCGGTTTATTTCCGCAAACAGTTTACGATAATGCAAATTGAAGATTGATTTCTAATTATCCAAAATACTGCAAGCGGTATTACAACAACACCATCTGCATTTTGTATCTTGTCTCCACTGAAATGTAGTAATACTGGAACGTGCACTGCCATGCTCACCCTGTATGAAAGAAACGAGATGAAAGAGAACAATTAGCAATCGGAATCTCCATCTTTTCTAAAGCGTGCATTAAACAGTGAAGTTTTTCTTTTCATGTGACGCTAAAAGTGTCTTTATAAGTGACCAAGTTTTAAGTGAATTAATACATCCAAGTGTCAAAACTACTCTATACCAACATAATAGAACATAATACATTAAGGGTGAGAAGTGTATTGTTTTTTTTTTCGCGGAGTAAAATTGAAGCACGAGCTATAGGCGCATATACTATTTTTTTACGATCCCAAAATTTATGATGGCAGAGTACTATATATTTAAAAGTAATTGTAATATATTTTATGCTAGTTACCTTTGATTTGTTATATTTTATTCAATTTTCACAACAAATGCCATTATTTAAGTACTTTCCCTCCCGACGGGAAAGAAAGTGCACAATTCACTTGTAGATATGACTATTTCAGTCCCGATTTTGGTATCATAAAGACCGAGTTTCTCTTCCGACCAAGAAAAAATTATTTATTCAAATCTTTTCAAATTCCTGTTATGGTAATCAGTCGATTTCACTATATATAAATCTGGATAATGTAGGTATATATCCACCAAGATTTCAACTTATACTCCACTCTATTGTGTCATTTTAAGTTTAAAGTGAATAAAACACTTGTACGCACCAAAAACATAAACACAAATTATATTTGACAGCTACTTCGTCGTCTCTTTTAAAACATGCAATCAATTAGGAACTTGTAAGAAAAAGAACCGCATATTGAAGTTTTTCGTTAATCAACTTATCTTACACTCGTACGTCATTGTACGAGAGAGAAAACTTTTGAAATCACTTGGAAAAAAACTTCATCGTGTAATGTACGCTTGTGCATTTTAAATAAAATTCTTGTAAATCTTAAAATGAAAATAAGTGATTTAAAAACAAAATGGCACAGCAATGTTGTGTAAAGCATTGTACATGTATCCTTTTTTTTAGGTACGCGATAAATATTTTAACCTAAAACTTTTGACATTTGTTGAATCATTACATTTAATTATAAACTTGTAGTGTGTTTCATATTATAATCATTAAATTGTGTATAATTACATTAGTTTGACAATTAGAAAACAGTACCATTATTTCTTATCTTATTTGAATTTTTGTTTTCCTAAAAATAATGAAGAGCTGTAAGTTAGTGGAAACTGTAAAGAGTTAATTTTCAATAATGTCAGACTGTAGACTATTTTGGCGTTGTTTATGAACTAAAAATATTTCCTTGTGTGCGCTTCTTGTTGTGAGCTTCAAAACGATGAGTTATTTGTAAGAGCTATGACACAAACATTTTGAACGGACTATCAATGCGTATGGCGTTAGTGCACGTTCCAGTATGATTACTACTACATTCCAGTGCTTGTATCTATCAAAGATCCTCAATTCCCATTACCAGATATGGATATGTATAACATGTGATCAACACCAATATCCATGCGGGATTAAATTTCATGAATTTTCAATCATTTCATTTATTCATTGTCATGCAATCAGAGGAATTTGAAAAATATCATGATTGCTTTTGTGAGAGGTGTACAATTTCACTGAACGATTTGAAGTTGGTGAGATTATTTTCATCGCTTTTAAAATTCAATGAATACCTATTATTGCTGTAAATAAAATATGCTTTTGTATGGGCGTATTTAAATAAATTGCTGCTAAATTACATAACCTCACAAAGTGTTTACAACAAATAAACAAGAAATCTTTATATCGTTTTTTTTTATACCGATACTAAATAAAATAAATATAGATTAGGTGTTTATGCTAAAAGGAACTATGATTGAGAAAAATCAGGAAACTTAAAAAAATATGTACATGTCTAAAATATACTGATTTTCTGTAAACAGAGTGCCATATCCAAAAATAGCTAAACTACCTGATCTTAAATTTCGCCCATCAGAAAGCTTTAGTTTGATACAAAACTCGAAATAATTCTAATAGAATTGGCGATCGCTCAGAACTCAGAAGTAATTTTCGATATTTTGTTACCGCTCTCCTCTTTAATTTGACGCCACATTCGGTAAGATTTAATAAATGGAAAGAACTAATATAAAAGAAAAACATCGATGATCATTTAACATTATTTTTTAAAACTATTTTAGCTGAGATCTTTAATTTGGTATCGTATTAAATAGCAGTATAAATAAATTAACTTGAATAAAAAATAAACGAAGATCGTCTGTATTAATTTTTGACATTTTCAAGTCTTCTTTCTGAGAGCTTTGATTTGATATCAAACTCAATAGAATTTAATTTATATTTATGAGGTACATGTCATTTTTCAAAATATATTATTAAATATATAATTAGAATTTTAATATACACGAAAATATTACAAATGAAATTTTATATTTCAAATATTATATAATTTTGATAATTGCAGTTTTTTTTTGTACATGATTGAATTTATTATTTTGTGTGTCAAGTAAACTTTCACTTCCGGTTTTGCAATTACGATCAGAATCAAATTATTTTGTTAGAAACTTTAAAAGTATAAAGTGTTACTCTTTTTCTCCTCGTTCGTGGGTCATTGAACATGCGGATACACATCCATCCATTCATTCATACATCCATACACTCATCCACAAAGACGCCATTGATATACTTGTACTAGGTATAAGAAATTAAAAAAGGACTCTATGGATTAGAAATGTCGTATAAAGAAATAATTTTTCGTTTTTTACGCTGGACGGTGAACAGATACAGTAATAAAATAAGTGGACATGGCTTGACTAGCGTAGTACAGTGTACTCCTGAACTGATCGCGCGTGCGCCTTGTGACATTATGTTTGATTTTTAAATCATATGTGAAATATTAAATTTAAATGATCCAGAGACATATAATTGTTATCATTTATTTGTAAGTAACGGTGATAAGAAAAAGCAGAAGCAGCTTTAACCTTTATTAAATATGCTAATTAAATTAAATATGCTAACCACAAAAATATAATTTGACAACTAAGTAAAGACAGATATATTTCATGCCTTTCTTTCTCTACTTGTACATTCTTTTTAGGGGGGTTAGAGATCAGTTGAACTCGATGTTACTTATATCCAAACAGAATGTAAAAGGACAAAGACAGACAATAGCCAAGTTGAAATATTACTCGAGTGCTTGTATCAAAATATTTTTGCCTTTTCTACTAAATTATGAATACGAACAAGTATGACATATCCAAAACATATAATGATACATTGTTGAATTTAATTTGATACTTTTTATACATAACAAATTTCAAATGTACAGATGAGCTGCTTTTACACATTTAAATGAGAAATTTATTTCTGTGAACATTTTACATTTAACTGTGTTGCGCATGTTATTAATTATCATTGGGTAAATTTGAAATATTCTGGAAATAAAATGATAAAGTTTTTCCGGATAGCAGTGTTCCCCTTGACCGCGCTCTAATTTGCGTAATGTAACCAATTACAATTATACATGTATTTTAAATTCAATATATAACACGTACGTAGTTTATGTTGTATTAAATGAAGCAATTTGTAAACGCGGCATTGAATTCAATGTACATGTTAAGTTTTATTGTGATTTGAGATTGGTGTATAAACAAGAGACCATAATGTTTGTTTACTCACATCTAAAGTCTCAATATTTCAATTGATTTATTTGTACGTGTCACATTTGTGTTAAATGGTGCGAAATAACTTTGCGAATGGCAGGTAATTTACATTTGGAAAAGCGATATTTCAGCAAACCGATTACAAAATGGACAACTTGGGAATGTAAGAACTCTTTTGTTATTTACAAATGTTTAGTAAGTGTTATTAGAAAATATTTATTCTAAGGAAAAGGAACTCTTATTATCCGTATTTCTGCGTATAGTGTTTTATTGGGTGTATAAAAATAAAACAAAATATAGGTTATACATCTACGAAGTATTTTTTTTATTAAGAATTATTAAATTTTTATTACACACATAAACCTCGACAAAAACGTTTTATTATTTTCTTTATTATGATATAAAAATAATAAAGGATAAATCTGAAGTACCTCGCAAAGTATATCGATTTTATAGATATTATTTTAAAATTCCGGGTTAATTAAACATCACGATTTATGTACCTAAATGTTAATGAAGCATAAACTAAGCATTATTATAATATTTTGTAACCTAATTAAGCGATCAGAACCAAATCAGTGATTACGGAGCGCGAAAATTCTGCTGTAAAAATGATGAGTAATGCTGAACATCATCGAAGCATCACTAACGTGATTTTAATTAGTTCGGGAAACCCTTAGTACTGCATTTACTCTGCCAGAGAAATATGGAAAACAAATTTTACAGCAATGACGAAATGGAGTACTTAATAAAAAGAACAAGTTATGAAATTAACGAAAAATATTTGTAGTAATTTATGATAAGTTTAATATACAACTATATATTTATATTAGCAATAAACAGTTGTAGCTGTTTAAAAATTAATTTGTGTTGGTATCCTAATAATATATTTATGTACCCTTTTATATTAAAAATTTAATTACTATACTATATGCAGAATTATATTAAAAGGAATATTTAATTAGCCTACTTTATACCGTGGGTTTCAATATTAATGTATTACTGCAGTATAAGAATTCACACAGTAGCGACACTCGTCGGTACCTTTGATCTTTGTGTCGCATCGATCGATGACCTTGAGCCGAGCAGCCATATTTGCAGTTGCGGTATACGGCGGTAAATTTGAATAACTGTCAGTTGCAAATGAAATAAAAACTAAAAATATTGTTTCACCTGGACTACAATTTTCCATGGTACAAATAAGTTTACCTCTCTGTTTTGCATTCATTTTATGAACTTAACATGAAATGAAATAAATACTGTGGCTTGACATTTGATAAATATAACTGAGACTGATAGTGACATACTATACTCTATTTTCTATGATTACTAAGGCAAGTATGATATCAGCCTATCAGCGTGCACTGAGCGGCCATCTTCCCAGTTGCGCACCACTGAAATATTGGTATCGTGAATATTGGAAGTGGCACTACTGCGAGAATTCTTATACTGTGGTATTACTACGGCTACCAGTTATACAGTTTGAGTTTTTTAAAGCAACCAATCTAATGAATTTAGAGAAAAATTAATACACAGGTTTTAACTGTAAGGAGGGGACATAATGGGGTCGTTAACCATTTTTAAAAAAATTTTTATTATGAATCTTTATCGAAATTGAAAAATATCTACACTTTTAAAAAGTGTTCATTGTTATTCATTAAGCGACAATGATTTTTTTTAAATGTTGAGACGTCATTATAGAGTTGGTGGATCTCAAACAGTAGAGATTTAAATAATTTTTGTCCCATAAATGTTCTATTTTATTGTAATAATAATAATAAAATAAGTAAAAAAATATATGACTACAATTATTTACAATACAATCTGTACTGTTTTAGATCCAGCAACACCTCTACAATGTCACAACATTTAAAAAAAAATCATTGTGGCTTAATGAATAACAATTAAGAATTTTTAAAAGTGTAGATAGTCTTCAATTTAAATAAAGTTTCATAATAATTTTTTTTTAATGGTGAAAGACCCCATTGTACGGTAAAATAAAATTATTACGGGATGTGGCAGGGGGAATGAAAGTTTTCTTAAATGGAAACGGGTTCTTTTTTATTGAAATGGACAGTCCGAAGTATTCTTTTTTCAACGATATAACATGTTCCTATACCTAAAATTAAAATTAAGGTCATAAAGTTCAAAAATATATTAACATTTTTAATATGATAAATATAACTTCAGATAAAACAAAATAAGTGTTTTTTTTTGACAGAAAAGTTTGCATCTTAGCAGAAATTCGCGATATTTAAGTAATTCATGTTTTTATAATAGTGATGTATTCCCTATATCTTAAGGTGTGTAAATTAAAGTATAAATAATTTCCTTCAAATTAATTAATACGATTAACTTAACAGGGTGTCATTTTAGAAAATGGGGTTAATTTAACCTCACAAACTATAGATATATTAAAATTTCAGATTTAGCAATTTGTCAGGGCAAACACAAACAAGTTTTTAATATACATGTAAATTAAATTCATTTTATACATAATCACTGTCAAACTGAGAGTGTGAAATTCTAGTATCCCCTTCTAAATTGACAGTGTTTTCCCAGCGTCTTGATTAAAAGGATTATGAGATTTTTGCCATATTGTGTTTGCTTTATCACAGATTTTATTTTAAAAATAAATCAGCAATAACAAACTGTAAATCATGACCTACATTAAATTTTTTCACCGCTACAAATCAATAATGTTATATCTTCAGTAATTTTATTTCCTATAGTTTTTCTTCCAATTATGGAGACCTGTCAAACTCAAGCGCTTAAGTTAGGAAGAAGTTGTAACAATACTTTTTATATAAATATAATATTTGCGAATCACTACTTGAAAATAAACTGGTAATGAAAAGACGTAGGAAATATTTAATTAAAGAACTAAAAATACGTTTCAAACACTCTGGGAAGTGGTAAATATTTATTTTGTTTTATTTCAACACTTCAATTTTGAGTTGCATTCTGAGTAAATACAAACACTGTTTTATTGGCCACGTCGACCTACTCACCAAAAGAGAAGTCAAACAAAGTAATCATTTTATTTTATATTAACTTCCCGATAAACTTTTTTTAATAAACTGATACAGCAATTTGAGGGAAGTTAATCAATACAAAAGTTTTTAAAACGTCAATTTGCTTTTGAGTTCAAACATTCATTTCATTAAAAGTAAAGTGGGTACTTTTCCGTATTTAACATTTCAAAATTTATTTACGTTTGTACGAAAAATAGAAGAATTCTTCTATCAAGTCAACTGTTTATTTTTTCACTACTCTTGACCCGACCGAAAAGCAAACATAGTAATATTTATAGAGCTGTAAATAGTGTATTTTAAAATGAGTTTCCTAAAGCAGTCTGTTAACGCACGAGTTCAACTTTTATAAAGGACGAGTGAGATAAGGGGCCTTTGAAACTTTTTTCTCTAGAGATAATTTTATAATTCAGTTATATTTTTAATTAATGCGAATTGTCAAACATGTATCTTGATACCTTTAAACAATTGTGTTGGTAGCTCTTCCCAGATGAAAAATATTTATTGACTGAAACAGCAATAAATATATTTTCTTTTTAATCACTTAAACGCTTAGAAAAAGAATACAAGATTAATAATTAAAAGTAATGTTTCAACACCAATAACTTACTTACCTATGTCATTGATTTGTCAGTTCGAAAGCATTCATACCACCATTAAAAAATGAAATGTGTCAAACGCAGTACATTTATAGATCTGTTTTCAATACGTTTATAGCCTTATAAGAACACCGAAATAGAATAAAATAATATTGCCGTTTATTATATTTTTATAATCACAATAATAAATGCATAGTTCTATTTAAATTTTCAATCAATAATCTATTTTTTCGCAATAAAATTTCATTAAAAATATATTATTTTTATTTCATGTAGAAACACTCTGTACTTGAATTAAAATTAAAATTCTTGAAGCATTTTCATTCTCATTAAATCGACTATCCAGAGGACAGAAGCCCTTTTTGCTCTTTAACAAACACTGAAACATAAACAAAAGAAACCAGATCCTCTGAATTCAACATGCACCATCGCTAAATTAATTCCGTTGTATATATCATTCATTGTATTTACTTTTCAACAGACAACAGTATTTCCTGTCTGTTCTTAGTACTTTGATGAGGTGTATAAAAAGACAGACGTTGAAAATTCACCATATTTAACTACAATGAAATGCTTTATCGGCAGATATTTCTTACTGTGCAGGATCTTAAAACTGTAACGAACTATTACCTACTTTCTTAGCTAGTTGTGATAGAGGTACAAATTTAATCAGTTCAGTTTAATATACATGTTTTATAACGAAATTTTGGTCATTAATATGAGTACTTTGTCATGTTTCAAAATATCAGATCTTTAGTCACTTTGTATTGAATCCCAGAATCATATCATTTGGCCCAGTTGAAATCATAAAAAGGAAAAATTGTTTAATGCACCATATTTATATCTTAAATTATATGATTTTTTCCTCCGCACATACATATATGTAAAGGAGGTATTATATTTATGTTAGGAATGGGGTCTTTCACCATTTTTTTTTTGTTATTTTTTTTATGAAACTTTATCTATATTGAAGACTATCTACACTTTTAAAAAGTCTTAATTGTTATTCATTAAGCCACATTGATTTTTTTTAAAATGTTGTGACGTCATAGTAGAGGTGTTGCTGGATCTAAAACAGTACAGATTGTAAATAATTGTAGTCATATATTTTTTACTTATTTTTTTATTATTATTACAATAAAATAGAGCATTTATGTAACAAAAATTATTTAAATCTCTACTGTTTTAGATCCAGCAACACCTCTACTATGACGTCACAACATTTTTAAAAATATCATTGTGGCTTAATACATAACAATTAAGACTTTTTAAAAGTGTATATAGTCTTCAATATAGATAAAGTTTCATAAAAAAAAAAAAATGGTGAAAGACCCCATTGTCCCCATTGATTATATTTTGAGAACAATTCATCAACAGTAAGTGGTAGATTTTTTGAAGGCCTATCAGGGTTTTTAGGCATATTTCAGTATATAAATAAGATAGGATAAATTTCAAGGGAATCAACAAGATGTGGAATAATACTTACATTCTTTATTAGATCTTTTTTCCTAAGTGTTGGTATCATATGATTCAAAAACAGTGTTCGTGGTATCAGCCAATACCTTTGAGCCAAATGAAATGCTAATTTGTTATAACTTCAATTGTTATTTTTCCTTCAAATGTTCTTAAAAATAAAAGAATTTTAAATACATATAATTATGTACAAAAATTTTCCCTTTGTAAGATCAGAACAATTTTCTAAGTTATTCTAAAATTCTTAATTGGGCCAAATGATATGATTCTGGGCTTGTATTAGGAGTGTGAGATTGAGAAGAATGATGTCAAGTGGAAGGTTACGTGATTGATCCAATGTGAGAGGAATAGACATACATAATGAACCGAACTATTAATGTGGACTAGGCGAAAGTGGTGGGCCACGGTTGGAGGAAATCGATTGCTGGTTCTGGTTGAACGTGTTATGGGTTCGTGCTACCGCACTTAATGGAATTTAACGTGATGCTATGTGTGTTAACAATTAACATAGATTACTGTTGGAGATATGTATATCTTTATCTAAATATCTACAGGTTTAACTGTGTTACCTTAATTTGCATAATTCCGGTCTTCCTTTGAAGTTATTGTATTAGGTTTAAAATATGATTTTCAATTCAAATGGGGTCCGTCACTATTTAATTTTATTTTTATGAAACTTTATCTAAATTGAAGATAATTTGCAGTTTTAAAAAGTCTTAATTGTTATTTATTAAGCCGCAACAATTTTTTTTAATGTTTTGACGTTAGTATTGTCATTTGTTACGGATCTCAAAAAGTAGAAACTGTGAATAATTGTAGTCACATAAATTTTCTATTTTATTGTTTAGACAATTATTTAAATAACTTTTCATGGTAAATAATTAAGATATGCATGAATACCATTTATTCCAGGAAGAAACATAAATAAACTGTAAGATTATTTTAGTTAAATGTTTGATTACCACCGATAAATTTTGCTAACCTATGTCATTCAACATGTCTTAACCATGTGCTCATTATTACTCGAATTCTCAAACAAGTGTGATTTGTGTTATTTCATTACGAATTCTGAACAAAACAAAATCCTCAAATTTGGTTCCGACCATTTGATACTTCGACAATCTAACAGCTCAATAATAAGAGAAGTGCAAAGAATTTAGAATAGAATAGATGTACGAGAGAGAAGCTCAAACAGAGAAACAATACTTTGATGTCAGAATTGCTATCATTTAAAACACAAACATCTTAATAATTAATTAATATTTTTTTTTTCACGCCAGAGGTCGTGGGTTCGAATCCCACTGAAGAGCATGGTCGTTTGTGATGTTTACATAAATTCACAATCATCCAATCATGAGGCGGCATATGACCATAGTAGTTAGTCCGCCTCTCATCTTCGTAATAAAAAAAATATATATATATTTTTTTACAATCACTTAGAAATCTGCTCATTGTATGTTTGTTGTTCCTAGGGAAATGAGGTACATTGCAAGCATCGTGTATAACGGATGTCTGACAGTTGACATGTAGTCAGTTGTCATTGTATATTTTTTTGACGTTTTTCAATGTGTGTTTTCAACGAATTTCGATTATTTTTAAAAATGATTTCCGAATTTGCAGGAGTAGAAAAAGTACAGTGTTATATTCGGGGTTATGGTCATTATTCACTCGTCACGAGTCATGAATAAAGACTATCATAATCCCTCATATAATAATAAACCAATAAAACTTCTATTATATCTATTACTATGTTTTTTGGTCTAGTTATAATATAAATGACTTATTTGCCATTTTGTGGCTCTAGTGAAGGACCCCATTAGATACGAATCAAATCCGACAACTCGTTAACCGTAACGTTTTCACTGTTGACGTCTTTAATATTCTTCTCCTGGTTTTCTTGCGCTAACACTCTCTTGTTTCTCTACCCTTCGTATTAGCATTTCACTCACGTGGGCGTGTTGTTATTGTTGTTCCAGGACATCCCTCTGCACGTGAGCACGCTGACGTTCTTGCTAATTGCTGTGGACCGCTACCGCTTCATGAAGGACCCAACTTCGGCTCGGCTCTCGGCGTTTGTCTGTGCCACAGGGACCTGGTTCTTTGCTGTTTGTATCGTGCTGCCGTATTTGTTGTATATTACTTATATCGACATGGAGGTAAGTGTAAGAAACAAACATTTATTTCAATTTTAGCCATGATAATGTTGATTGAGTGAATGTGTTCGTAACACAATTGGAGAGTATTAATTTATCACTTTTGGCGATAAGATTTGCTCTAGATCGTATTAATTTTCGCGCATTGTGTTCAAGAAGAAAAGATAGCTCTTATTGAGTAGAAGTAATGAAATCCGGGATTATATTTCATGAAAGAATAATGGTTATACAAATTGTAGAACATTAATTTTTTAATGTTTCAACTTTCAACTCAATACTACACAGTAAAAAGTAAGTTAGGTGTTTTTAGTTAATGTTGACAAATGTATTGGGTAAAATTAACAATTTGAACAAATATGACATTTTGTTAAATTAATTTTTTTAAATGGGGTAAATAGGTCCTGGTAACGTATCAGACTGTGGATCGTAAGATACTCAGTTCGAATCCCACAGCCGACAGTTTTCAATTTAAATTTACCCCTGTGGTTCCTCCTACACTAACAACTTTGGGGACTATGACTTGACGTCTGGTAACCGCATTTCATACGCAAAAATATATCACCTACCGTAAGCAGAGTGCCACACCCGTAATTGGTAACAGGCGTGATGATATATTTATTTTAAAATTTTGTCAATTCTGAATTTTTAACAAGAAAAATTGTAGGTTTTATTTATTTGCTACATTTATAAAATTTAACAAATAGACTCGTTAATAATAACAAGTAAATATAGCTAACTTATCAATTTGAAATTGTTAAAGAAAGTTTGTATCATTTGTAACAACTTAATTTGTTGTAAAAACTATGATTTATTGTTCTGCTTCAATATAATTACTAAAATATTTAGTCAGAAGCACATAATAATCAATTTTAATAATTACTATATTCACAAATATATTTAGTTAGGAAATTCACAAATATAATTTGTTACTTGCTAACAATTTTGAAATTTGTTAAATTAACAAAAATTAACGGTGGATTGTCTGGGACTAAAAACTTTGTTAAAATTTTGTCAATTTTGACTATAAATTTTTTACTGTGTATTTATTGTGAAACAGCTGTCAGCTGTTAAATTGGCTCTCGCTGGAAAAAATGTCACAAATAAAAAAACAAACAGCTAAAAAACCCCGTAACATGAATTGTGTAGGAAATAAATTAATGAAATGAAATTAAATTTAACATTTTATAGTAAACAACTAGAATAAAATTGATCTGCCTTCTAACAACTCTATGTATATTACTCTCACCCATATAAAAAAATTAACCTTTCCTTTTTCAAAATACTCACACTCATAAAAATAACTACTTGATTCAAGAAAATTTTCAGTTTTTCTTTTGAAACTTGTTACATTATCAAAAATTAACGGTGGATCGTCTAGACTAAAAATTTTGTCATTTTTAACTATAATTTTTTTACTGCGTATACTGAGAATAGTACCGCTCGGTCAATTTAACTGAGTAATTCAGTTAAAACGACTGAATACCTACTTCAGTAACTTTTACTGAACGTCGCTTTCTTATGACATAAAATGATATCTAGGTTGTTTTTGAAGTACAACAATAAATAATATTTAATATTTTAATACATAATAAGTGACTCTCAGTTTATTGAACTGAAACCGTCAGTTAATTCTAATGAATTTTCAGTTATTTAAACTGAGAAATGACAGTTGCGCGCCGCTCAATTGATGTTTTTGAAACAACTGAAGTATTCAGTAAATATAACTGAAGTTCCCAATTATACATAGTATATAACTGAATTTTCAGTTAAATTGATTGAATAATACGGAAAGGGTAACTGAACTACTTTTTTTACTGAGCTTTTCGTGTCATTTTTAATAACTCGATTTCCACGTGTGAACAATTAATAATTCACGTAGCATTACAATGTTATTGTAGAGTAGAATTAATAAGATTCATGAACATGATACCTATTTCCTAAGTTATTCTTATCTGTCAGTAAGTTCCCCGGTCCCCAAAACGTCAAGGTAGATTCAGTTTGACGCGTAATATTATTAATACAACGTAGATGTAAGATTAGAATACAATATCTGACAAGATAATGTAAGTGAAATTAATTTAAATTAGCTTCGTGAGGTAGGAACCATTAAGCACCTGTCTGCTTCGTGAAATGCAAATATCTCGGCGAATATGTTTTGATTTAACTAAGAAGCATGTTCCGTCATCTTATGAAACAGTGAAGGATGTCTTAAGATATATTAAAGCTATTCGGAATAGGGGAAATTGTGTATTCTCATATATGCAATAGATAAACTATACCTTCATCAAATCAAATTTATTTTGTCTACTTATAATAGTTTATGAATAAGAAGTATATTTTAATGACATTTTACGTTTGGGTTGGAATTAGTTCTGGTTTCTAGTCTTTCGTGTTACTTAAAAACGAATAATTTATGTGTCACTCTGGTGACTACGCTTTTCAGTACCATCATAGGTTGTCGTAAACTGACGATTGATTGGTAACGAATATAAAATGCCATTTGAAATCTATAATGAAGAAGTTACATTTCACAATAGACGTACTGGCTTCATGTCTGTAACATATAGTGCCATCTATATGTTTATTATTGCATTATATTATTATTATTTATTGTAATGTTGGTTGGCAATGGTTAAATCAATTAGGCAGCTGTCAATTATTAATAAAGGTCACTCGAAAGTGTAAAATAAAACTATTGCAAATTATTAACTGTGTTTACCAGTTTTACAAAAGCATACTTTGTGGAATAATCATTATTTAGTTACATCAATAATTATTACAATGTCCATAAATTAATAACAATAATACATGACATCCAGAATTTATAAATAAAAAAGAAGGTTGAAAAACAGGAATTGGCTATTCGAGTGCAGAACAACGTTCATAAGTTTAAGCTGCTCATTCCGAACCAAAATTTCTACTCCTAGGGCATTATTGATTTTGCGGATTTATGAAGTAAAATTCGTATATTAATATATGAGGGATTATGATAGTCATTATTAACGAAGATGAAGTTTGCTTCACGAGCCGTAGGGGAGTGATGCAAATTATCCGTGTGAATAATGACCATAATCCCGAATATAATATAATACTTTTTCTACTTCTGTGAATTCGGAAATTACTTTTGAAAATGATCGAAATTTGTTGAAAACACGTTGAAAAACGTCTAAATAAAAATACACAATGACAACTAACTACATGTCAACTATCAGACGGCCGTTGTTTGGTGATCCACATCACGTCTTTAAAATAACCGTGAATTATAGATTTATGGCTCTGTGATTTGTCGAGAAGAGTGAATTATGAATCATAATTCACTATCGTATTAAAATAATGGGGATATATTTATACAGCAATAGAAAAATATATTTTTCTTTTTAGCTTTTATTAAATTCGTGAAATGAAATTTGTTCACTGATTCAGATCAAAATTTACTCTAAAATTATAAGGGAAACACCACTCTGTATAATAATATGTTAAAAAACAAGTTTTATAATTGTCATCTTATTTTGAGAGAAGGGCGATTCGAACAAAATAATCGATTTTTATGAAACGAGTTCTTTATATGTACTATTTTTTCTATTTTGCGCCTTTTGTGCTCTTTATAAATATAAAATCTTAGTTTAAAATCGTGGGAATTTTTCGTTAGTTGGTGATTCAGATGTGACATTTGAAATTTCAATTATTTGAAGTTTAAATTATCAACTAACTTAAAGTAAAATGATTGTAAACGATTTATATAATAATAAAATTTCTACTATAGTTTTTGTTTGTTTATTTAGCGATGTTAAACATTATGATATATAAATTGTACTGGACTATTACAACACTCTTTTAGGTGCAGTAATAGATTTGTAAAAATTTAAAAAAATTATTAGTTATAATGTAATAGCGGAATTGGATATTTATTTTCTTCTAAAATATTTAATGAAATTGTGCATCTTACAGATGAGGAATAAAAATGGTTTCTATTTAATTTTTCTTTATATTTTCAGTAGAAAGATCTAAGATCATATTTTATAAAAAGAAAATTACCTTCGAAGTATTATGAAAAAAATTAATATTTATGTATTCCTTTCATATTTGATCCATTGAGGTTATTTAGTAAAGCGAAAGTATCCGTTATTTTGTCTTCCATTTTCCTTAGTCCTCGTCTTTCTTTGTGTTTAAGAAGCTATGAACGACTTCATCTAGAGTGCCATGTCTGGAAACGCCGAAGAATACGGCAGCAAAATGCCTGTTTTTATCGTAGAGTTTTCATTAGATATAATACAGGACATATTTACCGCTTCCAACATGACGAAAACAGTGAATTTTGTTGTTTGGTTCGACACAACAAAAAGTTTTGTTGACAGCTCAATGAATATGTTTTGTGATAAACTTTTAGTTAATTACTTTTTGCAGAAATCAGATAAATAAATAGCTGTTTCATGTTTATAAACATCAAAATGAAAACAATGTTTTAGTCAACTGATTTTGCGGCGGAATTTAAATGAAAAGCCAAGCAATATTTTACCGGAATTTAAGCGAAAAAAAAACTTAGGAAATTATTATTCCATCGATTTCCATTTCGGGAGAATTCAAAGGAGAATGGTATCTAGCGCTGTTTTCCGGACTGTCCTTTCCTTTTCCAATTTTCCGCATTTCCTTTTACTTTTACTGTGGATCATAAATAAAATTCGATGTCACGTACAAATGCTGTCGACCTTCCTAAAAGAAAATATATTGATCACTAATTATTTCATAGAATACGGTATCTCTCCTGGACGCTATCTGGTAGTCGTAACGGCGCGCTTCAAAGATATTTCTAATTAAGTTCTGTTCTTTTACCAAAAAGAAACTTTCAGCAGAGTTATTATATTAGTTTCTACTTTGCTGTTACGTATAATACAGTTAATAGCATATGGCAGTCTGCGCAATTGACACTGTTGTGAAATACGAGTAGTTTTACTTGTCTGTAATAAAATAAATCATCAAAAAGTTAAGTTATGTAGGTCATGAGTAAAAAATAAAAAATTCCATCCGTTTTAAATAATAGTTATTTATGATATAAGTGTTAAAAGTGACATTTTATGAGTAAATGGGGAAGTTTATGAAACGTGGCGAAGCATAGTGAAACAACCCCACGAAAAAATTAAATCACTTTTAACACGTACCTATATCATACAAAATTTAGCTACTATCTTCCTAGTGTATTAGTAAATACTAAAAAATGTAGAATGATATTTTGACAGATAGGGTTATATTTGTTGATTTATTGATACTAATCGTTAACAATGTGTTAAGAGTAACAATAATAGTTATTTATGTATCAAGGCACTGAAGTTCAATTTTTTGTCACGAATGTGGAATTTAGTTGCCGAGGCCCGTAGGGCCAAGGAAAATAAACCATGTGAGTTATAAAAAGGAACTTCCGTGTCGAGGTACAAATTAAGTTTTATTTGAAATTTAAAATTCGAAAAAACTGTAAAAAAAAATACAATATAGGTTAAGTTGTCAGTTGTCAATTGAAACTGACAGTCAGTGTTGCCAACCTCGAGAAGTGAAGTTATCGTAAATAACACTCAAAATTATGTGTTTTGTCCTCAATTTCGTCATCGGAATTAATTAGTTAATTCTTCTTGCAAATTTTGTTTCATGTAATACGTCCAAATTTAGTATAGTACGTCAATATATCTGTCAAAATTATCCTAATTGTACAATAACTATTTAACGGTTGCCAACACTGGGTTGCTCAAAATCGTCGTATAATGGGTAACTTTAGTAAGAATTTTTGAGCTTTTAATGACGGTTTTTGAGCACTTTAGTGCCGATTTCAAATAAAATCACTTTTAACACGTTGCTATGTTACTTTTCACACTAGTGTCAGCAAGTGATACTTTTAACTTGCTAAGCAACCGTTAAAAGACCGCTTTTAAAAATGATAGTAGATAAATATATTTTTAAAGATTAAAGGCGTCATTCTCCTTTCATAGATCTCAGTATATGAAAGGTTTCTGTAAAAAAAAACTATTGCATTTGAGCGAAATGCGTTTAGTAATTATCCTTTCGAGGCGTTAAGCAGACATTTTGCGTACTTGATAAACAAACAATTATTATGCTTTAATAATTAAAAATAATAATTATTATATAAATAGCTCCTTGATAACGCAGCAGACTGTGGATCATAAGATCCTCGATTCGAGTTTTAGCCGACAAATTTTCGAAATTTTTCACCACATAAACTTACCCCTATGTCTCCTCCACGACGGCTGGTACCAGCACTTCCGGTACAAAAATGTTTCAGTACCGATACCTGCTTTGAGCAAAGTGCCTCATCCAGAAATGGATAAATGGTGTGATGATATATTTATTTTATAAACACTGCGTCGTTAATTCATTTTTCACTTACATATTTCCCAACTTAGATAGGGATAGGGAGTAGATAGACAAAACTTTATTTCGCTCAATATTTATTGTACAAAGAATAATTATGCAGTTGGAAATTAAATTAGTTTACTTGAAAAGTTCTAAAATATATTTCTGTTTAATTAGAAAATGGAAGTTCTAGCTCAAAAGTAAATATGATCGTAATTAGTTCAAACAATGAGAATATTTAGACTAGCATAAAATTTTATAAAATAAGCTCTATTTTTTTTTTATTGTTTGAAAGACACTTTCAAGGTACACTTAATTATGTTATGTCTACAAGCAAAGAAACATACACACTGCAAATTTAATTATTTTAGTTTTTTTACTATTTGTAATGATTTGTTTCTTAATAAAGATTAGTAAGAAACATGTACAATGTTCTTTACTTTTCCTATTAAACTACTTCAAAATAAACTGTAATTCCCAAGTGTGTTGACGGTCAGTGAAAGATTTATACAACAACTTAGAAACAAGGTTAAATTTTTATGGGCACATAAGTCTTCTCCTCCAAACAATACTAAATCCGAACTTCAAAGCAACTTTTACATTTCAGTGTACTGAAAGATTCAGCTGAAAAATCTATTTCCTTTCGTGGTTTCATCTCATTTATTTAAACTCTCTAGTTTCGTAAAATGCCGAGGTGCAATTACTTGAAAATGTGCAAACTATTGCCAATTTAATTGAAGTTTAGTTCGATTGTAGTTCGGGGCGTCTTTTTTTATCCTCTCCAATGCTCCATTCAAATGGTCGTCAATTGTTTGGTGAAGGACGAAAATCAAAAACCAAAACCGGTGATTGAGGACATGTCGATCCGAAGGATGCGCTGAAAAATGACGTGATTAAAAAATGGACGTGTTTTGCCAAAACCACACATTTTATAAATAATCTCTTCTTGACATACAAGAAGTTTTTTCTGGCGAACGTTGAGCGATGAATTTCCCTTGGTATATTAAAGTTTTTAATCGAAATACTTTTTATTAAATTCATTGGTATATAAAATAATTTGAGTGGGCAAATTTATATTAAATTTTAATTCATATTAAAGTTTATCTTCTTCAAAATATTAATTGGAGCAAGAAGTTATTATATACTTTAAAATTGCAAAGTTATATGAAAATTCAAGTACATATAAAGTGCATTAGACGATCTACGTTGTTCAAGTAGATATATTCAAAACTCAGGTGTGTTTTATGTCATATAATAACGATATTGCTTTTTAAACCAACTAAATCAAACTGTATCATCACTCTAAAAGATTATTTTTACTTACTGGTTCTAAATTATATTGACAAATAAAAAGCATTAATAGATGCGGGAAACTCAACAATCCCGTTTAAGTTGGAGGTGGAATACTATTATCTACCGCCATTTTGTCAATGTAAAAATGCAGTATGTTCTAGTGTTCGCTCTCTCTCTTACTAGTGCAACTATCGAGTTTTACTTAAGTACCAATACGTGATGGCGCATTTTATAATACTCTTTTTTTACCTTCCGCCACACATCTGTAAGGGAGGTATAGGAATCATGTTAAAAATTCGGTAGTGAGTTTTTAGCGAATGAACACGTTTTATGGTCCCTAGAATACGATTTTAATAGTTTCGCGATGATGTTTGCGTGTGTGTCTGTCTGTCTGTCTGTTTGTGTGGATCTCTGGAATTACGGTTTCTCAAAAACTACTAAACTAAAAATTTTGATATTTTGTATCTATCAATTGAATCCATTTGGGAAGAGCTGATTACTTTTTGGTGATAATACAATAACCGGAAGAGGTAGTTTACTTGAAGCCCTATCAAGTTATTTTGAAATATCTCAGTAAATTATGGTATAATGATTATTTTTGTCATTATAATAATATGTTTCAAATATTATTGTCTACAGTTGTTGTTTGAAACATTTTTCACTTACTATATCACCATTTACGAATTACAACTCGTTAAAGAAAAATTCGAATTTGTCATTTTCGTTTAAAACAAAACAATTATTGAAAAATGTTTATTTTTGCCATGTCATAAGTGAGAACTAATTTTTTTGAAGGGATGAGCGTTTCTTGATATTATTTTTAAAAAATGGATTGCTAAAATAGCAATAATTTATCTTACGTATAGTGACAACAATTTAGATATTTACAATAACAATATTTATATTTACATTTATATTAGTAATATGATATTATTTTCGATTGCTGCTACATCAGTCTAAATAATATCATATTACTAATATAAATAAAAATATTGTTATTGTAAATATCAACATTGTGTTCACTATACGTAAGATAAATTATTGCTATTGTAGCATTCCATTTTTTTCCGTGTGGTGGTCCGTGTTCCTGCTTTATTTGAAAAGAAATCTATGGCAGGAGGTATTATTCTGCCCACAACAGTTTTTTTTATTATTATTCGAATTTTATCTACACCTGGATAATAACTAAATATTTTAGCTTATACAGAACATGCTGAAGTCGAATCCAGTGATCCTTCTTCTTAGGTTAACTTTTTGTAGATATAATTTATTGCTTATTTACAGTTATTTTTAGTTTAGAGATTAGAAGTGACGCAATTGTTTAAAACTAAATCCAAAATTCACGAAGCATTCACCGAAACTAAGTAAAATGTACTTAGTGTAATTTGTGTTAGCTATTATTTTGTTATATCACTAAAATATTTTTAAAAATGTCCTAATCGCAAGCTTGATTAAAATATATTGTACCATAAATATGGGGTAAATAGCACCGAGGTAACGTGTCGGATTGTGGATAGTGAGATCCTCAGTTCGAATCCCACTGCCGACAGTTACAAATTTAAATTTACCCCTGTGGTTCCTCCTCCACTAACATCCTTGGGGGCTATGATTTGACGGCTGATAACCGCACTTCATATGAAAAAATATATCACTCACCGAGATCTGCGTAATCAGAGTGCCACACCCGTAATGGGTAAAAGGCGTGATGATATATTTATTTTATTTTATAACTAATACTCAATACATTCTGATGAATCTTTCACATTTCGAATGTAACAATGTAAAACGTGCAAACAGATTTGTATCAGTATTCCACGTGGGCATATGAAAAGAATTCGTGCAATGACAAAAGATTTTACAGCCGATACTGGGACAGGTGTTTGATAAATAGTGAATTTAATCCAATGAATCCATTGAAAAATATTCAAACGTAAATAAAGCAACTGAAATGAACAATAAAAGCAATCTCTGGACGACTAACGCGTGGGCTACCAAGCACAAAATGCCTATATATAGTGGTAAATTATGGGAATTTTATTTGGCTTCGATTGAACACTTTATATTCGTACAATTATTAAATCTCTCATGGCCTAATCCCCTAGCTTTTGTGGTAATTAATCAAGCATGGAGGTATTTTATTTAAATGGAATGCAGTTTTGAACAGAATGTTTCACTCGCGAATACTAAAATTATTATGCCATACTTGACGTATGCAAAATAAAACGCAGAAATTTAATGTAATATGCGTACAGCTTATTAATAAGTATGTGCATATTGTGCATGCAGACATGCATTTAACATTAATTTGTGATACACTACGCACATATGTATGAAGAATCTGTACGCAAATTAAATTAAATTTCTGCATTTTGCATATGTCGAGTATGAAATGATAATTGGGTTAGTACTTAATTCGCGAGCGAAATAATCGGTTAAAAACTGCGTTCCATTTAAATAAAATACCTACATTCTTGTTTAGTTACCATTCTGTTTAACCAAGTAACCGGTAAAAATAACATACCGCCTTGGAAACAGGCATGGTAAATTGATAAAAACGACCAATCGTGCAAAATAGTAATTAACGTATCAAGGGCGTTATAAGGACAATAATGAGTGAGGTCAACAGTGTGTACGTTAACCGAAGGCATTATTATCCTGTTAACGCCCGTGGTGCATTCAACGTTTACTGTCCGACCGAAATATTATTTTATAAAATATTTTTTATCGATTTTTATCCTGTCATTGTATTTTGTTAAAGAGATTAATCTATTTGCTTGCAAACACTATAGCTAGGTAACGCAATATTTACAATTTCTATCTGCCAATATAAGTTAGTGTTTGTGTATTATTTTTCCAATAGCAACAACAGCGAATTTATAACGCCCTAGGGCGTTATCTAGTATCCCGGTTAGCTGGGCAGTTATGATAACAATAACGTAACGGTCGGATATTAAATATATTTTTAGACTGCATCCTGCATATTTTCTTTCATTACAATCTAGTCGCTTACAACATTTTTATTAACAAAACAAATAATGAAATACAAGCTCAGCTGTAAATGTCAAATTAGTTCAATGTTTCTCCATGTTGATTCCTGCGATGCTTAATGAAATTTTTACGTGATAAATAAAAAAATGCAGCAGTCTTATGAAAATATAAGGATTTCACTCTATTGCGTTTGAATCACTGTTTACTGAGATAATGTTTCATAGAACATATTTTTGCACTTATTCCTGTTGTTCATGTAGTTAGTTCATAATGCAAAAATAACTTTATATAAATAAAATGTTTTTTACCTACATGAAATAATTACATTTTACTTCTATTGTTTTATTTTTTGTTTCAAGAAACAACAGCAATAGAACAAAGCATGTAATAAACAGATTTACGGAATTTCATTCGACTTTAGTAAGAGTAAACAAATGTGAATAATTATAATGATGTGTTATTATATGCTTGAATCAAGCTTTTTTGTTTGGTTTCCTAAACTAATTATAGAATTCGTGTATTTTCCCATAAATATACCTAAAATAATAATATAATTCTAGTTATGTTTGTGCAGCTGTTATTATTATAAATGTATGTATATTATAATCTCATACATTTGTCTTGCTTGAATAGAGTTTAATTAACACATGAGAATTGTTCGAGTCACATTGCTTTTCCTTGTTATTCTGATTTATTGCATATGATTCAACGATGTTGAGAAGTCCTAGAATATTTCTACGATATCAAAAAGTAATTTCATCTTGTCAAACGTCATATAAAATTTGATTAAAAAATATTATTAAAAATTTAAAATTTTATTCTTTCACATAGAAAATTGAGACATCATTTAGAAGTAATATTTTACTATGGATGCACCGGAAAATTGATTTTCTCTCGTACTAAAAAGCATTCCCTGCTTCTGTTCCAAATTTTACGTATTATAACGAACCTGATATCAAGTTACTTCATCAAAATGAAAACGTTTCTAACTACGCAGTATTACAATACAAGAAATTAAATAATGTTAATGCTATATCATGTATCTTTTACAACGTATGTTATGTGGCTTTAAAAATAACAAGCGAAAAGTTTCCTAATTAATTTACATTGTTCAAAGTGTACTAATTTGTTAATGAAAAGTCATGTTAACTCGTAACGAATTTCATAAAATTACATATAAATGTATCAACTTTTCTGTTTATAACAAGGGCTAATGTTAATTATAATTTATTTATAAAAACGCATTTATTTTTCATTACATTCCAACATCATAATTATTTTTTAGTCATATAAATAATAATATTATTATATGATGGATTATTCACGAAGATGAAGTTTGCGTCACTAGTCGTAGGTGAGTGATAATAATATTTTATTTATGCTGTGAAGTACATCTAGTAATTTTTTCTAGTCAAGTCAAGAAATGTTGCTGTATGGTGCAGAAATAGCTAATTAACCGTTTAGCAGTTAACATTGTTATTTACTGTTTGGAATTTTTCGTTTTTGGTGACTAATTTCAAACGCGTTTTTCTCGAAACGAGTTATTTCAACTTGCGGGAACTCTAGCTTAAAAAGTTATCGACCAATCTTTCTACAAATTTGCATGAATATTCTTTATTCAATTACGCTCGACATGAACTAAACTCTGGGATGATATTCTTGTCAAAAATATTTTTTTAATACAAAAATAACGGGAAAAATGTTGAAAAATCATACCATTTTGTTAAAACATCCCTAAAACATGCAGTTTTAACTCTTTTAATTGGAATTTAGTTCATATTTTTTTTTATTATTATTATTGGCCTAAACTGCTGAGGTTATATGCCGTCTCGGAACCTCGTTTTCGGTGGTGTGACAACGGCACACAGAATTCGCTGATATGGGTTTTCGCAAAGCGGTCACCCATCCAACTACTGACCGGTTTTAACGCTATCTGCCAAGCCGTTGCCTGTTCATATTCTTAAAAAAATATGTTGTTAATGAATTTACAAAAGCTTATTGACTTTAGATGGAATTTGTAACTTCCACTTTTCCCGTAAGTTGCGAACTGTGATGTCGACCTTCCATAGGCAACAGCTTAAAGCTCGGCCATTTCCGGCGAAAAAGACTTTAAAAAATGATCGTATGTACAGCAAAACATGATTAAAATATTCTCTTAATTTGAAAGAATTCTAATTATTCCTTCACTATTAAATAAATTCACGAAAAACGCTACAAAATCATGCTCCTAAACTACGTTCCCCCCTGAATTTACAAAACTGCATGAAACATTACCGTATCAATGATATGTCTTTCGATTCTTGCCCTATTTATATTCAACATCGCATCGCGTTTAACTTGACGAATGGAAGCTCTTTCGCCGTAGCAAGAAATAAATAACAGTGCTAACGGAAGTGAAACGGTTTGATCTCTAGGGACTGACCGAACTGCGTGCTGTAAACCGGAACCGGTGTCGAACCCGAATCCGTTCCCCACCGAACCCGAAAACGGGAGAATCCAACCGCTGATTGGACAATCGATAGTTGCGCCGCGTTTGCTAGCGGCAAACAGACGAACCACAGGAAACTTCGCGGTATTTTGCGTGAATCACTCTACGAAATTTGTTGCGTAGGGATCACGCCTTGGATCATGAAATGGTGTAGTATATTTTTCTCTTTTCCCAAGGATTTTGGGTTTCAGTTGTTGATAAACATTGACAGGTATTTATTGCTTTTTTCGATGTTTCAAAGTTTTGAATTACGGGAACGTGTCGGTTTTTGAAATATGTACAATAAAAATGATGAATTTTTGAACAATCGGACAAGTTATTTTTGTGACAGATTGCTATATACATAAATAAATCGGAATACAAATAAAAATAAAATATTGTGTGGGGAATTATTTAACTTCCAACAACCATTGTTCGTAAAATAATTTCACAAAATACAAAAACAAAACATTTGCATTTAAGAACGACTAAATTTCCGGAACATTAAATTTGTAATAATTGAAAAATTTATTAGTATCTAATAACATACGGCGCTTAATAAATTTCCTTTTTTAATATTCTATTGTCATAAATAACGTTTCTCTTATCAATCAGGCATTTATCACAAAACACCGATACCAACAAAAGCAATAAATATTTTACTACATTCACGTGAAACGATCATTACATAATATGCTCTCAAACAATAATACTAATACATAGTTATTAAAAATGAACGTAAGAAACATTTCGACAATACGGTCTTCAGTTTAAATTTTTTTTTCACGACATGCTAGGAAACCCCACCGTTCTTCTCCCGAAATAGTGAGGAAAATGTGTTGTTCCTCTCTAGAGAGGAAAGTATAAAAGTGTTACCAATATGAATGTTATTTACAAAAAATATATTACAAAAATTATAAATAAATTCCTAATTTGATTGAAAATCCTTATTTTAGTGATATACATAATTTAAATTATCTTACAATTATGTCTTATATTTTTCTTTTTCTTATTAAATCACAATTTGACAACTTATTAAAAATATTTAAGATTGGTCCATTGGCAACACTGCTACACCGCCTTGTGTCTGATAACCTAACTTTTAATGTGTCAGTTTGTGAGTTGTGTTCCCAAAGTGTATTTTAGGTCCAAGCAAATCGTTTTTAGAAACATGTCGTGAAAAAAATGTTGTGTCTAAGTCTAGCACGAGAGGAAAGCTCTTCTTCCATTCTCGTTCGAAATGCCTCACTCGCTGCGCTCATGAGGCAAACTTCGAACTCGAGCGGGAAAAAGAAGCGCTTTCCTCTCTAGTTTGACAAATAACTATTGTTTGCTTCCTACACCTGGGTAAAACATACATATTTTGTGGAAGATTCTAGTTGTACAATCATGAACTAATCGGTAATGCATCGGGTTGTACAGTATTTTCAGTTGAATTCCGACAATTGATAACAAATGTCACTAAATGTTGTGGGCCTGTAATTTGACTGCTATTACTCACAGTACACGTGCAAAATTAATCACAAACTGATACCCGAAAATATCCCTTGGCGCAGTCATCGAAAATGATTTATTTATGAGTACAAATATATTCGTAATAGTTATTTACATTATACGTGCGGTAAGTTTAGTTTTACAGCGCGAAGTTTTGTATCGAAGCACGACGCGCAGCGGAGTGCTTTAATAAAACTGAGCGATGTATAATAAACATAACGCACACATAATGTATTACATTTTCTGGCCGATATACCTACTACTTGAAAAGAAAGATTTCCATTTATAACCTAAAAATATGACAATTTAATAATTCCCGCATAGACTACATGAGCGATTCAAATGTTACCTACCTTTCTCGATATTCTGTATTACAATTCACTTAATATAATTAAAATAAAATAAATCACCAATTCTCATCAATCCAATCAATCAGTTTTATCTTTTGACATTTTATTAGTTATGTCATATTAACCAACTGTGAAATATCTGTACTTAGTTAGGATAAGTGTTAAGAGATGGCGCTGCTGGCAAATGTCATTTTTATATAAAATTTATAGTTTTATTTATTTCTATGTTACTTTATTTAACGATTTTTGCGGTAACTAGAGTTTTTTAAATCATTCTTTATTATTACAAAGTTACTTTTTATTTTAATAGCCTCAAAAAGCTAAAAAATATCGGTGCGCGTTCCCGCATCGCGGTGTTTCAAAAATCATGAACACTGTAAAATCGTAGTTACCGCAAACCTAAATGATGGTTGTTTGTTATGTTTACAGTTCAGGAGGCCAGAAACATTTTTACATCAAATTGATTACTTTTCTACTTGTTAAAAAATTAAAGTCAAATAATTTTATTTTTTTAACTTTGGGTGGGCGTAGATAAAGATAGATTTCGGGGAAATAAATTTTAATGTGTTTTATATTTCCTTCCCGAGCTTGAAACTTGGATAATTGACATATGGATAGTTAGCTCTATACTAAATTAAATGTGTGAACTACAAACCAATACCTGGCATATGATCCGTTCTTTGGTGGGTTGCTCGTTAGAGTTTCAGTTTTCAGCTAATTACAGGCAAGATTGTTGGTCGGTTAGATTGAAGTATGAAAACAGCATTAAAGGTATTAGCGTTGGCATTAAAATACATAATATAACTTCTGAGTCTATCAGAAAATAGTTATAGTTGAAACTTAGTAAACTTCATCAAAATCTGAGGAGGATTTAAGAAATAATTAGTTAGAGTTAATTAGTATTTTGCGAGTAACTTTAACATTCTGATGTCTGGTTTAGGATTAAAGATTAAGATTAATGCAAATGAAATGACTTCATACATGTTTACATGTTTACAAATGTTGTGGATCTGATTTTAACTTATTTTTAAAAAGAAATAAGTAATTATAATACGCATTAGGTTTTCCCAGAACATATTTATTTAAATTGTTGACCATCAATTCGTCCTCTGAGGCATCATCATTATACTTAATATTGCTTTTCAATTATAATTTTCAACAAACAGCGCATGTATTATTGCGTTATCGCGATAATTTTATCAATGTGTTCAACAATGAAATATTTTTAGAAGTGTCACGTCGAAACATTATTTCTTTGTGCTCATACGTTTGTTATGATGAACATTGTGGGATGAGCTATAAATGCTAAATAATTAAAATCTGTTTTGCTTCGGGTAAAGTGCGTTAAATTATTCGTAACAATGATGAATCGATCGAGGAATACCAGTAACCCCTTTAGAGTGACCTACTTTACAATACAAGAAATTAACTATGTATCTAGTCAGTTCTTCAAACAAAACTAAAAAAAAACTACGTTCACAACAACTTGATTAAAAAGTAATACAAACTCTGAACATGACGGTAGAATTTTCCTTATTTTTTCCCAACTTTTACATGCATATTATTTGTTTGACAGTTTGAAGCACTAGGTTGCAACATATTAATTTTACTGAAAAATTTGAAAATGTCAATCAATATTCCCACTCCCAGTAGAATTATAAAAAAGTTTACAGAGCAGCAAAATCAGAGATTTAAAAGCAGGGCTCATTTTAAACCAATTATGCCGTTTTACAAAGCTCTGTTTAATCTGTAATCCCACGCTAGTTCAAACTGCACTTTTGGTACACTCCAAACAGAAATAAACAGAGTACGTTATCAAATATGCAAAATTGAATTGTATAAAAGCACGAAAAATGGAAATGAAAATGAATTACATTTTAACTTTGAGAAGTTAATTTAACTGAAGTTGTTGCCAGAGCCGCTTTTATACATTTAGAGGCCTAAGGCGGAAGAAAATTAGAGGCCGAAATAAAATATCTAATTTTTTTTTCAAATCAAAGTTTATTATCAATATACAAGTATAATATATAAATATGTAATAAAATATTAAAACAAAACTAAAATTGCATTACACAAATATATAATAAGTTTAAAATCACAATAGGAGAAATGAAATAATAATAATCTTACTAATAAACTGTTCCAGTTTCTCTTTCCAAGATTTTTTTTCTGCAAATTTCGTTATGACATCATTGAAATCAATACTTTTTAAAACATCAGATTCAATATTTAGTATTGCTAGTGCCTGTAAACGTTCTTGTGATAAGGTCGATCTTAAATAATTCTTTACTCTTTTTAAACATGAAAAAGATCTTTCAGCGGATGCATTTGATACTGGCATAGTAAGATATATTTGTAGAAGAGTCATTACATTTGGGAATGTTGATTGCAATTCATTTAAAATTAATTGAAATTTTTCTTAAATTGATTTTTTTGATGTGCCGGACTCTTCGCAAAATTTAGAAAAATGCATTATCTCATTTTCAATTACATTTGAATCTGTATCAATATCATTATGATATTTTATTATTAAACTATATATTGAATCTACTTGATCAGTTTTATTTTCAGAAAAAAAAGCATTTAAAATTGTTGTATATATCAGTATAACTAAGTACCCTTCTTTCTAATTCGTTTATTAAATTATCACAAATAACATAAAATGTATTGACCTTAAATGCATTTTTACCACGCAGAGTTACTTCGTTTTCTGTGCTTTCATCGGAAAATGTTTTTCGTGGTCTTTCTCTACGTAATGTATCTTGGTAATGTTTAATATTAGAAATCCTTAATGCATCGTGTTCAGTTGTTTCAAATTCAGTTCTAACTTGATTTACGTATGAAACTAAAGATTTTAAAAGATTTACTCCAGTACCAATATCTAATTTGGGATCTTCTAACGATTTGCTTGTTGCATTTATTCTTTCCAAAAGTTTGTCCCATAAAATCGTCATTGTGCAAATTTCCAAAGTATTCATTTTTTTAATCATTCCTCGAGCTTCTTCTTTTACTATGCACTTTTGGCCGCTATCCTCACATATTGTCGTTGAAGCGTTTTTAATTTCATTACAACTTCTTCTCAGTGCACTTACCGCATCTGCTCTAGCTGCCCATTTTGTGTCGCATAATTTTTTTATTGTTTTGCCTTCAATTTGTTGCAATAAAAGATTCCATCTATACGTCGACGCAGAGAAAAATGTATAAATATGCTCTACAAAGCAAAAAAACTGTATGGCTTGAGAACAAGATTCTGCGGCAAAATTCGCTACTAAATTCAAAGAATGATTAGTACATGGAATGTATGTGTCTGTTGATGATATTTCTAAAATTCTTGCTTGCAATCCCGTATATTTCCCGGCCATGTTGGATGCATTGTCGTAACTCTGCCCGCGACAATATGCAATGTTAATATTGAACTCATCTAACTTTTTTTAAACAAATGATACTAAATCCTCTGATTTATGACTGTCAATCTTAATAAAATCAAGAAATTTTTCAACAATGGTACCATTCGGCAGCACGTATCGTATAATGAAAGAAAATTGATCATTATGAGCAATGTCCGGCGTTGAATCTAATATTAATGAAAAATATAAAGCATTTTGAATTTCACTTATGATATTATTTCGTACAAGATTGGCAAGTTCTTGTATAAATTCATCACAAATGCTGTGCGATAAGTAACTTGTATGTCCACTTCTTTTGTTTCCATATCGTTTCATATGTTCCATCAAAAAATTGTCAAATTCAGCTAAATAAGATAAACAAGTTAAATAATTTCCTTTGTTTGGCTGCAATAAATTTTCACTCGATCCTCTAAAGGCTAAGCCTTGCCCTGCTAAAAATTTTACCGTTGCAACTAGCCTTCTTAAAACTTCTCTCCAGTAATTTTGTTCAATAGTTATTTGAGCAATGAGATCTTTGTCAACTCTGCCAACGTTAGAAGATCTTCTTGCTAGCATACACATGGACGAAAAATGATCTTTTGTATTTTCATGCGTTTTCAATCTTGTTGTAATATGTTTTCAATCATTAAAACCACTGCGCAAACAATTTTCTTGCACTGAAATTAATTTACACGGATAGCAATAAACACAGTCACTTATAGCACTGTATATAAGCCATTCTCTTTTCTGCTTTTGGCCATTTGGTTTTAAAAGATAAAAATGTTTTTCTTTTAAATATCCATAAAAAGTTGTACTCCTTTCTACATATGCTTTTTTTTACATTATTTTCTATAAATAAATCACTTTTAGGTTTATTTACCAAAATATTTGTTATGAAGGAATCTGTGATTATTTGTGGCCAATCGGATATATTTAATTGGTTGTATGTATATTTTGTTTGATCTTCAATAATATTTTGTTTGCTATTTTCAATTATTTGTATATCATCACTATCCACAGTATCTACATGTGATACAGGTGTGTGGCTACTGCACGCTTCCTGATTTATATTTTGTTTAACATTTTTTTTCTCAAAATATTTTTCAATTCTGTCACACGAATCCTTTATTTTTTCTTTAATTTTTTTCCTTCTTAGTTTCGCGGCTCCTCCTTCAAATTTTCTTTTGCCATACATTTTTCTGGAAGGAACCCATACCTACTGTAATTATTTTTATTTCTATATACATATTTCAAGTTTAACGTACCTTACAAGATAAAATATATTTATACAGATAATAGACACTTTTCTCTCCGCTATATTTCACATTTCACCATTGACCCGCGGAGGTTTACGACAAACTCTCAAGCTCGGGGAATCCCGTTTCTCAATGGACAGTCCGTGTTATTACCAAAACTATCTTTCGCGAGCGGAATAAAGTTATTATCAATTTACCGGTAAACGTAAATTATGTTGCCTATGTTATCGATGCCTACATTCCGCTTACTTAGTGACGTTACCGTTGTGAAAATATGTAATTAAGTGGCGCGAATTTAAATTCTACACTCAAAATGAAATTATTTAACGCAGAATACAAATGAAAATGATATTTTGTATACTATCCATCGAATTTTTAGAGGCCGCTTAAAATCGGAGGCCTGGGGCAGTCGCCCCATTGGCCTTATGGGAAAACCGGCCCTGGTTGTTGCCCTTTGAGATCCCAATCCTATGCACGCTTTCATGCACAACTTGTATATATTTCTGAAAAAAAGCATAGGCCGATGGCGGGTAGTCGACTGTCTTCTTTTGTTTTATATAAAATAGTCGCTTCTTTTGTCACGTTTATTTGTAGTTAATTATAGAAGAATACACCGCGGAACAGTGGCGTAACACGTATTGCATAAATAACTGCATAAATAACTATAGTATTCTTATACCAAAAACCATTTTTTTTTTTAAACAGCAAATTCTGTAGTCTTCATATATTTTCATGTTCTTTATGGTCCAACAACCTCCATCCGTCAAAATTTCATGGATTTTTTACAGTGACTTGTATATTGCAATGTCAGATGAAGTTCATTTCACAGGCTTTTTTCGTTGGGATCGTTCACTGCCATAAATTTTATTTTGCAAATTAAAATTTGAATAAATTATTTCTTACAATTATTCTTATCGAAAAACAAAACAATTATTACTGTGAAATCTTTGAACATTCTATTATTTATATAAGTGTATTAAAAGGATAGCTATAACATTAATCTATAAAAAAATATTGGTTGAAATCTAGTTGGTCAAAAATTCAGAACTACAGTAATGCAAATAATTCGTATATTTATAAATATGATCATCTATAACATACTAAATTTATTTTCCATTTGAACTTCCAGTTTTTGAAAAACAAATAAAAATATACCAAAAAACACACTTTTTGGTATGTTTTTTTTTTTTTTTGTTTGACGATCATATTTATAAATATACGAATCATTTACATAATTGTAGTCGTTCATGGGAATGTGTGACATAAATTTTACTATTTTGAAAATTATGTTCATGTATAATTTGCAAACAAAATTAACTTTTTAAAATTTATTACAATACTTTGGACTTATATCTACAAATGTAGGTATAAAACATTATAAGTTTCATTTATTATAATAATGATATATTGTTTCAAAAAAGTAATGTTCATGTTGAGCTATCTTCAGCCCGTAGGGTTGACCTTAAATGATCTATAGGATAAAAACGAAGTAAAGATTAAATTTCATAAACAAAAAATAAAAAAGTGGTGAAGGACCTCACTGGATGTTTTTGACACAAAGTTCGATACATTGGTCTTAGTTTGTAACATTACAAAATGTTATATGGCTTTTACACTTTGGCAACTTCGCCAACTTCAGCTAATGTTGTCCAAGTTCTTGTTTTCATGTAAAAATGTACCTAAATTTTCAAACAAAATAAATGTAATAATGCTTCTAATATTTTATGCACGACATTCACTAAGTTATTTAATTTTGTTTCAAGGCGCTGAGATATGAAAATAGCATTAGTGATAAGCAGCGTTTCTAGAAAAAGACAACGTGGACCAGTCGTACGCAGCTGCTAAATTGGCCGCATAGCGGGTATGCTTTCAAAGGAAGCGCGAAAGAACGAAAGCTAATTTGCACCTACGTTATATACAAAGCGCAAGTTCTAGATCAAATAGAACTGAACATATCTCGGTCTTACGGTCTTGGTTATCTTATTGCACTATTTCATATTCACGAAGATTTATTTTAAATAATTCTTATTTAATATTTTCAATTACTTAAAGCAAATAAATATACGCATTTAATTTTGTTTCACAAGCGCAGTTCGTTTCTTTCAACGTACAAACTAAATTTAAACTAATACAACTTCAATTTAAGATTAAGCGAATTCAAAACAGAAAAATCGAAGAAACAATTCTATTTAGCGAATTAGACTGCGTTGTTTTTAGTTCACAACAGGAAAGTATAACGATTGATTCTTCGGATACTTCACTTCATTATGGCGCCCCGTGTTCTTCTTGAAAATTATTTTTTCAAACAGAAAATGTATTATTCTAAATTCATTTTCATTACATATATTAGTAAAGCTACGAAATCATGAATATCAAACAATGGCATAGGTGCATAAGTATTTTCTGTAAGTTGTTTTAGTTATTTTTTGTTTATACATAGTATTTATTTTTTATTTTATTTATTGTAATATTTTCATATTTGTATTATATTATAATAACATACAATTAATATATTTTTTAATTGAACTGAGTCAGCCCTTTGTTAAAAATATCATAGCTCACCAATACTGGCATTTATAAGCCCCCTCCTGCTCCCCAAAGGCAAATGCGAATAATAATAGTTTCAGAAAGAAATGAAAATGCATCGATGTTTTCAACACTACATGAAAATGTAAATGAAAACACAGAAATCCTTTCATTGTAATGTTTTAATTTGCAGAATCATATAAGCTGCTTTCATCTAAATGCACTAGGCTGAAACAAGTATAAAAATAAAAAGTTCATTATTGAAATTACGGTATAATCTTTTTTATTTTAGTAAAGTCTAAATTCACAAAATTTATTCATAATATGGAACATATGTGAATGAATTTGTATATTTGGGTAGTATATTTTCGAGGGATGGACGTATTGACCGGGAAATTGAAAGGCGGGTGTCTGAAAGATGCAAGGGTACTCTGGGTACATTTGCTCGAAACGTGAATGTATCTAGAGACGCACGATTAAGTGTTTATAATGGTGTGTTAGTGCCTACATTGATGTATGGTTCTGAATGTTGGATGTGAATGAAGAAGCATTAACGACGTATAACTGCTGTAAAAATGAAATATTTGAGAGAAGTGTGTGGAAATATGAGACGTGATCGTATCCGGAAAACATTGGTGTATGGTGAGTGTGAGAATGAGAAGAATGTTGTTCAGAAAGTGGGAGTGAGTCAGTTGAGGTGGCTTGGCCATATTGTGCGAAAGTCGAATAAAAGATTGGTTAAACTAATATATGCGGGTGATATTGAGCGTGAACGATTGCGTGGACGTCCGAGGAATAACTGGTTGGATATGATTGATGGTTTGTTGCGTGAACGAATGATTCCGAGTGTGAAGAATAAATGAGCATGAATGAATCGCACTATAAATGTGATCGAGGGAAAAGTGGTATGTCAGGATAGGAATGTTTGAAGGGGATTGATTGTTGGTTGACTGTGTTTCTGAGTTCGTGCTACTCCACTGAGTGGGATATAGTGTGACGTGTATGTAACATTATTACTATTTGAGAGCAAATACACAGTATTTGTGTTTCAATTTTCAGTAGGTGTAGAACAAACAATTTGATATAATTAATCCACAATATTTACTCACCAAAATTACAATATCTACCATAGAACCAAGCAGTTCAAATTTCTTGTTCCGCTAAGATTCTCATATTACGTATTGTAACAATGATATTTATAATGAACAGACTATGAATTTAGGCTTATACCTATTGTCTCTGTTTCAGACTTATCAACCCAACTTCGAAGGCGTTGGCGTCTGCGTCTTTAATTTGGCGGATGACATGCAAGAATACATGCGAACCTTATTCCTAATTATGTAAGTTATACTCTTCGTTAATTATATATTATGTGGTAAGCCTGAGGGAGATTTATTTAGAAGAAACAAGTAGTTTACTTTGTTTTATGAGCGGCTATTTTAGTACATAGATGCATTATAAAAATATTTTCTGCTACGTATTTTGCAACAGATTTTAAAAGCTATTTTGTTTTTGTCATGTGTAGTATCGACCTATATTACTTTTAAATTATCTATACATAAATTTTAAATACTTTATCATGCATATTGTCACATGGAACGCTGCAGACGGATTTTAGTAGCACTTATTAAAAATCAAATATCGCATCTACGTTTCAAAGAGAATTGTGAAGATTTTTCACTGCACTGAAATATAATAGTGCAACGCTTTGTAAGATTTTATGAAAACGAGCTTGAGACAAATAGATGTTGTTAAGCGTGCATTACATGATGAAATTTTTCTTTTTAAGTGGCTTTACATTGTCTTCATAAGCGAACTTTTCAGTCTGTTTACATGATCAAGTTTTTAGTGAATTAAAACAACCAATTGTCAAAATTACAGTTATACCGACATAATTGTATTCATTGATTTTATACCAAATGAAATTTTTAGATGTATATCCAACTTCTTTCCTACTCCACTGTGTCATTTTAAGTTTATTATTAATTAAACCCTTATCACATTAAAAACATAAACACAGATGATATTTGACAGGCACTTGTCACTATCGCTTAGTTGGTAGTGCTGCAAAAGCTGTAATTTTTTAGGAACTTTTAAGAGAAAGTTCCTCATATAACAGTTTTTTGTTGTAAGTTTTATGTGATAAGTCGACTCATCTATATCTCCTACACTTACGTTATTGTGCGAGAGATAAAACTTTTTAGGGCACTTGAAAAGAAAAACTTCATCGTGTAATGCACGCTTTAAACCACTTGTTTGTAGAAGGATTGTTTCTAAAAAACATGTTGCAAATTTTGTCTAAAGTGATATTTTCGTGCCTCCGTCTAAAAATACTCATTTTACATATTTTAAAATCGTCCAGAAATTGCTCGGTACAACAAAGACAGTTGGCCCAACGACTGGCTGTATCTCCCGGCTCGCATTTTCAACGCCAGTTAGCGTTCCAGTATTGTTATATTTCAGTGGTTCATTGTTTTGCCGGTGGACTTAATGGTTGTGTAAAAAACTTTTTAACAAAAAATTGAACCAACGAAAAATTGAAAAGCGAAAAATAAAATAAACTAATTTTGAGTTGTCGTTCGTTGATTGTTTGGTTGGCGCCGACTCAAAATTAGTTTATTTTATTTTTCGCTTTTCAGTTTTTCGTTTTTAAAAAAGTTTGTTTTTTTATTTTTTTATGGCTACCTATTTTTCTACACTTAGGGGTGGAATTTTTTTAATCGGATAATCCAGTACAAAGTTATACGTGGTAGAATCCGTTAAGAAGTAAAAATTCAGTGTGTGAATAATCAATCATTCCCTCTTTCCCTACCCTTAGGGCCGTAATTTAAATGGGATCAACTTCAAGGTATACCCTATCCATTAAAAAAGAATTATCAAAATCGGACTACTCTGTGAAAAGTTATGTTTTTTATATGTTAATTTCGTAGGTTAAAACCTATAAAGTAAACTGAATTCTTTGTTTGTAAATGTTTTATGATTATTTCATTCATTGCAAATTTGACCGTGCTGTTTAATCGCGATTAAAATGAAGCTAGCTTTTATATTCAAATTTTACACATTTTAATGGCATATTTAGCCGGAAAATTAGTTGCAGAACTAGCAGAAGCAAGATACATACATGTTTTTTACCTTTACTGGTATTCTATATCTTTAAATATGCAGAATTATTCAATTCAAGCTATTTTTATTTATTAATTTTTGATATTTATTAAGTAAAAATAAATACAACCAATTTGCTATAGTTACAATATAACAACAAAATTTTATGGTCCTTTTTGTTTATGTGTGTACTAATTTATTTATGTGAAAATGTGTCAAAATCAACGTTTTAGTACGATTTCCTCGACAAATAGTAAAGTTTATGCTATGAATTCATGAAATAATCTTGACATATACCATATACCCCTCGTGCTAAATAATTGAATCGATTAAATTTGATGTCTAGCTTATTTATAAAATTTTGCTTTTAAAAAAGTGTTGTACATAATAATTTAAGACAAAATTTTTCAAATTATTATGTACACTCTTTACAAATTTTTTTGCATAAGCTAGACATGTCAAATGTAATCGATTAAATTCGTAGCACTCGTGATATAACTATTGAACAAATGTAGCAGTTTACCAAATACACGTTCATAAAAAGTAACCAAAGTTTAATAATTGGAAAATCATGTACGTTGCGAATAAATTTGATTAAGGTGGAAGTTCGAAGCCAGATATATCGCTTTGTGAACCTATATTCATATCTATAGGTTTTGCAGAACTCTGTCAGGTAAGTTAGGGCATATAATTTTGCAGCAACAAAAATTCGGTAGTCCGACTGCAGCGCCATCGAGTGCAAATGACGTGACGTTAGCGTAAATAAACTGTATGTACGCAGAGTAATTCTATACTGCATACACATTTAACATTTCAGTTTCAATTTGCACGTGAAATCCGTCAAATGTTATTTAATTAGCAGTTACAGAATTATCACGAATAGTTCAATTAATCACTTGCAGCATAACATCAGAACGCAGAGCGCGGAGCCCGCGTTAGCGGTCAATTCAGTTTTAAAAGCTTTCATTTTTCAAACTTTCCTTTGACGAATCAAAAATAAAAAATGCGAAATGCTTCGGCGAATCCACAACAGCGGTTAGTTTTCGTTGTATCCACGCCCTTCCGACACAAAAGAACCTTCTCCGCGAATGCAAAAAGTTATCGCTGGCACCAACGACATGAAATATTGCTGCAAAAATGATTGCTTTTAACGTTTGTTGATGCAATTCGCAATTGTTCGATAACGAAGTGACATTACATGTTTGGTGGGTGACACGATGCCTGGTGAACACTATAAACTCTATAAATTGTTCTTAATATCTGCAACTTTAAACGGTTACTCGTATTAAAGTTTCTGTTTATTAAATGCATGAAAGAAACTAGCACAGCATTTTACTATTTCTGACAGTTATATTTAAAGGCATTTAATTAAGGAAAATTGCAATTACTGCTAGCGCTAGTTGTAGAAAATTGAAAAGCATCATTTGATACATGACTTGTAATAGTAGGTTAGGTAATTGCGTTATACTTGACAATGAATTTAAACTCAAAAATATGTCGTTTTCAATTTCGTTAAGGTGTAATACACTGCAACATTAACTACATGTACATTTCGTCGGCCATTCCAGAACCCTATACATGAACTATCATGGGTTTGCTTTTACTGCGCTTTTTAAATGTTCGAGCAAAATCTTACTTAGCACAACTTTAAAAATGAAATGTCCCCTTGTAGTGTCATGATAATACGAAAAAAATTAATACGTTACGAAAAGCCACCATTAGCTGTGGCGTACCAACAGTTAGAAACAACTTGTCACTAAATTAAACTCAAACGAAAATGATAAAAATTAATTTTCAACGAAATGAGAACTTCTCCCTTGTACAATCGACGATTTTACGCATGCCTGTGGGTAAGATGAAGCTTACATATGGATTGTACATAAATGCTCATTTACAGTAGCGGTCGTAGAAAAAAATGTTTTCGCGCCGCCGTCCAACATTGACACAATTACATATCTTTAAAGCGGTCGGAAATCAAGTCTTTGTCGAATTAGTTCGACAAAAATTATTATCTTTTTATGGTTATATGTTGGCATCACTTCACTAGACTTAGCTTACTTCGGACGCCAGATATGTCAAAGTATTATATTGACTTAAATATATTATGGCAATATATCTACAATTGAGTATTTGAAATACAAGAAAACTTAATATTTATGGATTTTAAACATATTTTTTAGTAATTATATTTGAATTTGCAGTATAAAATCCAAATAAAAATATGTTGATTTTTTTTCAAATGTTGTGATGTTACCAATATAAAAAAATCCCTGTCATTAAAAATGTCAGTAACGAATTAAATTTATTTATTAAATTTACATAAATGTTGCCACGAAAAATTTGGTGTATCCCTCGGTTGGAAACTATTTTACGATTGCTCATATTTGTATGTATCAAAATAAACTCGCACTCGCAAAATAGCAGTTTCCAACCTAGTGATACAAATAACTATTTCTGTACTCACAACCTTAGAAAAAATATTTGACGTACGCTTTTCAGAACCATAAACTTTTGATTCCCACACTCATACAGTAAAATATACAAAAAAAAACATTGGCTTTCCTCAGGCATTCTACAGCAAAAACATCTTAAAAATAACAAAATTTAATTCATAAAATTTCGTGTATGAAAACCCACAAAACCCATCGAAAATATTTATACAAATTGTTTTTTCATATCAAATTCCTTAACAACCGGTAACGTATGACAGCTGATGTAAATTTGCGAGTATTTTGATTACATTTTAATTCCCTTAAAAATAATTTTGTTCGTTATATTTTAAACGTAGATAATAAATTGAAAGTGATTAGTAATTGGATGAACCTCCTCAGTAAGGGATATATGTATGTATGTATGTACATACAACATATTTTGAAAAAATTTGCAGTTGTACAGAACTAGTGAAAACGTATACCGTTACAATATGAACAAATCCAAATAATGCATTAATCTTTATCCCATTACCTATACAAGTAGATAATTAGAAGGACAATATAAAAAAAAATGTTTGTTATCTTGCGTCTACTAAAAAATTGTTTGTGAAAAATGTGGAGATTGTGGAATAAAGATAGTACGGTAGAGCTGGAGTATTTAAGTGAAGAACAGAGTTTATCAGAATATAAACGTTCTTGTAAACATTTGCATAATTGATGTCAAATCATATTAAATGTTTTCGAATCTTTGACAAGTGAAGAAAAGAAGCAACCTGGTTCGTGCTTCAAATAAGAATATCTCCCGCACTTGATTTAAACATTATACATTCATTTTTTTTTTGTAAAATAATCTACATAAATATTTTGTAAAAAATTATTTCAAACGGTACAATAATGCTTTTAACAAAAAAGAAATTGCCTCAGTGACTATTTCCTATTGGTACAGTTTATACGAGCTCAACCCTAAATGTATTCGTACCACCTAAAAATATGCTTTAAAAAAAATATAATTGTTTTTTTTTTCACACTGTTATTGTCGATGTACAAATCTAAATTATTATGTCATCTATATATTGCATTATACTTTTAGGTAAATAATAATTTTTCTATAGATATTTATAAGATTTACTGTCAATCTGTACCTTCCACGGACTTCCATGAAAATATTTTTCAATCATATTTATAATATTGAAAGATTTAAGACAATATTTAATTACTTGTTGAATATATTTTTACATGGGCTAATAAATTAGTTGTGTTAATGTAAATACGAATATTTGACGCAGGATAATTATTTTTGAACCGCGCATAAAATATTTTTATATTATTATTTTTTGACGATTCTTAAAACCAATGAAATGCTTAATTGTATGTCACGTGTCTGCGTTTTCACCAATCCTGTCATTATTATATTGAGAATAAAGCTCTAGTGATTATTCCCGGGAATAATCTCTGTATAGCTTTTTTGGTTTTGTTGATAAATGTCATTCCGTTACATGTTGTAGACTATAATTTCTATAACAATATTTTGGAAATATACAAAAAATACAAATATAAAACTGTTGTAAACGTCAAAGTCAAATAAATCAAATTAAAACAAACAGACGTAACCATAGTCACTGAATCAAGATACTTCATATATCGCGCTAATATGCGGCTCTGATTCGTCGAAAATATTCCATACGCAGCGTATGGAATATTAGTGAGTCTATAACAATTTTTAGTTGCGGAATGCCTAGTTTCCAAAACAGTGTTATAGAAATATATATTAACATTAAAATAGTTCTAATTTATTAGCCCATGTAAAAAATCTAGTCAACAAGTAATTGAAATTGTTTTAAATCAATACACATTCAATATTATAAATATGGTTGAAAAATATTTTCATTATGGTTCGTGGAAGTGCAATACATAAAAGTATTGTGAAAGTAAATCTTATAAATATCTATCGAAAAATTATCATTTACCTAAAAGTACAATAAAGGTTGGTCTCGTAAATACATAAATCAAGAAAATTGAAATAAAGTGATGTTTATTTTTGCCAGCGCGACTTTTTCTTAATTAGAAACTTGTTCCAGTTCTGGAACGTAATATCTCTGATCAAATAGAATCGGCTTTGCTTTTCGCGTTAAGCCCTTCCTTTATATGAATTCCAGAAAATGTTCTACGTGATACAAAAACTAAATTGTGACGGATAGCAACACATTTTTTCCTTGTTCTTTTTTTTTTGTTTCGTGCACTCTACGATGAAAACAAAGCATCTGTCCCGTGTTGTTAAAAAAAAAGATTTACAAGCTTACACTGAAATACTGTGAATCGTATCATGCAAAAGTTATATGAGAAGGATATGGAATTTCTCTAATTTTGCATTTAAAAATTGTATCTGTTTACTAGCTTGTCTGACTTTTTAGTTAAAAAATGATGAGGCAAATAATTACATTTTGTTGTTTAAAACTTTTAATTAAAAATCTGATACAGATTACTATATTCCGATTAAAATAAATACTGTATTGTGCACAAAAGCTATATGAATTTAAATGTATGTTATCGTTATCAATATCTCATTGTTCTCAATTCAATTAAATTCAATGAAAACTAAATTGATTTGGTTCATTTTCAAAAACACATTGCAATAATACATAAATCATTTTTCTTGTTTTTTCGTTATTCGTTTTCTTCAACTGTTGTTTCAATATTCTTTTCTTGTGAATAATACATGAGTTACAATAAATTTTTCATCGATCCACTTAAACCTCCAATATTGTTTGACTTTAAAATGGCGTACGAAGTTATTTTTACGTTAATTTTCAGAAAGTGACTCCTCTTTTTTTAATGTAAAAATATTCTGTTTATCTTGTGATATTTGTCAATTGTGTATCCGCCTAAATTAAAAGAAAGCATCGGAAAATATGAAAAGTATGTAAAATTAAAATTTCCAATTTGTGAAAGAACACATCAAATATTTAATGAAGTTAAACAGAAATTCTCAATTGTTTCGAATATTTCCTCCAATTTTTCGTTTTTCAATGTTCAGTCATTTGTTTCGGAAGCAATCATTTGATATATTTTTGCCTTATCGGATCGTTACGCCAGCATTGTCATATCAACGAATCATTTCGGAAAATTCAGGGACTGGCCTACGTGATAGCAGTTCCGTATTTTACCAAAATGTAATTTGCTGCTTTCATTTTGGCGTTTATGGGGAACCGAATGGCAAACTGGTGCATTTAACGATGCTCTTTTACTTTATAACTGTCAATTCCTCTCACAAATACACAGGTTTATAACACTTTTTATTGATTGTATTTTGTTTACTGTTGATTCTGCAAATGAACAAACTACGATGTTTTGCTACTTTTTACTGACATAATAAACATATAATTATTACCTAATTTATTGTTTATTTTGTCATTAAATATTTCAACAGTTTATCTCGTTTTATATTGTTTATTTAAATATTAAATATTTTTAATATTATTTGTAAAATATTTTGACGGTACAAGTAATCATCTTCAAAACATTTAAATTGAAAATAAACGATCAGTGCCATCAAATAATTTTTATCTGTAGGTAAGCTCGCTTAGCTCGCACTTTTCACGAACGAACCCTAAGCCTACATAACTCCACGTTGAACATATAGTCACCCATTTAACTGTATTTTCAAGGTCATTTGAGTCCAACAATGTGATAAATTCACAAAGTTTTATCCCAATCGGAGATGAAGTAGCACATCGTACGAGAGCTACAACATTTAAAAACATTCTCCATTTCTCAAAAAAAAAAAAAACATAGGTCACAGTATTTCGTTTGTGCTACCTCGCCAATATACAGGTTGTACCAGATTTAAACGGCCTAACTTAAATCCCCGAATTAAACACCTAAAAATAAGGTGACAAGTTCATTTGAGCAAATGTACGTAAATGCTTTATTCCAGAGATATTCATGTTTTTTATATTGAGTAATGCTACTTTAAATAATCAACTTCATAACGAAATATCCACTATTATCGTATAAAGGTGTTACATAATTATTAAATTAAATTAATAATAAATTGTTTATTACCTAATTTCAATACAAAATTTAGTTTGCTTGCACTTATATCTGGGAAAAAATGAGAATCTGTCAATGAATTTAAAGAAATTTATTGCTTAACATAATAAAGTAATAACATAACTTCATAAACTATTTTTTTTTTAATAATATTTTTTCAAAATGTTCACCTGGAGTACGTAAACAGGCACGACAATGATCTGCAACTACATTGGTTGCTGCGTGACATTGCTCGGGAGATATTGTTTCACGAACTTGAATAATTTTTCTCCGTAGTGAGTCTAAATTATTTATCAGTTCTTAATAGACTTTTTCTTTTGTGGTACCTTTCTTTAAATTCATTGATAGTTTCTCATTTTTTCCTTCATATTAGTCCAAGCAAACAAAATTTTGTATTGAAATTAGGTAATAAAGAATTTATTATTAATTTAATTTAATTATTACGTCTCACCTCAATAAGATAATATTGGATATTTTGTTAGAAAGTTGAATTTCTAAAGAAGCGCTACTCAATAGGAAAAACAAGAATATCTCTGAAATAAAGCATTTACGGACATTTGCTCAAATGAACTTCTCACCCTATTTTTAGGTGTTTAATCTTAATTTTAAGTTAGGCCGTTTAAATCTGGGACACCCTGTAGTTGTCTTTTTATCGGTCGGATTGGATAATTTTTAAAACCGAATGCACACTGTGTAAATTAAAGCCGAAAGCGATTGTCAATTGTATAATAATTTTTGAACCCCGCTGCAGACAGTTGAATTTATAAATTTACCCCTGATCCGACAACTTTCATTGGCAAATGAAATAAATGTTTTTTTATTGATAAATAAATAATATGTAATATATGGTTGCCTTTCTTGTATATATAATACGTAGTAGCAAAATTTTTATAAATAAACTTGTATACTTCATACCTTTTAAAATAAAACAATTTTCTCGCCATACGAAAATAAAATGTGTATAAATCGGCTTCTCTCGCTTACGTAAGCAAACTATATAAAAAGGTAAAAAACTGATTTTGATTGACATTTCTTTTGTATATTGTATTTCCTAAACAATTGAATATCGAGAAATAAAATTAAAACAAGGAAGGTGTCGACAGCTATGTTGGTTTAAATATTATATTGCATTACATTCTGTTTTTTGACTCATATGTATCAAAAGAAAATCTTATTAATCTCTTCAGAATTTGTACCTTAGAATGAGAAGATAAAATATTCAGTGCGTATCAATAAAAATTCGTCTATATGTCAAAACTAAAAAAGGTTTCAATACCATAAATATAGCTGTAAAAATAAGTTTATCCCTGAAAGTCTCCTTGTCCGCATGACAGATGTTGGATTGTGGTTACGTCCGAAAAGCGAAAATCGATGTTGCGAACATATTCCTTACGCTTTTAACATTTTTAGCACGAACGGGAGACGAATTTTCCTTTTCGCATGTTTACCATTCTCTCTACTCTGTCGAAAGAGCAAAATCTCACCATAATAACATCGGAAAAGCTTACGATTTGGAATTTAAATCAACAGATAAAGCACGTATGTGTAAATTCACTTTCCATGTCTCACTGAACTTTCATTTTCACTTTTTCATCATTTTATTTCTAACATCGAAGGCTCTAATTTATCCCTTTAATGGACCAATATTTCACTTCATTTTATTTTATCAAGAGGCTAGAAAAAGCTTTGAAAGCTGTTTATTTTTAGAAATGTTGTATACAATATCAAAATTTAAACTTTTTATTTACTCATTTAATTTACTAATAAATAAAAACAGATGGATGTCAATCATCTATCGTTTATTTTGTCAGTCACTTGAATAAATCAAACATGAATTAATAAAAGTGCGGTTTAAGTTTCACTAACAAGTAAAACAAAAGAGAGGATTTGTTTGAGTGAAAACTAATTGAAATAGTTGAAGCTGAAAATCAGACAACAAAATAAAATAATAGTTTCCATTATTTCCAAGTTTCTAAACATTTAAACTGTAATCTCAGATTTGTAAATCTACTTCTCTGTTAAAAACAATTATTCTTGCATATTTGAATACTAATATCTGTTATTTCAATTGTAAATTATTCGTATAGCTTCTCGCGAAATAACAAAAGATTAATTTTGTCTGTCTCTTTCCAAATGAAATGCGTTGTCGTGGTAACCATAAATAATCGCACTCTACAACGTTTGTAAAGGTAAAATAAACTATTGGTGATTTATATTCCCAATAAATATGAAATACTGAAAACATTTCTCTATTTCGAGGTTATGATGCACTGTGAACTTTAAAAGCAGGTGACAGTGGTTGATATCGACGAATTTTCTACGAAATCGCGGAATATTAATTTAGAATTCAATCCTACCAAACTGCGCTTGAACTAACTTTAATTCAACTGTCAACACTGGAAAAACCTGAAACTAAATCATGAATTTTACATAAATCAAGCAAAAGTTTAAATTAAACCCATTCTTTATTTAATTTTATCTTTTTAATTTATTTACTGTGCCTAATCTGAATAAAATTTCCTGTGAATACTGATAATGTTTCATTGAGAATACTAGCTATAAATGTAAGTTTTCTTAAGCTTCTTCCATAAATGTAAGTTGTAATACGTGAAAATAACTGAAGGGTAAAACGTGATTGTGTTCAAAATCGCTTGATGTAAGAGGTTCGGCCCATATTTTAAATAAGTTTCAAATGTAGATCAAGAAATCTAGACCGTTAGCAATTTATATGCACGTATTGTATGTACATGTTTCGATTTTATAAATAAGAACAGTTCTTTTATAGAAATTAACATTCATAAATTGTAATACGACCCTTATTTAATATTTATACAGTCTACCCACTTATCCAGGCTCTGTTTTTTGAAAGAAAAGTTTTACATTCTTTAAAACGTTTTAATATTTCAAAGCTATCACCTCCAGGCATTTAAACATAAATTTTAAATTGAATAATTTTGGGAAAGAAATATACAAGAAACATGTAAAAAGTATATCTGTTGCTTGAAGGCATCGTTATTGAAAAAAGAATCTGTCAGCTACTGTGCTTTTTTCCAAACAAATAAAAATAAATAATTTATGATCACACTTATTCAGTTCCGAATACGGTAGTTTTTCAATTACAATCTCACGTTTTAGTAACCGTTGGTAAATATAATTTTTCATCGTGAAATACGGTTACTTGTCATCAAATCAGGACACATGGAGTGGAACGAAATTTTATGTATACAAAATATGATATGTTCTTGCCCAACAACCCACGGAAATTGTTATAATACATTTAATAACAATTCTTTCTTACCAAAAATAAATGCTTTGAACTTGCTACATTTTGTCCAAAATCATATTATTTGGCCCAGTTAAAGTCATAAAAAGGAAATTTGTTTAATTCGCCTTATTTATATCTTAAATTCTATAATTTTTACATTCTGCACATACATATATGTAATAGAGGTATTGTGTATGCTACGAATTAATTAGATATTGGGAACAATTCATCAACAGTATGTGGTTGATTATTTCAAGTCCTATCAGGGTTTTTTGGCTTATCTTAATAAATAAATGAGATAGAGAAAATTTCATTGGAATCAAAAAGATGTAGAATAATATTACTTACAATTTTTAGTTGAAACAATTTTCTATATTTTGTTGTTATCAGATTTGAAAACAGTGTTTGTGGTATCAGTCAATACCTTTGAGACAAATTGTAAATTTGATATTATTGCTTAAAATATACTTCAAAATAACAGAATTTATGATATAAATAAATTTAGTACAATAAATTTTCCCTTTGTTCGATCAGGACTATTTTTTGAAAGTTATTCTAAAAGTCTTAACTGGGTCAAATAATATGATTTTGGGCTCGTATGTGAAGCATGATATATAGCAATAATGAAACGCTAACTTGTAGGTACAAATTGATGTCGTAAGTCCACCTTTCTTTGTCTAACACTTATTTGTAGAACGGTAGCTATTCGTTTGTTAAGCGGTTGCTTTAAAAAACATATGAACAGTCTTGTTCAAAAGTAATAAATAATATTTCACAGTACATTGTTCATTTGTTTGATAATTCCTTTAAATTCACATAAATGATAGTTAATTGAACATATTTTTATTAATGATTATTTAGTTTTTATTCAAAACATTTTATTTAAAAATTATCAACTTTCTACGCGGACTGTACAGCAAAAACAAATAACGCAACGTCTGGCTGTCTCTCTCGGCTCACATTGTCAATGTTAGTTGCCGCTCATAAAATGTTATTTGAGATATTTCTTAATAAATAATAAATTAATTAACAGGTAGTAGGAATACATTTGGGGTTGGGCTCGTATACGTAATAAATAAACAAAAATCCAACGACAGGTTCTATTCCAATCAGCTCCAAAAACTTTTCAGTACCTATTTATAAATCACTCTAGTGATTCATCATCATCCTCCCTCAACATTAAATGAGTGGTACTCTCACTTATCATCTACCGAAAATTCTATTGCAGATGCCATATCCACGTCTCACGAATGGGTATTTATTTCCCTCGCAGTCAATTTTGCATACAGCTCTGAAAGCTGGATTTTAAATTACTGTTAAATCCTAATTTCTTTTTTATATAACTAAAGGAGCAAAGAAAAACGGCTTACTTTCATTTGAAATTGTCACATTTTAAATATGATTACATCTAACCAGCAAATGAAATACGAAAAGTTTATTTAATCAATAAAATTACCATGGTTACCGCTAATTAATTCAGTTATCCAGAAATGTAAAACTACTAACTTAGATTATAATACAACTACACATATAATTTTGTTTGAGATGTTTAGTTACTACTAGTTTGGTAATTTGCAAATTTATGATGTCATGTTTCTGATTATTACATTCAACTTTAAAGTTTCATATCTGCTCAAATATCTGTATACATTTTGGTTTTATAAAATCTTATTGAAAATCAGTTATACATATCTAACCACAAAACCTCGGTATCGTCAGTAGCGACTCAATTTTCATTTAAACATGAACTTTAGTACACTTAGTACGTAAAAATCACATGTAAGTTAGATGACCACATCCTGTGGGACCCGCTGACGCCAGCAGTTTCCCAGATACTCTTGTTACATATGTTATCTGTAGTATATAAGATTAGAATAAGAACATTGTAGTTACTTATACTGTTAACATTGAACAATAAACATCTGTTAAATGAATCTACCTTCGTTGTAATAAACAAATAAATTTTTTTTAAGCGAACCTAAAGTACGGTTACTTAACTTGTATACACATATATTATATAACACTAGATTTTATTTGTCACCTTGTTATTGTAACCATACAAGTCTAAATTATTACATCATATATGTCTAGCACTGTACTCTAGGTAAATGATAATTCTTCGATAGATATTTATTAGATTTACCGGCCAAATGGGATTACAATATTTTTCGGATATTCGCATTTAACGCTCTTCCACGTACCATAATGAAAATATTTTTCAACGATATTATTTATAATATTGAATGTGAAATAATTGAAAATAATATTCAATTAATTTGTGACTAGATTTTTACGTGGGCTAATAAATTAATTCTGTTTTAATATAAATACGATAATACGAATATTTGAGTACCTATATGTTTAATTGACGCACGATAATTATTTCTAAATCGCGCATAAAATATTGTTATAATGAGAAATTTATTAATAAATAATATACTCAGATTCAATTCACTCTGAAAATAGCTTATGTAATAACTTAGACGAATAGAGCTACAATGACAGTGTGAAAATGAATTATAATTCATTAAAGCAAATTTTCTGGTGATACGAATACATCTACACAGTACCCACCGTTTGGAAATCAGATTGTCTGTGTAAACAGAGTCTATAATAAACATTTGTTCAGAAGTCGGGGTGTAAATCTGGTCCGCCGAGGTGTAAGACTGATCCTTACAACTATAATTATTATTAATGGGTCTTAATTTATTAAGTTAATAGGTAAATTCTAACGTTGTAACATATTCGTTTGTCTGGGATTAGTTAGATACAAATTCTTGGCGTCGTGATTCGGGCACGTCTTGCAGCGTCGTATTACCATAATTCTCAACCGTCTTTGCGTCCAATTACTCAACAGTGCTAGACTGCGTCGCCGTGATAACAGCGTGAGAAATGAGCTTCCGTGTGCGTTCAAAGTTCTTTAGCACCCACGTCGGACAATCACTTCTACGGGGACGAGAAAATGCAGGGATTTTAAAGAAATCTCAGCGGTCTTCCTGCTGCCAAATTATTTCAGAATCTGCAATTTTAACACATCAATTGTGAACCTATTACTATATTATCCAGGACAATTAGGCTTTTACGGATATGCCTATTCATTCTTCTTAATATAATCGTATAACAGTTGGCATAACTTCAAACATAATTGTGTCATTTTGTCAACAGATTGGGATGTTATTACAATATTACATGTTTGTACGCAACTATCAGGATATATAAATTAAGGTGTAAACACATAGGTTACGCATTTCGCACTGCAAGCCAATCAGAACGTTCGCCAAACTTAGAATCACGTTATCATGGTGTCTGCAACATTATTCAAGACATAGAACTAATAAAATGTATGGAAACGCGAAAGAGATAGAATGATAGTCATGTGACAGGTGGCAGGATCTTGGTTTGACGTTTGAGTAGAATACTGTTTTGATAGACTTGCGTGCGAGCTTTTGTCTCTAATTTATGATTTGATCAATTATTTATGTCATATTTTGAGATATATCAAATATTGTCAAATCATGTTACAGGTAAATATGTCACTTTTAGGTTAGAACGCTGTTTGTTATAAAATATATAAATATAAAGATATTTATTGCAGTTTTCCGATATTTTGACATGTACCTTTCGTGAATTGTGATGAACGCCATCTCTTGATAATTTGGAAGCCCAATAGCTACTATTTGTATATTTAGAGAGCAAAGCCCACGATGTGGGCCAACCTTTCAACAATGTGAGAGAGCGACATAAAAATACTTTGCGCTCGAATTATACACAATATTTTTCTAACGAATGATTATTAAAGAAACACATTGATATAATTTTATTAAAATAAACGCATGCATGTTATTCCTGTTAGTTTGTTGTAACTGTTTCAAACCAAACTACCGCTAGTTTTATTTTTGCAGACGAGCGACAAAAATTTTACCGTGTGTTACTATTGAAGATGAACGACATTGTAAAATTACTCAGGAAACATCAACTTTGCTTTGACAAATGCAACTCAACATTCTATAGCAGTCGTCGGAAAATGTATTTTTACACTTTTTTTGGCCGGATACCGCTTTGTTAACCTAAAATATGTCTTTAAAATTAATAATAGAACATGTTATCGAGATGCATGGTCCTTGTTGATATTCAAGAATTCTTAATAAATATTTCTGCAAAAGTATTTTTCTTTCTTTTGCTTATTCGTGACCTATTTTTCCTGGGTTCTAAGTACGGTAAAACCTATAAATAAACCTAAATTTCAAAGAGTATTATATTTTGTACCAAATCGGATTAGCAGTTTCGTAATATCGCTTTTTGTTTTAAAATAATATTTATATGTGAAACGTAAAATTGGTTTAAGAAATCTGCCAAATGATAACACAATTTATTACAAAATGATTCTAACAAATTTCATCATCTAACCCTCATTAGATTGATTCACATAAAATCCGTTAAGGCCAAGTGAATTCAGCAGAATCTGCGGGATTCCTCATTAAAATTCCCTCGAGAATCTCAACATTTACTTGGAAGTTAACCCAGAACATTTGAAGCAGCATCTAGTATGGATCGCACATACGTTAAACTCAACTAGCATAATCAATATATTTCTACTTTTCGTAACGTATTACGAGTAAAAAGTCGAACTTTAAGCAGAATTACTGATGTTATCCCATTGGAGAAAATCTGGTGATTTATCAAAATGTCTAATGCTGATGCTGAAACTCCAATATAGTCAAACTAAAATTTGTTCCAACTGTTGATATTGTTCTGCACATATGCTTCAAAATTATATTTGCCGTGGAACGCAATTATTATTTTATGCAAATATTCCGGTATAGCTTTGTATATTACTATAATATAGATTGTATAGATGACATATAGCATACTTGGTAAGCATAAAATGATCAACAGTCATATTACGACACCCATAAATATATATTTAATTTGGAACAACAAAATCATTTAATTATTGTTATACAAGAATATTATCCAACTTTAGATTATGAACTCCAGTTAAAAAGTAATTATGTTTTGAACCTCAGGCATATACAAATGTTAACAAAAGCTTTTTGACAAAAATTAAACCGGCGAAAAAAGAAACTGAAATCTAAAAATACAATAAACCATTGCCTTAATAACTAAGCTCCTAAACTAATATAACTAATTTTGAGTTCGAGTTCGTTGATTGTTTACCGCCGACTTAAAATTCGTTATTTACATTATATTATTTTGCGCTTTTTACCTCCCGCCACATACCGGTACCATGCTAAAAATTTGGTAGTGAGTTTTCAGTGAATAAGCACGTTTTAGGGACCCTAGAATACGACATTAAGAGTTTCTCAATTATGCTTGTGTGTGTCTGTTTATCTGTCTGTCTATCTGTCAGTCTATCTGTCTGTATGTCTGTCTATGTGTCAGTCTGTCTGTCGGGCTGTGTGGGTCTCTGGAGTTACGTTTTCTCAAAAACTGCTACACAGAAAATTTTGATATTTTGTATATATCAACTGCAACCCCTTGGAAAGAGCTGATTAGTTTTTGGTGATAATTCAAAAACCGGAAGGGGTAGTTTACTTGAAGCCCTATCAAGTTATTTTGAAATATATCAGTAAATTATGGTTTAATGGCAATTTTTGTTTTTAGAATAATGTTTCAAATATTATTATCTACAATTGTTGATTGAAACATTTTTCTCTGTCACCATTTACGATTTACAACACTCAACAAACACGTTAAAGAAAAATTACGTTTTGACATTTTCATTTAAATATGCTAACCTGTGCTTTTTGAAAAAAAAAAACAAATCAACGGTCAAAAAATGCCATTATTGTTAAGTGTCGTAATTGAAAACTAATTTTTTTTTTAAAGGGATGAGCGTTTCTTGACAGTGGTGGTCCGTGTTCCTGCATTGTTTCATAAGAATTCTATGGCGGGAGGTGTTGTGGTGCCCACAACCCACAACAATTTTTTAGTTTCGTCGGCTTAATTTTATGTTAAAAGTTTTTATTTTTTAATTTTTGATGGTTACCTATTTTTCTAGGCTAAGGTAGATTTTTTTTAATCAAATTGAACCAACTTCGAGGTATACCCTACACAATAAAAAAAAAAGGTTAAAATATGATAACCCAGTACAGAGTTATGTATTATAGAATCGTTTAACAGGTAAAAATTCAGTAGATGAACAATAAATTATTTCCTATTTTCCTACCCTTAGGGATATACCCTATCCAATAAAAATAGAATCATCAAAACGGACTATTATAAGCAGTAGTATATTAAATTTTAAAAATGAATAACTAGAGTAATTTTAATTGAAAATGTACGTGGGACTGCCATCACTGTAAAGCTAATTTAAAATTCCTTCGGAAATTTAAAAAAACTTTCATTATTGCATTCTACGAATATGAAAATATAAATAAGAAACTAATTACTTTTATAATCATATATTGCACCAGGTATCATTGCCTGATTAATTCGTCAGGATAAAGTTCGTTAGCTCTTGCTTCCAGATTTTCGGTAGCAAATAAACAACAACAAAGTTTATCAAGTCTTCCTTGCGTGCTGGGATTTAAACAAATACTCGTGGATTCCGTAAGCCTAGGGAACTTCCTGCGTGATTTGCATAATGGGATTGGCAGTTGTCAGCCCTGCAAAAGACGCAGAACACCTGTTTATCTCATTAAATTTACATACGAAACGAGCAGAAATCGAAATACACCCGCATTTTGACGTATGAACACGGCATTGCTGTTGGCATATTTCTTTTGTTATGTTATTTTTTGACAGCTGTTAATTCATGTTATGGTGGAAATAATTCAATACACAAAAAATATGTAGGTGGTATAAATATGTTAGTATTATTTATATTATATTCTGAAAAATTATTGCTACCAACGGAATTTTTTTAATTAGTGGTTTGCCAGCACGGTTCCAAAATTAATTGTGTGGGATGAATGAATAAACTATATTTTAATGGTTAATTTACTAAAATAAATCTGCAAATTAATTAAAACTCAAAGCATACTAATTAATTGAAAATGGTCCGATAAAATTATTAACTAACTTTAGCAAAACAAATAATGCGCAATAAATATATACTACATCAAAATTCCATTTATTTTCCAGGGTATTGAGCATAATTCGCAATTTTAGGATTATTAATTACAGAATTATCGAAGGTAATAGAATTTTGTAAACGTTATTTTAGTTCAAATTCAAATAACTTTGCTGTAGGTGTCAAAATAGAATTACACGGAATGCGGGACATAGGCGTTTAACATGGGAACAGTATTTGCATTACTTCCCAAATTATTTTAGACAAAAATGCTGTAAATCAGTAAACAAAATTCATTTTTCTACAATCTTTGCACAATATCGACATTGTTATTCCATTTTTAGTTAGGAAATGTTCAAAATTGTCGCTCTAGGGCGACAAAGTGACATATTGTCGCACTAGTGCGACAAAAATAAAACAAAAATAAATTAGATAAAAGTAAATGATGCATTGGATTTTTCTGGTAATAACCTTGCTATTGCAAATACAGTTGGCATATACGCACATACACTTCAACTTAATCACCATAAACGTATTCACTCTGTAGACTTTATGTCAAATGTACTCCATATGTCAAATGTACTCCATGTGTCAAATTATGATTTCTTTGAAAATTTTTATTTTGTTCATAAACGTTGTCATGATTACGGTGACATGGGTAACTACAATTTTACTGAATTGTTATAGGCGGGACCAAAAATAATTTTGAAAATTAATTTTTTTCTACAGCTTGACATTGGTCAACGATTGTAGAAAAAATATTGTGTGTATCTCGTCGGATAGAGCTTGTTCGGTGCACTTGTCGAGTTGTTGATCTCGGCTTCGCCTCGATCAACAATTTCTCGCCACGTGTAACAAACAATGCTCTATCCGCACTTGATACACAAATAACTATTATTATGGGATAGAACTGCATGATTTAAATATAAACATTAACAAAATTACTATTTAATAGTGTTCGCCATGAAATAAAACAAATAGACAAACAAATGTGTAATACTTTCCTGTCAAATATTTTGACATTATTAAGTGTTTGCTTAAGGCACTAGAATATATGAGTATTCTCATCCGCCATTTTGGGTCCAAGTGTCATAAATAAAACAAATTATTAGAATCCAGTTACTTTAATTCTTTTCTGTCAAATTTGAAGTTGATATTGATTAATAATTGTGATATATCATTCTCTTAATTATTATATTTCATATCTAACAGGTAAGTGTACAGAATACTTTCTAATATATTACCGTATGATTTGTGTAGTTGGATTTTACAGAATTTCAAGAAATATGTTTTCAAATTTGACAGATACAAATTTTAAATGTTTTTTTTTTTTAAGTAACTGAATTCCAATAACTTGTTTTATTTATGACATCTGGACCCAAAATGGCGGACGAGAATACCTACATTCTTCTAGAGCTCTAGTTTGCTTTCTTTCTTAAAATAATGTCATAGGCTGGTACCACGAGCTATCTGTTTTTGGGTGTTTTAAGAGCAGTGTTTTAGACTCGGTTTTAGCGCTGTACAATGTTCTAAAATTTAGATAGAAGTTACAAAGAAATATATTATCTACCACTTTTATTTGAAGTATTTTTTTATAAAATAATTTTAGAACATTGTACAGTGCTAAAACCGAGCTTAAAACACTGCTCTTAAAACATCCAAAAACAGAGCTCATGGTACCAGCCATACTATTTAACAGAAAAACATTAGACATTTGTTTATCATTTTGTTTTAATCCGTGGCATTTTGGCAAGCACTTTTTAGTAGTATTTTTTTAAATTTTCATATTTAATTTCTGCATTTACAATCCAATGTAAATTTACAACATTTGTTTGTAGCATTTTTGTCTAAAATAATTGGGAAGCAATTCGAAAGGAAAAACTGGTTTTCGTGTTAAACGCCTTTGGCCCGTATTTCGTGTTACATCCTTACTACAAATAGGGCATAAGTACTCCCGAAACTAACAGGGATATTATGTAGTGATTCGTAAGTCGGTATTCGAGCACTAAGTTCGATGCAATCAATTGGAAGGTGGCACAAAAGCATTTCCCTTGTCAGATACATCTAACACACATTTCTCCCTGGAAATAATATTACAATAGCCTCAGGCGTGCATTATTAGATTCTGACACTGCGGGGTGTAATATATTGCTCTTTGTTCATCGTTAGTGGGAACGGATTGCTGAAAATAATAACATCTGTGTGATACTCTGTAACACAAACAAAATCTTCCAATATTTTCATTTATTTAACTAGTGTTTTATGTTATTACATTGTTGTGTATATTTACATAACTAATAAATAGAGACCAAATAATGTAGCAGGCATCATAAAAAATTTGCAACAATAATTAAGGATGTTTAATGAAACAAACTACACGAATGTCAACATCTAATGGGAAACGTGGCAAAGTCGCATTCCAAATTAAAGTTCTCGCAAAAATTCAAATGTGTCGGAATTAATTTAGTTTCTTTGGATATTCTTATGTCCGATATTTGACGTTTGAAAATACACCGTTGCCACAAAAGATATTAATAAATTATGATATTATAACAAAATTAATGCGATTTTCATATAAAAAGTGTAATTTTAGTGATAAATGGTAAAAATTTTATTATTTGGTTATGTTGTACTTTTGCTTGAAAAAATGCATGTTTCTAACTTCATTTTTTTCACACAAAAATAAGAAAAAACCCAAAATAAAAATAATTTTACACTAAAAATTGGGTTCCAGTCTATTTTTTTATTCAAATACATTTCAATTCGCGTTCTCGTTGTTTTTGACAAATGTAACATAACCTAACATTATAGAAGGACAAAACGATTAGAAGATCCTTAAAACAGTGAGGTATTATTTTACGGCAGAAAATTCTTGATTTTAAGTATTTCATGAATGACTTTAATGTTTACTGTTGAAAATTCCAATTCTACATCGAAATTCCATTATTTATTCCTTGGGCTCTTGAACATAGCTAACTTGCAAAAATTTTTTGGAAGATACCTAACAAAAAATTTTATGAATACCTTAGTATTTTAGCTTAAATTTAGGGTTTATGAAAAATGAATACACTTTATTTGAGAACTCTTTAAGTTAATAAAATGCGCAAAGTCTTCATTTAAATTCTACATTCCAGTAGAACACTTTTACGGTTTTAAAATTCAGATGTACCTTCCGGAATTTAATCTCAAAAATTAATTTTCGCCCAGGTGGCAACGTAAACGTATATGGAATAACGCTAGCGTAAGTAACGTAAGCTGTTGATTGATTATACCAAGTTGATATTTGTTTTTCGTATTATATTTTAAGCAGATTCTCCTTTTGTGACGAACTGCAACTTCGTGACAGAAAAAATATAAAAGGAATAAAACGTACACAAATATTTACTTTGCTGGTTTTCCGCTAGTTTTGAAATTTAAATTCTTTGTTGAGTTTGTTGTACTTGTCAGCAGTGGCGTACAAATCTTTTCAACAGTTTTAAGTTTTATTTTTAGTATTATCAGTTACTTTTCATAAATTAGTCAACAAGTAAAAACCGATTATTGTACTGGGGCTGTAACCAGTATTTTTTTATAATTAAACCTAAACCACTAGGCGCAATTGTTTTTAGTTGTTCGAGTTGATCAGAAAGTTCTAGGACTATTATGCAACAAGAGGTTGGCGGCACTGTTGTAGAAATAATCCCCTTTCAAGCGGTGGGCGGCACTGTTTTAGAGATAACCTCTTTTTTACAAATTACTTTTTATGTCTATGTCATACCAATATAATTCTGTTTGATGTGAGATGAAAAGTATAATAAGACTGGTAGTGGTAGATGTATGTACAAGATGAGTGCAAATAACATTTTACGAGTATGTTAAAAATATTATTGCTAACATCTTCCATTTTAAATTTTTTCACAGCTGATTTTATTTATGAAAAAATGGAATTTATTGTTTTGTGTGTCCAGTAAACTTCCTCTTTCGGTTTTTCAATTTCATTCAAAATCAACTCAGTTCTTCATATTTTCATGAAACTTACAAATTCCAAGTTTCGTTTACATATCTTGTCACGTTCATGAGATATTGCGCACACGGATACCCATCCATCCTCAGCCTCACACACAGACATATTTGAGAAATTGGTCTTAACGGATTCATTGGACCTCAAAATAATATTTCCGCAAAAATCTCGTCAGCCATTTTTTTCATGGTTCCAATGCTTTCTTTTACATAATAAAGTGAAATTGTACTAATTATAATATGAGAAACAATTCAAACTATCAACCGCTGTCTAAATCAACCGTAATGAAATCAGCAACGAAGTTTCATACCAACCGAACGACGTCCATGATGTCTGGTTGCAGTCTTGAAATTTGAAAACACCTGTTAAATAGCTTTGGCAAGCGCGAAAACAAAGCTATTGAAACGTTTTGATAATATAGAATTTCAGAACACGCTATAAGCTTTTGGTACACATCGCATGCGGTTGCAAATCTGTCATATTAGAGTAGAGCAAAATTGTGATTTTAGTTTCAAAATCGATAAATTGAAGTAAGATCTTAATGAAAAGGAAAATTTAAATTACAAGCAAAATAATAACATTCTTGTGTTATGTTTCTTCTTTATGCTGTTTATAGTATACTGTCCCTAGAATTGAATGTAAAGTTGATTTAATAATAGCAAGTTAAAGAGAGCGTGCGTTTCAATATTTCAATAGACAATAATAAACATAAAGTAATGCACCTTGCGGGATTCCCATTATGTTGTGATGGCAATACTTTCTAGGCTCTCCATCGATTCTGTTTGTCTTTGTTTGGATAACATATTGAAGATACAACATGCGGGTAGCAACTCCTGCAGGTTTTACGGACATGTGCGGTAAATTTAAGGATGCCGAATTTTTATTGCTTTCTTCTTGTCACCGCAAAAAGCGCACAGCTTTGATTTTATTTATAGCGTGTGGTTCTGTCAGGACATGGAAATCTGCAGATTTTTTCGATTTCCTCTTCAATTTTTGACGGTTTATTTTAGACGTACTATCTATGGTGTAATTGTTACCTGTATGTACATTGCTTTTACATCAAAACAAATGGCGGTTACAAACCAATAATGTACAATTATAATTTCAAAGTGCGTTTGGTAATATTAATTACAATTGTAAACATATTGGACTGGAGTTAATTGCATTGATATTACCAATAAGGGCTGCTTCAAATAAAACCCTATGCCCCTGGCAGTTGGTATATACAAATATATACAGAGTATAGAAATGAAATGTGGAATAAAGGGATTTCAATGCTATTTTTTTATATTGTTGTAATTTTTACCTATTCCCTTTACAGCAAAATTGAAAATACAAAGTTATTCAGAATTTAAAAATGCATGCAATAAGACTCATTTGTTTACCTAAATATAAGTATTTCACAATATATCTATCAAATTAAAATACTTGTACTTGAATATTTGTGTATGTATGCACAATGTGTTCAGAGATATAAGAAAATCTACCTATGTCATTAATAATAGTGGCCGTCGATAGGAAAGGGCCGGATTACAGAAAAAATCAAGTTTACTTTTATTTTTTGTAACTGCAATTAAAATAATAATAATAATAGGTATTTACTGGTTGTCAAAGAATACACTTTATACCAATTGGTTGCCAATAATTATACAATAAAATAGTAATTTATAAATAAATAAAGAATACAGAAATAGCAATAATTATTTAACTACATGAACCACATGTAATAATATCTAATAATGAGAATACAAATAATAACAATACATAAACATAGTAAATATTTTTTTGTTTCATTTATTAAGGCAAAAACTCCTTATTTTTAAAGCGTTAACCGTATAGAAAAATATATCGTTAATTTTATTTTGTGTTAAATTAGTAAATATTTGATATAACATATAGTCTTCTGTAAATACTTTTAAATTATACTTTGATAAATAAAAATTTCTACTGGCAGTGTACATTGGGTAGGCGATTAAAAAATGGTAAAATTGTCTGACTGAAACATACTGCTACACAGATAATCATTTTTGTAAATTATTCTATTATAAAGGAAAAGTAACTAATATGAGTTCAGTTTGAATCGAATCAGTTTTGAAAAAACTGTTTGCCCTAAATTAAAAAAAATTTAAATGAGGAGACTATAAGGGAACAAGAGGAAAACTTCTTTGATGAAAATCAACAAATTATCTCGGGAAAATACATTTTCAATTATTTTAAATCCATCCCTTGAAATTTTTACATTTTTGCAACTATAAATTTTCTTTAATCCTCTTGAGAGGTCTAATATAATTAGTTTTTCTTATATCTCTGAAATAAGTGTACTTTCGGAACTTAACTATATAGGACAGGTCTTTCTTCTTTCTATTTACAATAAAAATATTTAAAACTATAAAATTTGTAATTACATATTTTTTACGGTTGCACAAAAAATAGTGTGAAATCCTTTATCGCCCTCGAGATTGTCCTGCCTCGGATTTTAGTAGGTTGTACAACGCTAAAACCGAGGCTAAAACACTTCTTAAAACATCCAGTCATTAATTCTACTTTCGGAATTTTGTATAGTTGTCTGTACTAGTTTCATTAATATTTGATTATGTTTTACTCATGTATCGCCTTTAATAATTCTATCCTGTTAATAGAAATCTTATACCAACTTAAAATTTCTTGCAGGTATGCAGCGCCGATGGCCACGATTGCATACTTGTACGTAAAGAGTTCTCGCGAACTGCAACGCCATGAAGATCCTCTGTCAGTGCTGATGTACGAATCCCGAGGGCGACACGGATCCTCCGCCGCCACCACGCCGCCGCCTTCAGGCACCCCCCAACATGACTACCACAGGTAGGTAGATAATATTATTTTATACAGAGTTGAAAAAAAAAACAGGGGTTTTTATAAAAACCCAGAACCATTATCGATTTTATTTTAAACACAGGACGTACGCGCCTCTTGCGATCAGATTTATTGCACGATTATTTATAAAAATCTCTGAGGAAAATTTCAGAGAAAATGGAACCTGTGCGCAAATTTTGACGGAAATATGACCATAAATCTAACGATAGATTTTATTTAAACATTAAGCGTTAAATTTAGTACTGCAGGTTAATAAACAATTTTGGTAGAATACGATATTTTTTATTAATATACAGTGTATTTCAATATCGATGTTCACTATTGTTGCCACACTGGTAGGCAAATTCAGTGGTGTTTTTTTTTTTTCGAGAAAATACATAGGTCACTAGATATGGATAAAAAAATCTATTTTCGTTGATTTTTTTCATTCTTAAATAATATATAACCTATCGCATATTAAGAAAAATGTTTCAAGTAAAAAAGAGGATATATTTTTACTGTCCATATTATATATTAAGAGAGAGAAATGCATGATTTTTTTCCCGCGGAGTAAATTGAAGTATGAGCCGTAGGCCGCTACCATACGACAAGGGAAAAATACACTTCTTTTCTGCGGTATATATACTATATATTTGTATTGTAATTTATGATATTTAACTTTGATTTGTTTAATTTTGTTTCTTTTTCGCATTATTTGAGCACTTTCCCTCACGATGTGATAGAAAGTGCACAAATCTCCCATAGATATGACTTGGCTGTTTCTGTCATAATTTTGGTATCATAGACATCGAGTTTCTCACCGGTCGTGAAAAAAAAAATTTTTTTTCCATGTCTCATATTTCAGATATAACACAAACTTACGCATATTTTTTAAATGAAACAACTAAACAACTGAAATTGTAAATCTGTGTTTGGTACCGTGTTGAAAACATTATTTTTTGCCGATTTGGAATTAACATTAATTTAGTAATTCTTTTTAATACTTATTTTGAAAGTTGTTGCCATCAAATTACGTTGTCCTGCGTTTATTGAGCGGTTGCTATGTAAAATATTTTTACAGCCTAGACAGTAAAAGTGACACTTTACAGACTGTTAGTAGTCTGTAACAAGTAGATTCACAATAAGGAATTAGCGCTAACTCCATTTTTATTATTACTCGTAACTTCATTTCCCTTCTCAGAATATATTTATTTTAACTGAGATTATAGTCTAAATTGGTTAAATTTGATAAATTTTGTTAATTTAATTAATTTAGAAACTAAGTTACAGATGATAAAAATAGATTTAGCGTTAATTCCTTTTGTGAATCTGCCTGTTAAGTGTCAATTTTAATGTTAATTGGCAAAAAAAATTATTTGTTAATTAAATGTTCCTATCATGACTTATTTCTAGAAAAACAATTTTTTTCATTTATATGTATGAAATAATTTAAATTAAAAAAGTAATTTAATTAGCACTCAGTGTAACACCTGCATTTTCTATTTTTTGTTAGAAATTTATATTTTTTAAATAACAATTGCAAATCTGGAGCATAAAATTGTATATCGGTCTAGTGATGCCATTGTGAATTGAATTCTCCTTGTTGTTCAAAATAAAAATTGCAAAAATAAATATACTGTGAAACAGATCGTGAATATATGTTATATTTTTGCAGAAAATAAAAGTAGTTCAAAATATAGTAAGATGTATATAGATTGTAGAACGTATTTCTAATACTGTTGCATCAATTTTTTAGTTATACTCATTTTTAAATAAAAGTACCAGTTTTAGTTCTCCAAATATGAACTAAATTATGAAAAGCTTGTAAAATGAAAAAGGTAACAAAAATTTAGAACTAAAACTCCGTTGTGCGTTGCAACTTACCAAATACGACATTTGTATTAAATTTTTAATTAAATAAATTATAGTTGTCAGAAACAGCAGCGCACTAATTAGTCATTTCATATGAGTTAGAATGTTACAGTTTTGTGAATAATTAAACAATAATTACAAGAATTTATCCTGGAATTTTACGTAATGCAAAAAGATGATATATTTTCCTGGCGGGCGTTCTTTCAGTTTCGTTTTAAAACAATATTGCATTCTGCGGTTCATTTAACAAGACTTTTATGAGTTGAATAAAAAGATTCCGGTGAACTTTTAAGTGAAATGAAAATATAATGGCTGGAAAATTCAAGTTGAGCAACTATAAATTACTTAAAATGCAACATTATTTCTGAAGTACACTATTAAAATGAATAATGTGTATCCCAATGTAACGTAATTTAATACAGACATTTATAGATTTTCATACTACGCATACAACTTTTCTTTCAATTTGTTTGCTAATATCTCACATATTTTCCCATAAATCAGAACATGATTTGCTCAGGAATTCCAAACGAATATTCTCTGGAAAAATTATTTGCGTTAAAAACATTCTTGCTCTTTTATTTCTTGAAATTTCAATTTAATACGAAGACATATTTATAATCAACATTTTTTTCCAATAAATATTCAATATGTTAGGCTTGTTTTGGTACCTGGTACAAATTTTAAGAAATATAAGAAAAAGTTTCATTTCCTGCTGAAATCATCAATTCAGAAATATTAATTGAAACTTTCAATAATATCGGTGCTATTTAATAGAATTAATTTGCATATATTTACAAATTGAATAAATTTAATTTCGATATGGTTTTAATTGATTAAGTTATTATTAATTTCAAAATGGCCAGCAGCAAAATTACATGTATCTGATGCTTGTGTACTCTGCATTCTATGTTACAAATATTTTATATTTCTGCTTATTTATTTATTTAAATGGAAAGCTATATAATTTCATTTGAATGAATTAACTGACTGAAATGAAATTTGTTTAAAATTACTATTCCCGGAATTTTGTTGTATATATTTTATCTTATGCCACACCACATTATTACTACAGTTTGTTTCCCTATATGGATTTTAGACTAAAGTGTAAATACAAAAATTGTTTAGAAAACAAAAAATTTGAACAGTTTTTTAGACAAATCCATCAAAACATTTTAATACCATTTAACGCATTGTATTTTTTCTATTATGCTATATATTTTTTTGTTTTAATACTAAATATCAATCTGCAACAAATATAATAGTTTGAAAATATTTAAAATATTTTGATAGATGTGTCAACAATAGTTATTTGTGTATCAAGGTTGTAAAAGTGATCTTTTTTGGCCGAATCTGTAGATTGCAGCCGAGGCGAATGCCGAGGCCAGCAAATCAGATGAGGCTAAAAAAGAACTTTTAACCGAGGTGCACACAACATTTTTTAGGCGACTATCACAAAAAGATATAAACTTTATTTTAAAAATCAATTTGACAATTTTGACAGTGACAGTTATCTGACAATTACATATATTTGGTTATTCATGTCACTTGCAGAGTGCTTTGCTCTATCACCTGGACAACTCACAAAACAATCTGTTTTGTACTGTTGTGTTGTTTACTGTCAAAATATTTTAAATCGTGGTGAAAACGTGTGTATCTCGTGATAAAATATCTACAGTTATTAACTGAGAAGCAAGAAAATGAGCAGTTCAGATAGCGAAGATATCTCTAATACTCCGCCAGAAATACATGAATGAATTTCAAGTTTAATATCTTGTCTATATTTTAAGTTAGTTTTGTGTTTTTGTTCATTTAAATTCGTTGTAATTGTAAGTTAAATTGTAATTATTTCTAAATATATGTATTTGTCTATTAGGGAGTATTGAATTTACTATTTAAACAAACGAGTGATTGTAGCGGCCGTAAAGTAAATGCGGCCGTAAAGTAAAAGCGGCCGTAAAGTAAATGCGGCCGTAAAGTTGTTTTTGACAGATGTCAAAAAAAAAGTGACACTTTACGGTTGTCAAACGATACGTAAAACAACTATTTATGTAATAGCCGCCTAAAAAAATGTTTAAGTTATTTGTTTCATTTCTCATAGTAAGTTGGCTCAAACTGTGAATTTTCTTTTGTTTCTATTTCGTGAAGAAGGCCGATTTTATTAACATATATTTAGACTTATTAGATACAGTTTTTCATTCTAAACATTTTTATGTATAAACACTTTTAGTCTAAAATCCAAACTGTCGCTGCAAGAAGTGGAATTCGCACTTGTCTTTTACGAAACAGAAAAACGAGCCGGAGACAGATAGATATCTTGGGCCACTCTTCTTTGTCTAACACGTTTGTAGAACGGTTGCTATGAAAAAATAACAGTTGCTAAGCGTTTCTTGAGAGGTTTCTATGTGAACTAATTGAACAACAAAGATAGATACATCGCCCGCAACTAACTGTCTCTCTCTTGGCTCCCATTTTCAACGTCAGTGAGCGTTCCAATATTATTTTATTTCTGTTGTGGGCATCACAATACCTCCCGCCATAAATTTCTTATCAAACAATGCAGGAACACGGACCACCACTACCAATAAACGCTCATCCCTTCAAAAAATTAGTTTTCAATTATATCAAAAATTGATATTTTTCAACCGTTGTTTTGCTTCTTTTTTTTCAAAAAGCACAGGGTAGCAGATATAAACAAAAATGTAAAAATATATTTTTTCTTTAAATTATTTTAAATCGTAAACGGAGACAGTAAGAGAAAAATGTTTAAAACAACAACAATTGTAATTTACTGAGATATTTCAAAATAACTTGATAGTGCTTCAAGTAAACTACCACTTCCGGTTATTGGATTATCATCTGCTCTTCCAAAGGGGACACAATTGATATATACAAACTTTTAAAAAAAATCAGTTTAGTGGTTAGTGAGAAACCATAACTCCAGAGCCATACAGTCAGACAGACATACACAAACATCATCGCGAAATTATTAAAATCGTATTCTACGCACCCTCATCCATTGAAAACTCACTACCGAATTTTTAGCATGATTCCTATGCGTCCCTTACAGGATGTGGCAGGAGGTAAAAACATTTTGATAGATCTGTCAACAAATATGTTCAAGTTATTTGTTGCATTTGTCATGGCAATCTGTAAACTAGACCAAAATTATGAATTTTCTTATGGTTCTATTTCGTGACGGAGACCGATTTAATTAACATAATTAGGCTCTTAAGATGCAATTTTTCATTTTAAACATTTTTTATATTTACTCTTTTAGTCTAATATCCATAGGGAAAAAATTGTCAGTAATAATATAATAAGAGGGTGAGAATAAATTGAAAATAATTTGACAGATCTTTCGAAAACTTGTTGCCAGGCAATAACCACGTAAGCCCGTAGGGCTTGAGTGGCTATTGCCAAACGGCGACAAGTTTGAGAAAGATACTGTAGAATTATTTTCTAATTTATCGAACTCTCGAGTTATATTTAATTAGATTATTTTTTGATTTCATTATCAGGCACAGCACAAAATCTATTTTTTTTTTGCTCAGTTTTACTTGTGTTGATTATACATATTTGACATTTGACATCTGTCAACAAAAACAAAAAAGCTACAGAGAATATTGCCGGGAATAATCACAAGAGCATTATTCTCAATATAATAATGACAGGATTGGTTAAAACGCAGACACGTGACATACAATAAAGCATTTCATTGGTTTAAAGAAACGTCAAAAAATAATCGTTACAATAAAAAGAAATAGTAGAATTTTCTATGTAACAAAAAAAGGTCATGTAGACAATATAGTAAAGTTAATCACTTATTATTGTAAATTTCAGCGGTAACTTCAATAACTAATATCCTGCTTCTTCCTTATTGCAGGAGCAGCAGCAGTAGCACTAGACGCCGCTGCGATATGTACGACGCAGAACTAGATGTCTTTCGTGAGAAACGTAACCAGCGGCACCTTGTAACCATGGTGACGGTGTTCGCCATCTGTCTGTGTCCTCTGATGGTGCTGCGGTTAGCCCGTCTTGCTGTTACGGAGACCTACGAAAACGCCCGCCACTTCGACATCACGTATGCGCTGCTTGTGTGGTTTGGGTTTGTTCCCACGTGTGCTACGCCCTGCTTGTACGCTTCCTGGCAAATGAGCAGGTAAGAAATTATTCTTACATTTCTTTCTGATAGTCATCGTAAATATTTGACAAGAAACCCACTTATAAATTAAAACAGAAAAACATTTATATAACACTGTTTTGAAAACAATGCTTTAACTAAAAATTTTATTGGAACAAGAACAACTATCATTCCATATTCCGCGTTTGGAATAAATTCGACGAATCAGAGCCGCATATTAGCGCGGTATATGAAGTATATTAGTTCGGTTGCTATGGTCACGTCTTTTTGTTTTAATTTTATTTACTTGAGTTGGACGTTTTCAATAGTTTTGTATTAGTATTTTTTTTGTATAATTTCCAAAATCTTGTTATAGAAAGGCTCGGAATACAAACTTTTTGCTCGTGTGGAATATGTGCCATTCCATTACTTGTTGTAGAATATACTATTACGCACCCGCCTATGTACAACTTGTACTTACATTTCTTGCAATGTATTAACTGGAGAAGACAAGGAGAAAACAACCTCCTCTTAAGAAAATTTTAAAATGTACGCCTTTAGTAAATATTTTCTACAAATAATTAACGGGATGTTTTTCTTTCATTATATGTGATGTTTAGAGAGAGAATAGTTATTTGTATCACTAGTCCAGAAACTGCACTTTTACGAGCGAAGGGTATTTTGACAGTCCAAACCGAAGGAAAAGCTTGTAATTTACGAGCACTCGTAAAACAGTTTCTGGGTGTGCGATACACATTATTTTTCATGACGATTTTGTCATAAATATATTATATGAAATTACTAATTTATTTGTCAAATATAAAATTTTAGGAATTTTTTATCAGATCATTCGTAAACAAGGGTACGAGAGATTTACAAATATAAACAAATGCATTTGTTTTCTTTGACATTTATTTACTTGATATTTATTGGTTGTGCAATGTAACTGAAAATTTAATTATAATTACATATATTTGTGCTTACAATTAACAATTTAGCTCTAAAATTGACAGAAATCTCTAACGTAACATCTAACAATAAAAGTCCCCAGGTTTTGTCAGCCTAGGCAGGATAACAAGCAGTTTATGGACGATTTTGAGATGTGTAAAACTTGTGTATAAATATTCTTCAGTGAACCGGAGGTAAACATAAAATTAGTCTCCAGCTATCCACTTTTAAAGCGAACAGAAAATTAATTAACCTTGAATCGCATACAAGAAGAAAGAAGCAACATTTGAGTTGAACAGAACAGGGAGAAAATATAGCATAGGAGGCACGGACTCCGACCAATAGCAACTCTCGGTTGTTGTTAGTATGTATAGTCAATGCAAATTGCAATCTGCAGTTTCCAAGCGAACGGAAAAATATGCATATTCCACCAATTTTTAAAAACGTTTAGCTTTGTGTACGTTAAGTTTTCTTTAAGAATTTATTTAAAATTTGTTTTCAAATTTTATGTAAGCTTAGGCTTCAGATTATTATTATTTTTTTCAAGTAGTGTATGTTGATTTCCCTTTTCGTTACCTAATTCTTAATCTGTCCTACCCTTACAAAAAATATTCTATACCTCCTCAGTGAATCTTGCTGAACAATAAATTATGAAATAATATCAGCTGAGTTAGTATTTTCCATCATTATTTTTGTAAATTGAGTTTATAGTTTTGAGTATAAAATTTTCGTCCTAATTTCTTAAAGGCACAAACCGCCACTAGAAAAGTATTATATTCTAATGTTGTGACAATCCCCCTACCATCTGGATTTCGTTCCCCGTGACTTTTTCTCTTCCCGAAAATCAAATCACCTAAAAGGAAAACAAATTCAAAATGTTGCGAAGGTACAATAAAATGCGTCGATACAACTGTTCGCCATTACTGCAAATGAATTTAAAACATGCTTCGAATAGTGGAAAAAGTGGTTGGCTTCGGAAAGTGATTAATTAATACGACTAGAAGTTTTTTTTATTATATGTTTTGATTACACCTTAGTTGCTTTTTGATACCATACGTTGGTTAATTTTAATTGTTTATGTAACTGCATAACTACTTTCATTCACTGAAAGTGCGCAAAATATATTGTACATTATACTTCAACGTATAAATGTATTATAAAGTTTTTATACAAAAATAAAAATATCCTTCATGATAATAGAAGTTGCTTAGTAGTTACATAGCTAATTAAATAATTTAATAATGTACCTATTCAATTTTAACTTAGTTAGAATATGACTTTGACTTTGTACCAGGCAGTCAGGCACTACTTAATTTCTCAGAAACATTACTGCTCATATAACCAGGTAACCTAGAAATCTATTAGAAGTAAGTGCCTGTGCTAACAATAAACTTCAGAAATGACATTGCATAGAACTGCAACTGCTAGCATCATTCCCTGTTAAAAATTTGTTGTTTCTGTAATTAAACTTGTCCTACAATTTGTCTGCAAGACAATAGCTGCATCTGTAGACAAATTTAACTATATTGATTAATTCTAAACACGTGTTATTGAATTAAAGTTTGTTCTTAGAACGTACGTACTGTATTTTAAACTCATTCGTTAACAGAACTCATTAAAGCAGAGAGGTATATGTTTCCTGGAATAGCGCAAAAATTTCATATACTGTAAACATACATTATTCCCCGCTGCTGTGTAGAACTTAATAAGCTTTAGGTTTAGTTTTTCTACAGGATTCCACGTAAAAATATGCAACGTAAATCATATCTGTTAGCACAGAAACACTGGAAGAGCCTTCAAATGTTCTTGCATGAATGCTTTTGTACTTGTTGCATTTTTCATTTCTAGACATATCGATCAGAAGATTGGCCTAGTATTTCTTTATTAAAACTGTATTAAGCATGGTGCAGCTAAGCTCAAGACGAATTAAATTTACTTTATTCTCTGGCGAACAAAGAATCAAAAATATGCATTACATTAGCTTTATAGTTATCAATCATACAGTATGCACCTGATACTATGAAAGCTGTCACTGTGCAAGTAATCTTTTAAAATATTATTCACTGCAGAAACATTCTTATTAGTTTTATACTGTTTATCTCTTTATCCCATATTATATTTTATATTAGATGACTTTGGAAACTGACAAATTTAATAACCCAATTCCAATGCTACAAATTTCGAACTATGAATGCAATAATACAAAACCGTATTGGTTCTTTAATGACATTCAGTTTAATGATCCTGCTTTAAACTGCAAAATCGTTGGTTTATTCAAATCCTCTCTAAATAAGGGACGCCATAATCTTCTTATAAACTATATAACTAACCAAAATCCATTCAAGAGTTAGTATTAACATTAAACTAATGGTGTTTGGTTTTGGGTTAATTTTTTTTTTTTTCGAAACAATTTAACGGTCTGTAGACTGTGGAGTACCTTCTTGAGAATCTATAGGGAATGCGCAATATATTTAAGTCCCCAAGCAGTAGACACGCAACTGAAATACATAAAATGGGGTTTTTCACTAGAGTCACAAAATGGTAAATAAGTGTTTCATATTACAAGTAGATCCAAAAAAATCATACAAGATATAATAGAATTTTAAAAATATTATTAATTATTAAGATATTTGATTTTTAAAGATAGCAATTCTGTCGTCAAAATTTTAATTTCTTTGTTTAAGCTTCTCTCTCACATCTATTCTATTCTAAATTCTTTGTACTTCTCTTATTATTGAGCTAACGGATTGTTGTCAAATGGTTGGCACCTAATTTGAAGATTTTTGTTTTGTTTTGAATTCGGAACCAAATGACACAAATCACACTTGTCTGAGAATTCGGGCGACACATCGAAATTAAAGACATTTATGTAAAATATATTACAGTTTATTTATGTTTCTTCCTGATATAAATGGTATTTATGTATATTTCAATTACTTACCATGAAAAGTTATAATTCCATAAAAATAATTTTCTCCGACGTCACAACATTTTAAAAAATCATTGCAGCATAATGAATACAATTAATACTTTTTTAAACTGCAAATAGTCTTCAATTAAGATAAAGTTTAATTAAAAAAGATACTGATTCTTTCAAAACTTACAAGTATTTGTAAACTAGCAGTTGCGCGGAATTAGTCTGTTGTTTCGTGTTGTTCAGAATATTTAAATATAATTTTAGTACCACAGCAATGAAGTGGTGTATAACTGTGGGTTGTTCTTGTTGTCGAACAGAAGTGCAAAAGAGCGTCTCCGGGGCTACTTCCGGTTCAGCAACCGGAAGCTGCGGCATAGCTGCGAGCACGTGGACCGCACATGTCGCTGCGAAGTCGGCGACGGAGCCAGCGTCGTCAGCTACGTTCACAAAACGTCCAACGCGAGCTCCTGCCAAGTTGAACAACTCTACGCTTCCTCCTGATGCCAGCAGTAAGTTGAAATAGTTTTGCTTTACACCTTACCTGAAACTCAAAGCAGTAGTGGTGCTAGATAGCTGATACCACGTACTGATGCCTTTCAGCCGGGTGAATTAAATAAAAATACAAGAAAGGTGACCTTTCTTGTTGACGTTAGATCGATGTATTTACGGATACTTTTGCAAAGATTTGAATTACTTATAAAGCGGACAAGAAAAAGACGTGCATTGCTGAGATTTTTCCCGTGTATCCGTCGATCTTTTACTTCTTTTGAATAGTTTATTTCATCGTCATCCGTATCTGACACAAACTTAAAATGTAAACCACTAGAGTATATGGTACTGATATTTGCCTAAGACAAACGAAAAAGTACATATATTTTCACAGAAAATACTTGAAGAGATTATTTGCTCCTGAATATTTTCGTTCGAACCGTAAATAAAATTAAAAATTCGGTAGCGCATAAAGACATACAATCGTCGGCAAGAACGTCCAAAGAATAAATTAATTACATAAAAATGAAATAAAAGTGTACAAAGAATATCTTTGGCAACAAAATTTGAGTAATCTTAAAATGTCATCTTTGTTATTTTGCATTCCATTTGGTGCCGCTACTGCTGATTACACAAATTCCTGATTTGAGAAAAATACTTTTTGCTTTATTTTGCATCGTAAATGCATTGATTCTTCAAAAACTCCTAGCAAAATCTTTCAATTTAATGGCAGTTCATTCATTTATTTCAATTCGAAACTTCCATTTCGGAATAGTTACAACTTTGTTCAATTCCACTTGAATTCAAATTATCGGGTAATCAAAAAATGCATTAGCAATTCGATGGAATCAAATGAACACAAAATAAAAACGATTTGTTGGGATTGTCTGTAAATTATTCATTGTATTTCAGACACTCAAACGTTGGACGCTGTGAACAACTCATCTAATATACAAACATGCAAATATGTAGTATTAGTTGTAGAAACCCTATACGCATAGCTCTAAACTTTTTCTAAAACATCGAATTTATAGATATTAATATTAAAGTCAATGAATATTTATATCTACTAAATTTAGAGATAAATGTTAAATTAGGTTATTAAAAGCACGGACCATAAATGTGATAGAACTTGTACCAAAATATTTTACATGTTATTAATGTTTTGCTGTACTTTGTTACATTGCAATGTAAAGAGACATGTAAGTAGTTGATGTTATAAAATAGATTTATATTTATTCGTTATCAATATTTTTGTACTTACAATTCAATTTGTTGTGCTTTATAACCGTATAAAGTAATCGTAAAATCTTGTACGGAATAATTTATCAGATTTAATGTGTATGTTAGATTATGAAGTACTTAATTTTATGTTTAGTAAGCATAAAATCTATGTTTTATAACCCTTTTATACACCATAAAAGTTCTGGATTAGATTCTGTAATCCCAACACGGTATTATCGTACTAGTTTACTTCGCAGGGCTGGGCATTAATTCGGTTTGAAATTTACTAACTATAAACCGGGATTTATTTTCGTCTAGATCTACCAATAAATTTGGCAACCATCAAATTCAAATTACAAAAAAACATTTAGTTTAAGCACTGATTGTATATACATTACAGTTTTTGCTGAAATAATATCAATTTACTTATAAAAAACCCCTACGCCTTGAGTAGGTATTAGCTAAGTGAAAAGACGTTGATGTAATCAATTTATCTTTTAAAAGTTTTACTTTATTTTCCAGCCTCGCTTAACGTAATTTAAAATAGTTTATCACTGAGCAAAATTCCGGTATGCAAGCAAAATTGATCTTAAAAATACCCAGATATGAAACACAATTTTATTTTATACTTTATCTTCAATAGCATGGATGGTACATGAGCATCATTAGAATATCTGTTCAGCGACTTGTAAATTTAAAAGATCGTTCCTGCAGAAAATATCTTCACTGATGGTAAATATGTTCCATAAAGCAACTGAAAATGGTGCTAATGTGAAATCCAATTTAATATGTAAATAATATTATTGATTGTATTTTGTAATACATTTAGGAACTTTTATATTTCCTAAATAAGTATCTACGAGTATAATACATACTTTCTTGTCTAAAACTTCAATAGCCAACGTATTGATAAGATAAATGTTATAGAATGTGCAGGACAAATAATATGAATGTTCTTAATATTATAATCGTTTAGAGCAAAAATACAACATTTTCATTAAGATTAATTTTGTATATGAAACACAGTATGTAATAGTAAGCGTTAGTGTAAAATGTTTTTTTTTTAAATAAATAATTATGTAACCCAAATTACTAATAATACCTTCCCGCACTTTGTATTTACTTTGATTTCATTTCTTAAACAATTTTAAAAACACCAGCCTTCTTCTCAAGTTTCAAACAAATGTAATTTTCGTTTAGGTGTTTACACAGTTTGCAGACAGAAAGTTTGACACCATTTGATTTCATAAACGAACAAAGTAATTCAAATTTACAGCTTTATCGAGATTCTTTGCAAAGTTTAAAGTTTCAATGTGTACAGGTAAAATATTTCACAAACTTTTTATTATTACAAAGGAACATATTTCTTTTAAAATTTGGGTACAAAATTATGAAGAACATTTTTAGTAGATAATATTTGAGTAAAGATAAAGTATTTCCATCTTATCTTTCTTAGAGCTTAAATGAGACAAAAATTGAAAGGAAATGAATGAAAATAGATGGCTTTTTAAACCGTCGTTTTTCATTTCCTGTCGAAGAATGGCTCAGGGAGATTTTGTGATTAGCTTAAACGTCTCTGGGAAACAAGGGTTCAGATTCCACACAATTTTTTATCAGTTTGTCTGATAGTAACAAGACATAAATTATTCGACGAAACGATATTAGAAATTTGTTTCTTTCTTATTACTTATGAGAAATGCTTTAATTTGTAAATTTTATTTCATTGCAAATAAGTAGGTAAAAAGAATAAAAAATAATTCTGAAATTCTAAACACTGCTAAGTGCTTGTATACACGAACATCTTTCTATAATTATAATATCGATCATAATTACAGAGATGCACTTCGAATAACGGAATTAAGTTTTGCTTTCAGTGTAAAATGTAATTAATAATTTCATTAGAATTTGTTTTTCAAAACAATTAACTGTGCGTAGTTGACATTCGTATACAATGTATTTCTTGCTAAAGAATATTCTATTCATTGCTTCTGCACCATCATTTTCATCAAACACAGACACCAGTTGCCCTGGAAACCATTATACGTCTTCACATTGTTTCTAACGCAATAGAAATTTTATCAGCTTCTTGAAAACTTGTTTATATTTCTCGCTATTCATAACCGAATTTACGAGAGTCAAAACCAGAAAACAAATTAAAACTTTTCAAATATAAAAACTTTATTGTCTTTGATAACAATGAGTGTGAAAATATAATAATGAAATGATGAATCGTACAGTGATGATGAATATAATTTCTAACATAAATACTAATTGATAACAAAGTTTAAGTAAACTAAAAGTCATATTTAAGTTTTCCATTGTCAAATTTAACTTGCGATACTTGGGTGGATGGTGAGAATGCTACACCAAGTAATTGTTGAGTTCTAACCCCTTCTTTTGCTTGCTCCTGATTGGCTTGTCTTTCAAAAGCAGCCTCCCGCTGGCTTGGAATAAAAGGAGCTTGGAATTGTTCCAAATATTGTTGCTGTTGTTGAAGCTGCTGCTGCTGCTGTAAGTGTTGGTAATAAGCTAGCTGTTGTCTAAGCTGATCATCCTGAACAGGAAACTGCTGCGGTGACGTCGATTGCACACCGCCATTTTGTAAGTAATTGGCTGGTAAGTTTGCAGCCTGATGTTGCTGCTGGTACTGCTGAGGAAAATTTGCGAATAGGTTTTGTTGGGGCAAATTATAAACTTGTTGATCTTGTAGCTGTTGAGAAAATGGTTGAATTTGCGGGCCTGAAGCTAACTTCGTTGTGAACACTTGTTTCAGGTTTGGAGTAGCGAACGCAAAGCTGTTTTGGTACGGGGTGTTGTACGTGGAATAAAAGCCTTGAGCCCGACCCTGGATATGCAAAGCAGACAGGATTGCTGCCAGGAACACCACCTGCAATTCTAGATATTAGACAATTGCTATTTTCATGTAGAGCCGACAATGCACAAGAATTAGTATTCTAAAGTTACCACGACTGGAACTGGTAAGTGAAGTGCGTGATATATTGTTGGCGACGCGTACGTATTAGAATTAGTCCGGTATGTAAATTTTCTACTTCAAATACTGGGAAAGCTTTTTGAAATCCTGCTAATTCGTTCTTGGAAGCAGGATGTTTTGGCAAATGAATGCCATTATTTCCCGAAAGGACGGATACGAATGTCACTTAACACGGATGCTACAGGCTTTTTGCGGTGATTTATCCGATGCAATAAACGACGAGATAAACAAGTATTCAATTGAAATACAAATAGTACGTTGCATATTTTGAAATTATTAGTCTAATCTAAATTCATTTATTCGGAAATATCGATATGAAACAAACAAAATAATCCTCGCTGATAAACTATAAAGCACGTGTGTATATTTAATTTAAAAAATAAATGGAGAAGTTTCAGTAAACAACATGAGATGTACAGTAAACAACTTTTGTTTTTCATAATAACTAAATATTTTTGACAGCACGTGTGTAGCTTAGCACGAATTTAATTTGCACTTTTCAATAAATTATTTGCAAACCCTTTTGCTCGTATAATAAAATGAAGAAAGTTTCCAGTGCAAAGCATTTCTAACTTAAGACGACATCCGGTATCCGGTTTTGGTACCTTCAATATTCTCTTCAGATACTGAACTGTAACTCTTAACATTCTAGAACAATACTGGTATGAAATTGAGTTTCATAGCTTTGGTAAACAACCCGGGGACAGATATTAAATTAAGTCCGATATCTATGAAGAAGTCACTGAATGGACAATATAGACCCTGAGTCTTCTTCAGCGTTCATAATTCAATATTGATTCCTGGGCGAGGCCAAATTGAACGGTACACACCACGCACGATTAGCTCAACACGCGTGCTACCTCACACCCCGAACCTAACTTCACTTCAGACCCTGTTACGTCATCTGTCGTTACTGGACCGTGGAATTAACTTAGACGGCTTGGAAAACTAAATGTTGCCAGCCGCGCGTTTTGGATTTTTGAGTTCATTTGCTTTGCGGAAATGTAGCCGGGAATATACAAACAAAAACTGCATAAGAATGTTTTACTAGTTTATGAGAGAAGCGAGAATTTTACGCGTGAACACCGACAATATGAATATACCACAGGAACACTTACTTGCACGTTGTTAAACATTGTTGTTTCTAAATTCGATTTGACGATGTTGGAGCTCTGCGAAACTTTTTGCTTTTATAATATATTGTATGTTCGCCCCTCCACGAACATTCGTACGTGTATTATTTACATCCACTTAAATGTCTACATATCGAGCAGAAGTGACACCTTAAGTAATTTATACAATGCAGATAGAATACGTAATTAATCCAAAAGAATTAATTTCGACAATATTTGAATCGTGTTAATGAAGATTAATATGGTTAAAATCTTGCATATAGTTCATCAAGGAAGAAATTTATTACAAATTAATGTATGTCATTTTCTAGGACAATTTTCATTCACATATCTCATCAGGGGAAACAGCGTATTAATTATCTACAAAATATATTAATGAAGTCTGAAATTTGAGTCGCAAACTGACATGCATAGCTTTTATATGATGATATACGACCGCCACTAATGGTAATTGGTATTTTTGATGTTGCTCTCTCATTTTATATTTAAAAAATAAGCCGTTCATCTTTATTAAATAAATATCTTTGAAGTAAATTCATTGAGGATGAAATATGATTAAAAGCTCAAAGGAAATAAATTAAATCAAATTTTGCACTTAAGTTACCCGATGTACTTTTTTAAAGAGCCCCTGTTATTGTCAATAAAATAACTGAAATGTGTAATTTTTTGTTAGTATTGCGGCGACATTTCTCCATCTTCACAATCAACAAAACAGTCTGGCGTTAGCAATCAGCAAATTCAATAGAAAAACAAGTCGAAATCAGAGCGTTGTTTACTACAATTTGCAGAGATTCCTCCATGAATCTTTACCCAAGGTTTTGCTCATTTGGTGTGAATAACAATCGCTGCGAATACAACAGTTGTCGAAGAGATGTAATTTGGTACATACCAAACACAAGTACACGTACTCAAACGAAATGGAAACCGCAGATAATGCTTTATGCGAGGGCCATTGTTGGCTAACCAATCCGAATTAACACGATCGATTTCTATCAATCGCGTCATGAATTTAAAATCATTTGTTGTACTTTCGCCTTCGCTCGCCATTGCTCAAAACGGAAGAAGGCCTCTTTGTCGACGAGACTTTCACGGATATTAAAAGTTTGACTGTTTATATCGTAACAAAATTTTATTGGAACGAAAGTTTTATTTACATACATTTTGTTTGTTGGTAGATATATTGTCAAGTCTTTTTGTGGAAAGTTTCATATTTTACGTGCGTCTAGATGTCAGGAAATTCAATTCTGGAAAATACACATCACGCTTTGAAGTTTCAATTTTAAATATCATATTTCTTCGAAGTTACAATGGTTCTTTGGGAAATAGTTTTCACCCTTCGGTTCGTTTACATGATAACCGTCGACCCTTGAAAAGTAACCTCAAACTTTGAAGTAATATTCACGATATTGATTAATAAATTTTCCCAAGTTTCTACCCTAAAGAGTGCCAAGGGGCGCCTACTTGAATATTTCGGCACAGTTTTGACGATTTACGTCAAAATTAAAAGGAATTGTATTCGTGAGTAAAGATAACACTGTTTGTTGATTTTAGATGGCTCAATAAGTACTTGCCTACTTGTTATTTTAACCTTTATCACTCTTGTTGTACCTACCTAAATAGAATACCTGTACTCGAAAAACTTCCAAAGTCAAAACTCTCTTGAGATTGTGACATAGATGGAGTTGACGACACTCCCCAGTGAGTAATTTGTCTCTAGTTCGGTTCGTGTTAATAAATTCCTTTTTCTTGAAAAAAAAAATGTGCATACCAAATTTGATTCAAGATTAATTGCAACAGAGAACCACTCATGGCTTTATATTCGATTTTTCGAATGAACTCAATTTTGAAACCTAATTGAATTTGGAGCAGCAGCTTTTCAGATATTCAAAAAAAGACGTGACAAAAATAAAAAATAATCCTGTTTACAGCTAGACTATTTTAAGTACCTATTGTAATTAAAACGTACATAGTATTGCTTTTATGGGCCATACAGCCAACAACGTTTTTTAATTCAGAATTTTACAATTAAAGTGTTAATTTTGATCTCCCCAGTTTCATGCAATAATAACGCAATTTTCACTATTTGCGACGTATTTGAATCGACGGTAGAATGTGTAAAAATTGCGGTCGCAACGTAATTACACTTGTTGCGCGCGGGTTTATTTTCCAGCCACAAATCGCGTTACTAATTGGCGAGTTTGATTAAAATCCACAAAGATGTGCAATCAGCAACAGGAGGCTAAATCTACGCCGCAAAACGTAATTGTAGCCGTGGAAGCCTGAGAGAATGTCTCGCTAGAATTGAGTTACGCGAGGGATCGAGAAACGCGCTCGGAATCGAATAAAATAACCTCTTGTTTCACAGCTTTCGATTCAGACTGTAAATTGACACTTCGACAGGTATGCGATGTTTTCAAAATCGCCCAGAAGTGGAAAAATGTAGCAAATTCAGTGAATTTTACAAGTAAATTTATTGGGTTGTGTGTAATTATGTTAATATAATTTCATGTTCGAGTATGGTTCCATTCTCCTTTGATGTGAGCCAATCGATAGTTGAACATCAATTAATATAGTGAATCAGTTACACACGAATATGACGCACGACACATGTCAACATATTGGTAAGTCAATCACGAACGTTAATTTGGCATGAATTGGTATGAATATCAAATAATACTTCTTTACAATTCTATTGGTTCAATCAAATTGGAAACTGTGTTGCACTCTCATGAATAAATACATATATTTGGTAGTCGCTTGTCCGAAAAATTGTGTCGCTTTATTTGAATCTATTTTTTTATCAATGAATTTAATTAGCATTTTAAACGAAAAATGACAACACATTATATTTTATAAATATTTAAGTAGCGAACAACAAATGGGAAACAAAACATGGAAGAGATAATTAAGATGATATTCTATAAATAGTTATTTATTAAAAACGACCCATTACAACCATAAAATAACCGACAGAAGACAGAAAAGACGAGAGAAGTAAACAGAGGAGAAAAGGAAAAATATGGCAATGGCAGTGAAGACTTAATGCTAAAAATAGGTATTGACTGGAAATCTTAAAATTTAATATCCATTTCCGTATCCACCGGCACCTCCGATTCCTCCTGAACCTCCCTGACCTCCTTGGTTTCCTCCTCCGTAACTGCCGTATCCTCCACTTAAACCACCTCCAAGATTTCCGCCATAACCATAGCTGCCTCCCAATCCGGCGCCTCCGCCGTTGCTGCCTCCTTGAGCGCCGCTTCCAAGACCTCCACGGTTACCGTAACCACCGTAGCTAGTGATAGTCAGTTGGGCGGGCTGACTCACACTGATTTGATGTCGGTAGGATGATGTTGTCGCCAAGGGCGGCGATGGGCCGGGGGCGTATCTACCAACAGAAAAATAGTTACTAGAGATGACACACAGATCGCACCCGAACAAGAGTACGTACAACATATTTGAAAATTGATCAAATTATTATGTACCTAATTCTCAAAAGTAGCAAATTATAATTGCAAATATTTCTACATGACGAGCATTTTGTTTTAGGCACTGATATGTAGTCATACTAAAACGTTAACTTGTAGGCTTTTATGAAAACGAAAAACGAGCCTTTTTAACACTTTTTTAAACACTCGTTTGTAGAACGATTGCTATGTAAAAATATGTTACACAGTCGTGCGTATTTATAAAAAAATTGCTACGTAACAACTTGCTAATTGAAGGGTTTTTAGCAAAATCAGCATATGTCAAGAAATTTTATTTTTGAGATATTGACAACACTGGCTTCCGAACTCCATTATCTAACATTGCACAAACTAATTTTGGCAAAAACGATTCATGTCAAGGAAATATACATGGTTGAAATATACATGGTTCTGTAAAAATAGCACTTGTCAATGACATATGTTGTTTTTGCCGGTATGTAATAAAACTATCCAACGTCAAAATGGAAGATGCAGTGAATATTGTACCATTACCCGATCATTGGGACAACATTATCAAGTCTTGTCGGCAAAAGCCATCGCCATTTAACTTGGTTAAAGTCCAACAAAAAGACATCTTCAATTTCAAAAAATCAACGGATAAATTTTTTATAAAAAACCCACGTCCACCAATAAAACTAAAGTCTCTTAGAATGTATCGCATTCTATCCAATAACAAATTTGTGGAAATTAGAGACAGTTACACAGAAGCATGGAGGCAGTCTATTGTTAGAAACAAAATTCCTCTAAGTAATGAACTTAAGCTAATACCTATGTACAGTGGCTCTATACCTATAAATCCTTTAAAAATGAAAGACCTTCTCACATTATGTGGAGTGTTAACAAACGAAGAAGATGATTAATGTGTATAATTTTAAATTAACTTGATTTTTACAAATTACTTAGTTAAATATTTAATGTAAAAACTAATTACTTTCAATAATAAAAATTTACTTTTGTCCAAATTTTCAAATTTTCTAGCAAAAACAACATTTGTCAAAAAAAAAATTCAAAATTTTCGGGTTTCTGAAAATTTTTTATGTCCTACACTAAGCAAGTTCTAGGCGCAAAGTACGCATCTCACCTGTATTAAAAATTTAACTCGAAATATTGTATACTAAAGAAGATATTCATTATTTGACATATGCTGTTTTTGAAATTAACCCTTCAATTGTTAAATCGTTTTTTGACAGTTAATAAAATATTCTCCGTTAGACACGAGGTTTCGCTGCGATTTTGTCACCATTAACAAGTTGCTACGGTAACAACTTGCTTATGGTGATAAAATCGCACAAAAACTTCATGTATCATGGAGAATATTTTATTACGTCAAAAAACGTTTCATTTTTGTCACAACTAGCAAGTTGTTACCGTTGCAACTTTTTAGAGAATTGACCCGATTAATATATTATTATATGAGGGATTTTGATAGTCATTATTTACGAAGATGAAGTTTGCGTCACGAGCTATAGGCGAGTGATGCAATATCATCTACGTAAATAATGGCCATAATCCCGAATATAATACTATTCTTTTTCTACTCCTGTAAATTCGGAAATCACTTTTGATAATGATCTAAATTCGTTGAAAACACATCTTAAAAAACGTCAACATAAAAATACACAATGACAACTGACTACATGTCAACTGTTAGACGGTCGTTGCTTGGTGATCCACATCACGTCTTAAATAATCATGAATTATCGATTTCTAGCTCTGTGATTGGTCGAGAAGAGTGAAGTGGTACTATAATTCGCCAAAAAATTGAAATAATGGAGATATATTTAACAGTGTATTGTTCAATTATTTGAAAATTATCTTTAAATTCACTTACATAATAGTAATAGTTAATTAAACTCATTTCTATTAATGTATTATTTAATTTTTATAACAACATTTTATTTCAAAATCATTAATTTTAATTTCTTATCAACTTTCTGAGTAAACTGTACGATAAAGACAGGTGGCCCTGGCCCAAAGATTGGCTGTCTCTCTCTGCTTGCATATTCAATGTGAGTTGGCGTTCCAGTCACATTATATTTCAGTGATTTTGTGTTTTAAATGTCAATTTAAAATAAATATTGAATTAAAAACCTGAGAGGAGCAACAACAGGCTGCGCTTGAGGCAAAGGTCCGTGGTTAAGTCCCAGAGGAGCGTTGTTGTAATAATTGTTGGCACCAGACCCGCTGCCACCGCCGTAAGAACCACCGCCTCCGCTGCCGCTGCTACCGCTACCACCGCCTTGCCCACCGCCATATCCCAGTGATAAGAAGCCGGCATTGGCAAGGGCAACTATCGCAGCTAGGACGAGTAACTACGAAAAAAATATATATTTTTAAAATATTAATAATAATATATAATAATACATACCTTAGCTGCCATTGCTAATAAGTGTTGAATAGTATTAAACTGACTTATGAATGATTAATCTTGTCTGTCGATATTTATATATACCTGAACTCCTAAGATGAAAGGTGTTTATATTCCCACAGGAGATATTTGATATTCTCTTAACGGTATTGATAACGTTACTTATGCGGTTGATTTCGTAATACTCTCATTGATTTTTATAAATCAAATAGTAATTTAATGCACGCAACAAAATTTAAAAGATTATTAAAATAGACGTTATTTCATTCAAATTTCATAGTTCACAATGCAAAGTAAATTTACCGCCGCATATTCGAAATTCGTATATCCGCGTTCTACAACGCGGCTAGCGCTGTCGTCTTCCCGGCATTCAACTACTATTTTTTAAATTGCTTGACATTTGTCAACCACGTGTGATTGTTCAAGTTTATATATTTCAATTTAAGTAATATGCCAAAATTAAGAAAACAAAGAAGGAAACAAAAATTTAGAGCCAATGTAAACAGAAAACGATTGAGAAATAAGCTTAATAACAAGGGTAAAATAAAATGGTTAGTATTTTGTGTGAGGTTAAAACCAGACATTATATTACATTATTGTTAATTTCTTTTGAAAGCGATGAAATTAAATCCGAATGGCAGTACAATAAAACTACGAAACAAAATCTTGAAAATATGGGCCTTGTCTTTGATCCCAATAAAGATTTGAAAAGATCAAATACCAAGCAAGAGTTAGTTTCTAAGATTGCTTCCACAACCGAATGGGTAACTTCTGACAACAAAATTTCGATAGTCCCCAGAAAGAAACACGTTGCAGAAATGTTGGAAAAAGAAGCAAATGCACCAAGAAAAAGATGTTTCCAATTACCAAATAATCAAGTTGAATGGATAACTTACCTTATGGATAAATATGGTAACGATTATAAAGCAATGGTTAGAGATAGGAGAAATTATTATCAAGAAACATGGAAACAAATTAGAGCAAAGATAAAAACCTTTATGGGAATTCCCGAACAATATGCCAAGTATTTAGAAAATAAAGGGTTTGATGGTGTAGAAGATGATAGTTTATCAATAACAAGTGACGATAGTGAGTTGTAATTTGTTTATTTTAACAAATGAATAGAATACATATTAGTTAATTTAATTAGCATTAAAATAAGTACATATTTATAGCTCATTTATAAGTGAAAATGGATTATGTAAAAAGTTATAGTACTCTTTTATATTAAGAATATTATTTTTTTTCTTTTACAAAATAGGCGAACTTAATTAACTGTTATTTTTATTGAAAGATAAACTTAATAAGAGAGCAAATTACAAAGTTTCAAATCACATTAATATGTGACTAGCTATATGTAAAATAAAAATAAATGCACTTTAAATTAAAAATTGGAATCTTGTTAAACCATATCTAGAATAGCTTTCTTCACAGCTAGAACAGAAGGATGTACTTGTTTCGAATCAAAGAAAGTGCCAAATACTTTGACTTTATGTTTGGAAGGTGCTATGCTTTTTATATCTAATGCATCAGCTACTTGATTTGGAGTAAGAGCATCGGGTAAGTCTTGTTTCGTAGCAACAACTATTATTGGTACATTTTTAAGCCTTTCATCTCCTGATAAAGCTTTAATTTCTTTAACAGCAAGCACAATTCCATGTGTATCTGCTGCATCTACTACAAACATCAATAAATCCGTGTCCTGAATAAAATTTGACCAGAATCTTCGGACATTTTCACTGCCTCCTACTGTAAAAGTAATATTTTCAATAACATTTTCGGGTAAATAAATGTGCATTAATTACCATCCCATATGTTTAGGGTCTTGTTTCCATGGTTAAGATTTGTTACATGAAATCCTTCTGTTGGCCGAGTATCAGATACGTCTAGTAAACCAGTGCTAATTTGAGAAATTAGAGTTGTTTTTCCAGCTCCCTGTATTCCTAAGACCAGAATTCTTTTCTCTGGAATTTCATCCACCTGCTTATAAATCATAAAAATGAGGAATTTTTATTTCTTTAGATTACAACCTTACTTTTGATACATCTTCAAAACCCTCATCTATACACTTTGATTCTCGTTTTTTCCAATATCTGTAAGCTGCATATGCCCCTATCCCTAAAGCTATACTGGATGTTAATACATAAATTGATTTTGACATTTTCGAAACTGTTTATAAACCATTTAAGAGGTTTAACATTTCTCCAAAAATCGTCTAAGACTAAACACTGTTTACACTATCGCGTAGGCTGCTGGCGTATTGATTATCGTTTTACCCTGCTATTATTTTAAATAAAAATATTTGATTTATCCAAATTTAGTATTGTATATTATAATATTGTGTGATTTTTTATGCAAACAGTTTTTTTTTATTTCTCATTTAGCTCTCTCTAAACTGGAAACTGACCTTAAATTAATTTATTTTAATTCCAGAATTTACCGCATGCGCTGCCGCACAATGACGTCAAAGAATTTCCAGAAGAACTGTCATAGTTTGTGGGAGATCGTCAATTTCGTTTGGCAAGTTGCTGTAATACCTTCTGATTAATATGTGTTCCATAAGTGAAAAACCAAATATTTGCAGAAAAAATAAGGTATGAATAATTTTAATAGTATTTATAATCGAATTGTTTTTAATATCTAACCTGATAATGGTATTGACTAAAATATTTCTTATACACGTGATAATTACCATTGCTAAATTTGCCTTTAGTTATTGAAAACAAGTCGATTTACTTTTCTATTTTGATTACCCAGTGCGTTATCTTGCGGCATCATCATGTTTATTTGTATATGAAGAGGTCACTGATAATGATAAAAAACCAAGCGTTTGCTTAAAAGACGCTTCATTCTAAACCTTTGAAACAAGAGACATTTTCTGATGCAATATAATCATACTTTCAATTTTTATGAAACGGTGTACTCAGTGATTGTAAACACGTGATTTATTATTCAAAACAAAACCAATCATAATATAAAATAATTCGTCATAGTTATTAAATGAGTTTGACCTAAACGTTCTGTCATTTTCCACATCAAAAGTAATTTCCGTCTAATTGAAAGAGCAGCGCTGTTTTCCGATACCAGCTACTGTTTGCTGATTGTAGAGGCAAGTAGTATAGATATAACCATATAACAATCAAAATCAATCAGAAGATATACAATTATTAATAAATTGTTGCTAGGTAGTAACAGTTACATGACTGTTACTATCACTTGTTCGGTTTTTGATAACGGGGGGCGCGGACCTGACGTATATTGCAAAATATCGATAACTGAACCGATAAGAAAAATGCTATTTGTGTACTTAAATGTTCGCATATAATTCACTTTTTGTCATACATGTTTTTATTATGTTTTGGGAATTTTTACACATTAATTTTATCTGAGAATAAAATATATGCGTTTGTTATGTTCGAAGGACATAATTGTGTCATTTATTTATTAATTCTATTCCGCATTTTATAGTGGAAATTTTATTAATGAATCATACTTATACTATATTGGTTAATAATTTATTTTTTTATTGTTACTATATTTTTTATGCAGCTGTAATAGTTTGTAAATAAATGTATCAAATATTATTATTTTTATGACACAGAACGTTACACATATGTAAACAACTTTAGAGGTGTGTACCTATGTTTATTTTATGAAGAATTTTGAGGACAAGCCAAAGGTTACTTCATATCGTCACTTATTTCCTTAAATATCAAATAAAATTTATCTAGTTTAAAATTTCCAGTTATAAGATAAATTCTATTGTTTTCTGTACGTGCGATCTTGATAACGTTAAAAAATACATTTATTTATTCATATATATTAATAAGATAATATAGTATAACGTCCATTGTTAGAGTACAAAACAGTCCTTGTGTTAAGATTTTTGCTGAAGATGCGAAGAATATTGCAAGCAAGATTATGTAAGCGCTTTGTTTTTATAAAAATAGTTATCAAAGAGTATCGAATTCAAAAATATTTATCCTTGATATCAGGTGCTTGTTACGTCATAAGTGTTTGCAGTTAATTATCACTAAATTTTTATGAAACAAGTGCAAGCTAGCGACATCCCCGTACTGAGATCTATTTTCGCTTTATTTCAGCTCGCCAAGATGACCAAAGCATACTCTTAGTTGTTCGAGAAATGCTGACAGTAATGTACACTCAATAGTATAATTCTGGTTAGCGCATTGTGTGAGTGAGAATCATTCGTCTGTTTTCATCACCGCCTACTGTGACAACAATCAATTCAACAATGGATTCTGACCGTTCTTTGGGATCTGGAATTTCTATTCCTCAATGGATGAAGAGCAGAATGATTGATAACAGGTGTGTATGTAGTTTAATTTGTTTTATTGTTTTGATTCTACCCGGTATTTTGTTGTGACATTCAGTGCCCGTATTAATAGTTGGTGGTCTTTAAAATAAAAAATAAAACCACGTGAGGTGTGTGTTTGCCAATTACGTATTGTTACTGAAATCCTCGTGATTTTTCGCCAGTTTTGTCAGTGATGGCACGAAACCCAGACATAAAAAAGATTTCATGGTATGAACGTAGGCGCATATTATAATATTTGTCTTTGAAAAACATTTTAGGTTAAATTTTGTGTTGTGTGTGTGAGCTAATAGATTTTCTAAATTTATACTTGCTATTTGTTTGTACATATTATTGTTAGTAAATAATTATTTGCGCAACAATAGATTAATATGTTTATTCGACATTTTAATGCTTCCTATTATTACTTGTGTTTCATAATTCTTACATTAATATTGTTTTTGCAATAATTATCTAATATATGTGTCTATTATTTATTGCTTTCGATATATGATTTTTTTATGTAGTACCATGTGTGGCTTATGTAATAAAGACCGGTTGTCAGTAGCAGGGCATTTCACATTTATGGGTGTAATAAATTCGAAGAAATTACTAATGATGCATGTAGGAAATATAATTATACTGCATACTAACTCTGAGAATAATATACATTTTATATTTTATTGTTCATTGCTGCTCATTAAAATTTACTTAACAAATATAGTACATGGGTAAATTATATGTAGGTAGTTAGATATCAGAATTATTTTATTTATAAGAATCGTACCTGTTTCATAGGAAATATCTTTATTTAATAAAGGTTTTTGTTATGATCGTAGTAGTATTTATAAACATTTAAATATTCAGATTGTGTTGAATTTAATTTCAACCTTTGAGCATCTTGAAATTTTGTGTCAACTATTTTTTTTTATTTACCATTTAACATTTATTAGTACTAAACAAGAAATATTTAAAAATTATCAGGATTGTCATGTGTTAAAAAAAGGCCCAGACTGTCCTTGAACGTTTTATGTTAATGTTCTTTAAATGTTGAAACCAAATCCGATTAGAATTCGATGTTGTAATGCGAACTTGTCGACGTGTTATTTATTTTTACATTTTTTTGACTTCCTTACAGGTTTTTTAAAACTGGAATTTCTGATACTTGATTTAAAAAAAACTTAATAATTCTTAGTAATGTATAAAAATTGTTACTGATTTTAATGCCATATTACAGGTCTAAATGTGTAATTAAGAGTGTTAAAAATAAATATACCAGGAACAATTCCTAATTACTTCCTAGTAGAAGTGATACCATCTCTCTATAATTTTTAATTTCTTTGTTTCCTGCTCAGGTTGGACCTAGACCAGGGAGCATTCTCTCCCCCAAACAACGACGAGACTTTCTTGTACATCCCGTACCCTCGTAAATCAAGAGACGAAGGCCGCCGTCCATCGGCAGAAAAGACTATCATCGCTGCATCTGCTGATGTTCAGGATTTCAGTAAGCACCCCGAGCCCTGCCGGCCCTTTATTACCGGCGTCGCCCAATCTGTGGCTGGCAAACAGCTCAAGTCCAGCGGAACTGATGATGGATTCAAGGTAAGAAAAGTAAACGAAAGTAAATCGATTGATGTCTATGAAAAATAAAACAAAATATATCTGTTTAAAATAAATAAGATTGCCTAATTTTTGACATAGCAGTTCGTTATGATTTGCATAAACAAATTATATTTTAAAGGCTGGTTTTTCAATTAAACTCGTAGTTAGTTAACGCTGAGTCTTAAGTTAACTTATAGTTATAAACTATTTCGTTTTTGTATCAATAGTTTGTTAACTTATGGTTACACATTTTTATGTTTAAGTTGGTATTATATTCCTTGCTAGTGCAAATGTTTTATGTCAAAAATGTTCTTGACAGTTGTGTGTATTGCTACGCACCGTGTCTAGTTGGTTATTATATTATTTCTACAATAGGTACTTACGTATTTTATTCCTGTCACATTACATATTTTATTACTTATAGCAACCAATGTATTTATGTACGCTTATTTTTACCTCCCGTCTACCTCTAGGTAAGGGAGGTATTGTTTTTGGTCAAAAAATTGGGTAGTAAGTTTTCAATGAATAAGCACGTTTTAAGGTCCCTACAATACGATTTTACTATTTTCGCGATGATGTCTATATGTATGTATGTATGTATGTATGTATGTATGTATGTGTGTGTGTGTGTGTGTGTGTGTGTGTGTGTGTAGTCTGTGGCAATTTTTTCGTCTCGCATAACTCAAATACTATAATACCAAAAAATACAATTTTTAAATGAAGAGCTGATTAGATTTTGGATAAAATTGGTCGACCGGATGTAGCAGTTTACTTGAAGCCCTTAACAGTTTTTCGTGAAAAACACGGTTAAATTTCCTTTTTCAACAATTTATGTTATTTTGAAAGTTGAAGAATATTTAATTACGTGTGTTTTTATTACACTAATTTTATTAATTTTCATTAGATTTAGAGATAATAAAATACAAAGGAATTAGATTTCACAAATCTTGCATTCCTAGTACACCATGGAAAATTTTTCAATTTTTTACGAAATGTGACACATGTCATTGTGATTGTGAAGCTGTTTTCTTTGTGAAATATATGTCAAAAAATTAAATAAATATAGGAAAGAAAATTAAAATTCTCAAATATAAATAGAAAATAAACAAATAAGAAGGTATGTTTCTGTATCATCAAATACTATTTTGTACCGTTTAAGAGTAGTATTGGGCGGGAGGTTATGTGTTGGCCACATCAGATTTTTTTATTTTAGTGAAGTAAAAAAAATATCGTTATGGATAACAGTAAAGGAAAGAAAAAATAATTTTCCAAGACAAAACTGATACTGGGGTTTTTGAGTCGCAACAAAAATCTCCCGAACTACCGCTTGTGTACTGATTATTTTTGTAACCGGATATTTACGTTTGGCTTTTCCGTTAAAAATTCATTGTATTTACCTATTAGTGGGGTGCACTAATATATCATGCAATTCTTTTAAAAGATTTTCTACGGTCATTTAGATAAGCTAATCTTGATAAGAAATCTAATTCGTCATATCCTTCAAACAAATTTGGTTTTTGTTTCATTATTTTCGGTCGTCTTATTTGGTACATTGTAATCATATTCCATTTTTAAATTTTTTATGGCAAGCACGAAAACACTTTCTGAATATATGACAGATTACAATTCAAATTAACGACTTCATAGTTAACCATACCTCAGAGTTGTAGTAAAAGTTTACTACAAGTTAAAAAACTCAAATTTTACATAATCACTGAAAAATCCATAGTTACTACTAAACAGAACCTTAACCAGCGATTGAAAAACCAGCTCTAATTAATGCTCGGTTGCACCAACGTTAGTTATATTTTAAACTTGGTTTAAATATATAAAAGCGTATCTAACTTCCTATGACATATAACTTCGATTTGCTTTTATTTATTTAAATAAAGTTTATAATTTAACAAACGTTGGTGCAACCGGTCCTAAATATTAAAATTCATTGTGAAATTTTTGTTCAGGGTAAAGCAGCAGCCTGTGGCACATCGATCGTAAAAGTCGCCCACCAAATGGTTTCCGAACAACGTCAACAATACGAACCACATCCAGTCCCAACAGAAGTGGTCGACTTCCCTCCAGGATTCAACTCATCTATCCGCCGTGGCAGCCGCTCACTCCCGGCCTCGCCGTTGGTGTCGCCTTCCTCATCACCGAAAGCTCATAGGAAGCTTTTGAGCCACAACAAGTACTTCACCGCTGCTTTCTCCGATGGCGAGAAGAACGGAAGCTGGATCTTAGCTGGTCTCTTAGGAAAGAGAGACACTCTCTCCAGATCTGTTAGTACAGTCGCAGAAGAAACAACTGGTTCGGTAACGGATCTTTCAATTTCTGTTGATGATGGGCTGCAAGCCAAGAAGCCCACAACGCAAGTCTTTAAAGCAAAACCGTCTGAGCTTCGAGAGATGAACTTCTGGTCACCAACTTCGATGTGATTTAATTATTAATAAATTTATCGTCTTAGTTCTTACTTTTTAGATTATAGACCATTGTAAAACTTTTCATTTTTGTAATTCAGTATTTCATTATTTTCAAATAAGATGTTTAGGTGCGAGTGATTTCCAGGCGATGATATGAATGATTATTAATTCTCGAGTCTTAGATATTAATTATTACACGTAGTGATATATTATTTAAAAAAAAATTAACAATATATTTTTGCATTTATGGTAAATGTAAACATTAAAAATGATAATTACAATTATTTGGGTTGTTTAGAACTAATTCATTGTCAACTCAAAAATTTGAAACATTTACGAATTCTCATTGTTAAAATATTTTGTACAAATGCTCTGACAATTTTATCATTATATGTATTTTATCTATAAATATGCCATTATTATTATTAATAAGTTTAAAATAAATTGTATTGTGCGATTATAAACCGTAAAAAATATCTAAACAAAAAGCGATACTTTGGATATGCAATTAAATAATTTTTACTTATTTACTTATGTTTAAATTGAATATTAATGAATAATTATATATTTTCTTTGAGTTAGGAGAACACAATGTTCTAAATTATAAGTTTGATCATAATTATATACACGCTTTAACTCTGGGATGGCCAACATTTTTTTTCAACTTGGATGACCAACCGGAGTCAAAATTGACCTCATATATTTTAAGCATTAAATCAATTTTAATTAGAAGCTTTGATGTTCTATAAGGTCAGAAACATTAGTTTTTAAAAAATAAATATATGTTTATTCAAATATTAATCACAAAAGAAAAATATAACAAAAATTGAATTCTACAAAGAATTATTATCATTCACACTTTTAAGTATTATAGAATGTTCTCAGCATACAAAATATTTGCATTTATCGCATCTTGTCGAAATTTTCCTGTCTGAAGACCTACTACAAGTTCTGCATCGGCCTCCATTTGGTTAATTTTGTCTTCAATATTGAAATATTTTTTACGCCGAAATTAGTGAGACTATCGAAATAAGAAAAAAATTGGTTATAAAGCAAACAAAAAAAGTTCATTAATAATCGAATAAAAATCACTATTATTTCCAGTTATCAAAAAAAAAGCTCGGGTCAAAATTGACCCCGTTGGTCATCCAAAGGTTAAATATCATATTTAGCACAATATTTTAATTTCATTGAAAAATATGGTTTATTTTTAAGGGACACTATTACAAAATAAAATATCTCGGAAACGGTAATACAATTTCGCCGTCCTTCCATGATACCCTGAAAAATCGTCCCATTTCTTATAACAGTAAAATTTCGTGGATTTTAAATGTTCAGCTACCAAGGTTAAAAGCATCAAGTGATTATTGAAGGTACAGTAACATTTGACAATCCTAAAACTCTTTATGGTCATTGAGTTGAGTTGTTAATCAGTTCTACAGCATTTTGTACAAAAATAATCACAATACCAGTGTCATTTTGGATTTTACTGTAGATTTTCGAGCCCCTTGGTATATTCAGCACTGTTTGTCATTGGGTGAATGACATGCATAATAATTATGAATTTTCTCAGTATCTCCAGAACCATCTTTCGTTCGCTGTATACTGTCGTACATATAGATATCTACAATACATAATCATTATACAATTATATTAATACATTATTTATATGTTTATATAAGACCACCATGGACCTGGAACCATCTTATGCTTCTGCATCATCATCATGGATCTGCTGGTATTCTGAGTCTCGCCGAACTCTGCATCATCGTGGACAACTTCATCAGAGCGCTCTGGACGTTTACGGAAACATCATGCGGACCGACATCCGCTACTAACATCAGTGTAAGAAAATTGTTATTGTCGCGTGACGACTCGTAAATTAGCATCAATACAACATATTAACAGTAGTTTTCATTTTACAAATATGTTATTTTTAACTAGAAGGCTGTTATAACAGTTAACAAATTCATCATTATTAATAATCTCTATCTTTAATATATTTTTAATAATCATACAATATTAATTTTAAATATATCTTTTAATGTAGAAAATAAACTGTTTTTCATATGACAACACAAAACAATTAAAACTTTTTATTTGATTTAAACTCTGCTACGCTTGCAAGGCTCCAAGTCCAGAGCATTCATAGATTTATTTTGGGAGAAATGCTTCCAATAAAAGCTGCAGAGCATTTAATTCTCTACAATGTTTGTCCAAAACATTATTTTGTCCTCAAACTCTGGAGATATTCGAGAAAATGTAAATAAACAATTTTCAGTGTCTCAAGTTCCGTGGACAGTACACAGAGTCTCTAGGCTCCGTCAGCATCTGTGCAGACCCGCGGGATATCTGCTGCTGTTTGCTGGGCCAGCGTCTTCACCGCTGGACGAAGATTTTTATTTTTGTATCAATAAATAAATGTATTTGTATAAAGTTAACAATAAATAAATTTGAATGTAATATAATAAATGACAAAATAAATTAAAATAATATGACTTTCATTTTATAACCATTCCATGATCTAAGAAACTAAAAGGTGATAGGTTTGTCAGAAAATACTTGATTATTAAATTTTAATACCTATACTGCCATCTGTTGCTACGGCGAAGCACTATCACATCTTGCCATTCGATTTCAAATGCGGTCCTTTCAAGTCATAATAGTTCGTAAATTTATTAAGAGATGGCAGCACAATCGGATGTGAATGCGACAATTAGTCGATTTGCTCACTTTTGAAAAACAAATCACTAATTGATAAGGGTATGCCCTACGCCCTTGTCCTTCTAGTATGTTGTAAAGGGGGTTATTGTAACAGGGTTTTCTAAAATATGATAAAATTTCGTTATTTTTGCGATATCTCTTACCGTTTTCGAGATATGAGGGTTTAAAGTTGTTAAAATCAACCCTTCAAAAACTACCCTATTTTCAACTTTTTGGGTGTTTTTTCTCGCTGATCAGATATAACAGGGCTGTATCTCGGGACGGTTTTTTTCAGAGCCGCGATATCTCTTACCATTTCAGAGATACAGCCCTTATAAAATTAAATAGAGCAGTATGTACTTTATTTATTTTGAATAAATCCCTTCATAATGGTTCATGCATTTACTAAGAGATGGCAACAATATCGGATGTGAATGCGACAATTTGTCGATTTGATCATATTTGAAACACACAAATTTAATTGATAAGGGCATGCCCTGCGCCCTTGTCCTTCTAATATGTTGCAGAGGGGGTTATATTAGACAGACTTTATATGTTTCGGTAAAGTTTCGTTATTTTTGCGATATCTCTTACCGTTTTCGAGTTATAAGGGTTTAAAGTTTTTAAAAGCAACCCTTTAAAAACTACCCTATTTTCAACTTTTCGAGAGTTTTTTCTCGCTGATCAGATAGAGCAACGCTGTATCTCGGGACGGTTTTTTTTCAGAGCCGCGATATCTCTTACCATTTCAGAGATACAGCCCTTATAAAATTAAATAGAGCAGTATGTACTTTATTTATTTTGAATAAATCCCTTCATAATGGTTCATGCATTTAATAAGAGATGGCAACAATATCGGATGTGAATGCGACAATTTGTCGATTTGATCACATTTGAAACACACAAATTTAATTGATAAGGGCATGCCCTACGCCCTTGTCCTTCTAATATGTTGCAGAGGGGGTTATATTAGACAGACTTTATATGTTTCGGTAAAGTTTCGTTATTTTTGCGATATCTCTTACCGTTTTCGAGTTATAAGGGTTTAAAGTTTTTAAAAGCAACCCTTAAAAATTACCCTATTTTCAACTTTTCGAGAGTTTTTTCTCGCTGATCAGATAGAGCAACGCTGTATCTCGGGACGGTTTTTTTCAGAGCCGCGATATCTCTTACCATTTCAGAGATACAGCCCTTATAATATTAAATAGAGCAGTATGTACTTTATTTATTTTGAACAAATCCCTTCATAATGGTTCATACATTTACTAAGAGATGGCAACACTATCGGATGTGAATGCGACAATTTGTCGATTTGATCACATTTGAAACACACAAATTTAATTGATAAGGGCATGCCCTACGCCCTTGTCCTTCTAATATGTTGCAGAGGGGGTTATATTAGACAGACTTTATATGTTTCGGTAAAGTTTCGTTATTTTTGCGATATCTCTTACCGTTTTCGAGTTATAAGGGTTTAAAGTTTTTAAAAGCAACCCTTAAAAAACTACCCTATTTTCAACTTTTCGAGAGTTTTTTCTCGCTGATCAGATAGAGCAACGCTGTATCTCGGGACGGTTTTTTTCAGAGCCGCGATATCTCTTACCATTTCAGAGATACAGCCCTTATAAAATTAAATAGAGCAGTATGTACTTTATTTATTTTGAATAAATCCCTTCATAATGGTTCATGCATTTACTAAGAGATGGCAACAATATCGGATGTGAATGCGACAATTTGTCGATTTGATCACATTTGAAACACAAAAATTTAATTGATAAGGGCATGCCCTACGCCCTTGTCCTTCTAATATGTTGCAGAGGGGGTTATATTAGACAGACTTTATATGTTTCGGTAAAGTTTCGTTATTTTTGCGATATCTCTTACCGTTTTCGAGTTATAAGGGTTTAAAGTTTTTAAAAGCAACCCTTAAAAATTACCCTATTTTCAACTTTTCGAGAGTTTTTTCTCGCTGATCAGATAGAGCAACGCTGTATCTCGGGACGGTTTTTTTCAGAGCCGCGATATCTCTTACCATTTCGTGGATACAGCCCTTATAAAATTAAATAGAGCAGTATGTACTTTATTTATTTTGAACAAATCCCTTCATAATGGTTCATACATTTACTAAGAGATGGCAACACTATCGGATGTGAATGCGACAATTTGTCGATTTGATCACATTTGAAACACACAAATTTAATTGATAAGGGCATGCCCTACGCCCTTGTCCTTCTAATATGTTGCAGAGGGGGTTATATTAGACAGACTTTATATGTTTCGGTAAAGTTTCGTTATTTTTGCGATATCTCTTACCGTTTTCGAGTTATAAGGGTTTAAAGTTTTTAAAAGCAACCCTTAAAAAACTACCCTATTTTCAACTTTTCGAGAGATTTTTCTCGCTGATCAGATAGAGCAACGCTGTATCTCGGGACGGTTTTTTTCAGAGCCGCGATATCTCTTACCATTTCAGAGATACAGCCCTTATAAAATTAAATAGAGCAGTATGTACTTTATTTATTTTGAATAAATCCCTTCATAATGGTTCATGCATTTACTAAGAGATGGCAACAATATCGGATGTGAATGCGACAATTTGTCGATTTGATCACATTTGAAACACAAAAATTTAATTGATAAGGGCATGCCCTACGCCCTTGTACTTCTAATAATAATAATAAGGGGGTTATATTAGACAGACTTTATATGTTTCGGTAAAGTTTAGTTATTTTTGCGATATCTCTTACCGTTTTCGAGATATGAGGGTTTAAAGTTGTTAAAATCAACCCTTAAAAAACTACCCTATTTTCAACTTTTCGAGAGTTTTTTCTCGCTGATCAGATAGAGCAACGCTGTATCTCGGGACGGTTTTTTTCAGAGCCGCGATATCTCTTACCATTTCAGAGATACAGCCCTTATAAAATTAAATAGAGCAGTATGTACTTTATTTATTTTGAATAAATCCCTTCATAATGGTTCATGCATTTACTAAGAGATGGCAACACTATCGGATGTGAATGCGACAATTTGTCGATTTGATCACATTTGAAACACACAAATTTAATTGATAAGGGCATGCCCTGCGCCCTTGTCCTTCTAATATGTTGCAGAGGGGGTTATATTAGACAGACTTTATATGTTTCGGTAAAGTTTCGTTATTTTTGCGATATCTCTTACCGTTTTCGAGTTATAAGGGTTTAAAGTTTTTAAAAGCAACCCTTAAAAAACTACCCTATTTTCAACTTTTCGAGAGTTTTTTCTCGCTGATCAGATAGAGCAACGCTGTATCTCGGGACGGTTTTTTTTCAGAGCCGCGATATCTCTTACCATTTCAGAGATACAGCCCTTATAAAATTAAATAGAGCAGTATGTACTTTATTTATTTTGAATAAATCCCTTCATAATGGTTCATGCATTTAATAAGAGATGGCAACAATATCGGATGTGAATGCGACAATTTGTCGATTTGATCACATTTGAAACACACAAATTTAATTGATAAGGGCATGCCCTACGCCCTTGTCCTTCTAATATGTTGCAGAGGGGGTTATATTAGACAGACTTTATATGTTTCGGTAAAGTTTCGTTATTTTTGCGATATCTCTTACCGTTTTCGAGTTATAAGGGTTTAAAGTTTTTAAAAGCAACCCTTAAAAATTACCCTATTTTCAACTTTTCGAGAGTTTTTTCTCGCTGATCAGATAGAGCAACGCTGTATCTCGGGACGGTTTTTTTCAGAGCCGCGATATCTCTTACCATTTCAGAGATACAGCCCTTATAATATTAAATAGAGCAGTATGTACTTTATTTATTTTGAACAAATCCCTTCATAATGGTTCATACATTTACTAAGAGATGGCAACACTATCGGATGTGAATGCGACAATTTGTCGATTTGATCACATTTGAAACACACAAATTTAATTGATAAGGGCATGCCCTACGCCCTTGTCCTTCTAATATGTTGCAGAGGGGGTTATATTAGACAGACTTTATATGTTTCGGTAAAGTTTCGTTATTTTTGCGATATCTCTTACCGTTTTCGAGTTATAAGGGTTTAAAGTTTTTAAAAGCAACCCTTAAAAAACTACCCTATTTTCAACTTTTCGAGAGTTTTTTCTCGCTGATCAGATAGAGCAACGCTGTATCTCGGGACGGTTTTTTTCAGAGCCGCGATATCTCTTACCATTTCAGAGATACAGCCCTTATAAAATTAAATAGAGCAGTATGTACTTTATTTATTTTGAATAAATCCCTTCATAATGGTTCATGCATTTACTAAGAGATGGCAACAATATCGGATGTGAATGCGACAATTTGTCGATTTGATCACATTTGAAACACAAAAATTTAATTGATAAGGGCATGCCCTACGCCCTTGTCCTTCTAATATGTTGCAGAGGGGGTTATATTAGACAGACTTTATATGTTTCGGTAAAGTTTCGTTATTTTTGCGATATCTCTTACCGTTTTCGAGTTATAAGGGTTTAAAGTTTTTAAAAGCAACCCTTAAAAATTACCCTATTTTCAACTTTTCGAGAGTTTTTTCTCGCTGATCAGATAGAGCAACGCTGTATCTCGGGACGGTTTTTTTCAGAGCCGCGATATCTCTTACCATTTCGTGGATACAGCCCTTATAAAATTAAATAGAGCAGTATGTACTTTATTTATTTTGAACAAATCCCTTCATAATGGTTCATACATTTACTAAGAGATGGCAACACTATCGGATGTGAATGCGACAATTTGTCGATTTGATCACATTTGAAACACACAAATTTAATTGATAAGGGCATGCCCTACGCCCTTGTCCTTCTAATATGTTGCAGAGGGGGTTATATTAGACAGACTTTATATGTTTCGGTAAAGTTTCGTTATTTTTGCGATATCTCTTACCGTTTTCGAGTTATAAGGGTTTAAAGTTTTTAAAAGCAACCCTTAAAAAACTACCCTATTTTCAACTTTTCGAGAGATTTTTCTCGCTGATCAGATAGAGCAACGCTGTATCTCGGGACGGTTTTTTTCAGAGCCGCGATATCTCTTACCATTTCAGAGATACAGCCCTTATAAAATTAAATAGAGCAGTATGTACTTTATTTATTTTGAATAAATCCCTTCATAATGGTTCATGCATTTACTAAGAGATGGCAACAATATCGGATGTGAATGCGACAATTTGTCGATTTGATCACATTTGAAACACAAAAATTTAATTGATAAGGGCATGCCCTACGCCCTTGTACTTCTAATAATAATAATAAGGGGGTTATATTAGACAGACTTTATATGTTTCGGTAAAGTTTAGTTATTTTTGCGATATCTCTTACCGTTTTCGAGATATGAGGGTTTAAAGTTGTTAAAATCAACCCTTAAAAAACTACCCTATTTTCAACTTTTCGAGAGTTTTTTCTCGCTGATCAGATAGAGCAACGCTGTATCTCGGGACGGTTTTTTTCAGAGCCGCGATATCTCTTACCATTTCAGAGATACAGCCCTTATAAAATTAAATAGAGCAGTATGTACTTTATTTATTTTGAATAAATCCCTTCATAATGGTTCATGCATTTACTAAGAGATGGCAACACTATCGGATGTGAATGCGACAATTTGTCGATTTGATCACATTTGAAACACACAAATTTAATTGATAAGGGCATGCCCTGCGCCCTTGTCCTTCTAATATGTTGCAGAGGGGGTTATATTAGACAGACTTTATATGTTTCGGTAAAGTTTCGTTATTTTTGCGATATCTCTTACCGTTTTCGAGTTATAAGGGTTTAAAGTTTTTAAAAGCAACCCTTAAAAAACTACCCTATTTTCAACTTTTCGAGAGTTTTTTCTCGCTGATCAGATAGAGCAACGCTGTATCTCGGGACGGTTTTTTTCAGAGCCGCGATATCTCTTACCATTTCAGAGATACAGCCCTTATAAAATTAAATAGAGCAGTATGTACTTTATTTATTTTGAATAAATCCCTTCATAATGGTTCATGCATTTACTAAGAGATGGCAACAATATCGGATGTGAATGCGACAATTTGTCGATTTGATCACATTTGAAACACAAAAATTTAATTGATAAGGGCATGCCCTACGCCCTTGTCCTTCTAATATGTTGCAGAGGGGGTTATATTAGACAGACTTTATATGTTTCGGTAAAGTTTCGTTATTTTTGCGATATCTCTTACCGTTTTCGAGTTATAAGGGTTTAAAGTTTTTAAAAGCAACCCTTAAAAATTACCCTATTTTCAACTTTTTGAGAGTTTTTTCTCGCTGATCAGATAGAGCAACGCTGTATCTCGGGACGGTTTTTTTCAGAGCCGCGATATCTCTTACCATTTCAGAGATACAGCCCTTATAAAATTAAATAAAGCAGTATGTACTTTATTTATTTTGAATAAATCCCTTCATAATGGTTCATGCATTTACTAAGAGATGGCAACAATATCGGATGTGAATGCGACAATTTGTCGATTTGATCACATTTGAAACACAAAAATTTAATTGATAAGGGCATGCCCTACGCCCTTGTCCTTCTAATATGTTGCAGAGGGGGTTATATTAGACAGACTTTGTATGTTTCGGTAAAGTTTAGTTATTTTTGCGATATCTCTTACCGTTTTCGAGATATGAGGGTTTAAAGTTGTTAAAATCAACCCTTAAAAAACTACCCTATTTTCAACATTTCGAGAGTTTTTTCTCGCTGATCAGATAGAGCAACGCTGTATCTCGGGACGGTTTTTTTCAGAGCCGCGATATCTCTTACCATTTCAGAGATACAGCCCTTATAAAATTAAATAGAGCAATATGTACTTTATTTATTTTGAATAAATCCCTTCATAATGGTTCATGCATTTACTAAGAGATGGCAACACTATCGGATGTGAATGCGACAATTTGTCGATTTGATCACATTTGAAACACACAGATTTAATTGATAAGGGCATGCCCTGCGCCCTTGTCCTTCTAATATGTTGCAGAGGGGGTTATATTAGACAGACTTTATATGTTTCGGTAAAGTTTCGTTATTTTTGCGATATCTCTTACCGTTTTCGAGTTATAAGGGTTTAAAGTTTTTAAAAGCAACCCTTAAAAATTACCCTATTTTCAACTTTTTGAGAGTTTTTTCTCGCTGATCAGATAGAGCAACGCTGTATCTCGGGACGGTTTTTTTCAGAGCCGCGATATCTCTTACCATTTCAGAGATACAGCCCTTATAAAATTAAATAAAGCAGTATGTACTTTATTTATTTTGAATAAATCCCTTCATAATGGTTCATGCATTTACTAAGAGATGGCAACAATATCGGATGTGAATGCGACAATTTGTCGATTTGATCACATTTGAAACACAAAAATTTAATTGATAAGGGCATGCCCTACGCCCTTGTCCTTCTAATATGTTGCAGAGGGGGTTATATTAGACAGACTTTGTATGTTTCGGTAAAGTTTAGTTATTTTTGCGATATCTCTTACCGTTTTCGAGATATGAGGGTTTAAAGTTGTTAAAATCAACCCTTAGAAAACTACCCTATTTTCAACATTTCGAGAGTTTTTTCTCGCTGATCAGATAGAGCAACGCTGTATCTCGGGACGGTTTTTTTCAGAGCCGCGATATCTCTTACCATTTCAGAGATACAGCCCTTATAAAATTAAATAGAGCAATATGTACTTTATTTATTTTGAATAAATCCCTTCATAATGGTTCATGCATTTACTAAGAGATGGCAACACTATCGGATGTGAATGCGACAATTTGTCGATTTGATCACATTTGAAACACACAAATTTAATTGATAAGGGCATGCCCTGCGCCCTTGTCCTTCTAATATGTTGCAGAGGGGGTTATATTAGACAGACTTTATATGTTTCGGTAAAGTTTCGTTATTTTTGCGATATCTCTTACCGTTTTCGAGTTATAAGGGTTTAAAGTTTTTAAAAGCAACCCTTAAAAAATTACCCTATTTTCAACTTTTCGAGAGTTTTTTCTCGCTGATCAGATAGAGCAACGCTGTATCTCGGGACGGTTTTTTTCAGAGCCGCGATATCTCTTACCATTTCAGAGATACAGCCCTTATAAAATTAAATAGAGCAGTATGTACTTTATTTATTTTGAACAAATCCCTTCATAATGGTTCATACATTTACTAAGAGATGGCAACACTATCGGATGTGAATGCGACAATTTGTCGATTTGATCACATTTGAAACACACAAATTTAATTGATAAGGGCATGCCCTACGCCCTTGTCCTTCTAATATGTTGCAGAGGGGGTTATATTAGACAGACTTTATATGTTTCGGTAAAGTTTCGTTATTTTTGCGATATCTCTTACCGTTTTCGAGTTATAAGGGTTTAAAGTTTTTAAAAGCAACCCTTAAAAATTACCCTATTTTCAACTTTTCGAGAGTTTTTTCTCGCTGATCAGATAGAGCAACGCTGTATCTCGGGACGGTTTTTTTCAGAGCCGCGATATCTCTTACCATTTCAGAGATACAGCCCTTATAAAATTAAATAGAGCAGTATGTACTTTATTTATTTTGAATAAATCCCTTCATAATGGTTCATGCATTTACTAAGAGATGGCAACAATATCGGATGTGAATGCGACAATTTGTCGATTTGATCACATTTGAAACACACAAATTTAATTGATAAGGGCATGCCCTACGCCCTTGTCCTTCTAATATGTTGCAGAGGGGGTTATATTAGACAGACTTTATATGTTTCGGTAAAGTTTAGTTATTTTTGCGATATCTCTTACCGTTTTCGAGATATGAGGGTTTAAAGTTGTTAAAATCAACCCTTAAAAAACTACCGTATTTTCAACTTTTTGGGTGTTTTTTCTCGCTGATCAGATATAACAGGGCTGTATCTCGGGGCGTTTTTTTCAGATCCGCGGTATCTCTTACCCTGTCAGAGATACAACCCTTAGAAAATTAAATAGTTCAGTGACAGATTTCATATATCCCTCCATAATGGTTCACAAATTCACTAAGAGATGGCAGTACAATCGGATGTGAATGCGACAATTAGTCGATTTGCTCACTTTTGAAAAACAAATCACTAATTGATAATGGTATGCCCTACGCCCTTGTCCTTCTAGTATGTTGTAAAGAGGGTTATTGTAACAGGGTTTCCTAAAATGTGAAAAAATTTCGTTATTTTTGCGATATCTCTTACCGTTTTCGAGATATGAGGGTTTAAAGTTGTTAAAATCAACCCTTAAAAAACTACCCTATTTTCAACTTTTTGGGTGTTTTTTCTCGCTGATCAGATAGAACAGGGCTGTATCTCGGGGCGTTTTTTTTCAGATCCGCGGTATCTCTTACCCTGTCAGAGATACAACCCTTAGAAAATTAAATAGTTCAGTGACAGATTTCATATATCCCTCCATAATGGTTCACAAATTCACTAAGAGATAGCAGCACAATCGGACGTGAATGCGACAATTAGTCGATTTGATCACTTTTGAAAAACAAAACAATGAATAAATTAAAATTATGAATTTCGTTTTATTAAATGACAATATTAATTTTAAGCTATTTTATTGTATATTTTAAAGTAAATAAAACAAATTGTTTGTTATTATTTCTTTATTATCTCTGTGGATAAATACATGTTATTATATTTCATTTCTTATCATATTATTTTTAATATAACAGCCTTTTAGCATGTATAATCCGTGCCTTCTAGTTAAATATAACATATGTAAAATAAAAACTACTCCATTGATGTTGGTGGCAGCGGACGTCGGTCCAGAGCGCTCTGGTGAAGTTGTCCGGCGAGGCTGGTCAGAACACCAGCAGCTTCACGATGATGATGCAGCAGCAGAAGATGCTTGCGGGTCCATAGAGGTCCTATATAAACATACAAATCATGTATTAATATAATTGAATTGCCGAAAAATTAATTTACGTATGATTTCGTTGCAAATTATTTACTTCAAAGTTGATATCGGCTCCGAAGACACTGTTGAAGGTGATCAAGGCTCCAGTGACGTTGTCCACAAGTCGCTATAAATATAAAAACAAAGTATTACATAAAAGAATAGTTGTGAACCTGGAAAAAACATACTTGTTATAGTTAGGAAACATTTGTTGAACGTATTTGTAAAAAATGATTTCCGCTTTATATCGCACTACCCCAGGATAGCTGGTTACCTTGACCTGCTTCACATAATGTAATGCTTAGCACATACGAAAGCCCAGATGGTCGGGGTGAGATGATGAAGGTTCCGGTGACGTTATCCACGAGTCGCAATGAACATAAAAACAATATATTAGATAAAAGAGTAACGGTGAATCTGAAAAAAAAAACATACATAGCAGATTAGGATGAAATATTTGTTGGTTTGATGATATCTGAAACATAAACTCAAAATACAAGGCAGTAAAATAGTTCAATAATAGTTATTTACTTTACAAGTGGGCAAAGTAAGGAATTACCCACGAGTGAAGTATAATGTTTTATCCAACATCTCTTAATCAATGAAAAATTTATTAAAGAAATATTATTTGACAGTGACATATACTTTAAATTTTTAAATTAAAATGTCAATCGAAGTGGTTACCAAGGTGTTGTGTGTTATTATTATTGTTATAAATAAAAAATACTCACTAGTGATTTTTCTCAAAATTATACCCACTAGTGGGTAATCTGTTACTTTCCTTGTTTAAAATCGCCATAAATATAGACCATTTATTGAGAACTGTTGGATAAAACAAGTTATTATAATTCATTCTCACAGCACACCATCCATCCCACAGTATAATTCAGCAAGGCACACTTGAACTCAATTTTTAAAATGTATATTTAAGATATCGAATAGGTCAAATAACGACCATCGTTAGAATTTTTCTCTACAATTTTATTTAAAAAGTTATTATATTTAATAATGAAACATGAAATCAAAACTGTTCACAATAATAGAGAGTTATTTGTTTAAATGACGTGGCGTAGTTATGTGTGCGTTTAATATATAAAAGTTGGATTAATAAAACTTTATTATGTGATTTATAAATTTGGGAATTGTATTGTCTTACTATTTCAGAATATATCTAAAAATCAATCACATAAAATTTTTAAGAAGGCATTGCCCTAGTTTTAGGAAACAAAATCAATTATCTGACATTGAAACGTTTAAATTGACAAAGAATTATCGGTTACTATCTTACTATATAACAAAATGGTAATTATTTTCAAGTACTTTAAAGCTTAATACAATGTTATTGTTAGGGAAATGTATTTATTTTACTTTACAGATATTCAAAAATACTTTAAGCCCTGCAAATTTGTTTAGACAAATGATAATAAACTATAAGCATAATTCAAAACGCAAAATGTCTTCTGAAACTAATGATGTTATTGTCGAGAGTATAAAAGATAAAGGAGTTTTAACACTTAACCGACCAAAAACTTTAAATTCTTTAGACTTATCCATGATAAATAAGATCTTAGATGCGCTTACTAAATGGGAAAAAGAAAAGTTAGCAGTGATCGTAAAAGGTGCAGGGGAGAAAGCATTCTGTGCGGGCGCAGATGTTAAATCCATTGTAGTAGCTAACAAGAAGGGTGACAAGAAAGTAGGCCAGCAATTTTTTAAACGCGAGTACATCATGAACGCCCTTATAGGAACTTATAAAATTCCATACATAGCATTTATTGATGGAATTGTAATGGGAGGAGGAGTTGGTTTGTCCGTGCATGGTAAATATCGCATAGCCACCGAGCGTACACTCTTTGCCATGCCTGAAACTAAAATAGGCCTATTCCCAGATGTTGGCATGTCTTATTTTTTGCCTCGTTTAGAAGGTAAACTAGGTACATACTTAGCATTAACAGGAGCGCGACTAAAGGGTTACGACACATTTAAAACTGGGATTGCCACTCATTACGTAGACAGCAAAAATTTACCAGGTCTACTAAAAAGTTTGCTAGATTGCAAAAATAAAAGTGAAATAGATGGAACTTTAAAAAAATTCTCTAAATCTGAAAAAGTTGAATTTAGTCTAGCTCCTTACATGAAAATAATAAATAAATGTTTTGCTGCCAATACAGTTGAAGACATTATTAAAAACTTGAAAAAAGATAACTCAAAATGGGCTCAAAGTCAAGTACAAGTATTATCACAAATGTCACCTACCAGTATGAAAGTCTCCAAAGAGTTACTGGACCGCGGATCCAAGCTGTCTTCCTTAGGAGAGTGTCTGAAAGTAGAATACAATGTTGCTTATAATACATTAAATCACAAAGACTTCAATGAAGGTATTTTAAATAAATTTTGCCACAACATCTCAAGTAAAATCTATAAATATTTTATGTAGGTGTTCGTGCCCTTTTGATTGACAAGGACCAAGCCCCGAAATGGAGCCCACCTACTCTAGAAGAAGTTCCTGTTAGTTTAGTACAAGAATTTTTTGTTTCAGTTCCCGATGGCATAAAGAAAGGTGATATTAGATAGAATAAAATTAAATAATAAAATTGTTTGAATAATCTAGCTAACAAAATGAACTTTTCATGAAAGTACAAAATAGAAATATTTTATTTATAAATTTGTTATTCCATTTACTACTTTAGATTTAAGTTTACTTTTCAGCTTTCAAGATCTGGAATTTTAATTATATATAATAAATGTATATGTATGTTTGAATATATCCAATATATCTCTGGTTTTCATGGTGTGTTATGTTTACAGGATAATTACAAACCTGAAACACAATTTCTGCAGTAATTCTCATGGTAAAAAATCGACACCGTCTAGAACGCCGTTGGAGCCAATTCTGTCTCGCTGAGATTGTCTTCTGTTTCCGGAATCGATGCAGGGATTACAAATCTCATTTCAGTAACATAAATGTAAAATACATATTTGTAGTAAAATTTTTATAGTAATATATTCTTTATTACAAAGGTGTATGTATTAAAATATAAGAAATAGTACTGAGTTGATTGTAAACCTTTTAGAAATTTAATATACATACATATTGAAATTTAAATTTGACTTAAAGTTTGTACAAGGGTGTATATGCATGACGTTATGACCTATAATCGGCTCATTCAAACCTTGCATGACAAGACGTCATGCATTCTTTAAGCCGTTCCGATATAAATAACTCGAAAACCCAGTGTCAAAAATACTATATACGTGAATACGTATTCATTCAGCAAATTGAATAATCAATTTTGCAACAAACTTAAAATTGATATAACAATTCAGTGAGTGTTTCCGAAAAACAGTACAAAGCTAAAAAACATTTAACAATTTTTCCCGCATTATAATTTCAACCGCGACTTATGTACTTGAAGGTGACATTCATTGTTGCGCTGACGCATTTATGTCTGAGTTTTGGATACGAGATTGAAAGGCATGAAGATACTCTCGAAGTAGAAACTGGAAATACAATAATTTTGCACTGTAAGAGCAATGATGATAATCATAATTTTATGTTTTGGCACTTGACAACTGGCGAAGTTATCGGACCAAGAAATGAATTCAACAGTAAAAAATTTAAATACGAAGTTTTGTCTGGCAACTTAACAATAAGGGTAATATAAATATTTTACTTTTGAGTAGAATTTTCTTACCATTTTTGCTTTAGGCAGTAACAGCAAATGATGCTGGGACATACAGTTGCATTTCAGACGGAGTCGATAAACGAGACATTTCAGTGCACTCTGTAAACTTACTGATAAGAACTGAATGGGATGGAGTCATCAACGAAAAAGTACCAAATCAAGTGCGAAATAATAACAGCGTGAGTAAATAATAATAAAATTTTATTGCTCAAAACTAATATTCCAAATGTCAAACAGGGAAATCTATGGAAAGTAAGCATTGTACTCGGCAGTATATTCATATTTCTTGTTATCATTCTAGTAGGCTTACACATATATCATAAAGAAACGGAGAGGCCCAAATATTTTGGTAAGTTCAACATAACTTTATTACGTATTTCTTAATCTTAAACAAAATAGTACGGCTTAGTAAATATTGATTAATGTCTTTTATAGATATCGTAGAACAAAATGATGATGAAGATGAGGACAGTACTGAAGAATTATTTACGCGAGAACCATCTACTTCCGGTGTTAAAACAGTTTCCGACAAAGATGACACGTCTGACAACTTTGAAAAAGTTTACACTGCAATTAATATGAGTAGTACGTAAATGTAATGAAAGTATTTAACCAGACTGATAAAAATAAGAGAATACAATAATGGGATGACTTCTCCAACGTAACTTTTATATTTATTTAATTTCGTAAACAGTTCATTTAAAATTTAAACACCTTTAAAGTTTTTTAGACATATCAACTCTTTGTTTTGATAGAATTTTATTGTAAATTGGAGAAGTTAAAGAAAATTAAATTTGTCTTACCTTGTTTTTCAAACAAAAAAAACATTATTTGTAATTTTGAAATTATATTGAAGAATAAGGAAACTGACCTTTACATTATTCATATATAACAGATTCCCATGTAAGAACAGCTTACTTATAACTGCAAACCATTCTTAGTTATATGCATAATAGTATATAAGTATTCGTAACAATACACTGAACAATAGTTTATCGTTCTTGGGTGCATAATACAAAAATTAATATTATGGCCCTACAAGAAGCAGAAATGCATGTTTCTTTCAACTCATAAAAACATGGACGCAACAATGCCATGTTACATCCTACAAATTATCTGTGTTTATGAGTTACTTGGACTTGCTACAATTAATCGCGAAGGAAAGTGTGATCTTTAATATGGCCGCCGTCGCCTTCAGACACGAATCGCTTACGGCCTCTGCAAAAAAAATATTTAGTTGCCAAAGTTGTCATGAACTAGTATGTTCGTAATTACCACAATATTTATTATTTTATTGATAACTTAATAGACAGGCTCATTTCCAGTGGTTATCATATTGATAGTTATTATTAATTGTCATAGTTTTGATGCACTTAATACGTGTTATCATTTCTAATACTTGTTTGAGTCTTAGTTTTTAGGCGTAATCATAACCACAATCACATAAGTTTACAAACTCCAAACTTTGGTCATAAACAGTCTTGTTTTTGAGATAGAAATATATTAATTAAAATTCCTTTCTGTTTTAATTATGTTGCAAACAGGTTATTATTTTTCTAATATCAAAAAATTGTTTTCCTATTTCACGTACACAAAGTCAATTTTGTGACACTGTTTTTCTCAAAAACAATGGTACAAAATTGAATTTTGTGCAACTGTTTTTGAGGAACTTATTAACTGTAAAATTAAAAGTCTGTCAAACTTGGGGCTATCATTGCTCAAGTAAAATTATTAAATCGGAGCCCCTGCGTCGGGGTTGCGACCTGAGACCCAATAGGCCCCGCGGGCAAAGCCTCTTGGTGACCAGTGGTATATTAAACATGCCGTACAATTTGATTTCATTTTTATTGAATTTATGAACGTGAAATAGGAAAAGTAGTATGAACAACTCGTGTTACAATGACCTTTTTTGTAATACTCGTATTTTGCGTAACTCGCCTGCGGCTCGTTTACGCAAACTATACTCGTATTACAAAAAAGGTCATTGTAACACTAGTTGTTCAATATACTATTAAAATATTGTTATGGAAAAATATAGCACGGTAAAATAAAAATGTTTGAGTAAACTGTAAAAATTTTATGGTGCGCTGGAAACGTTATGCGCATAATTATGATTAAGACAGAAACTTATGACTATGATAACCACCGGGAATTTCTCATAATTATGATTACATGTGGGCATGTAGTAATTTTCCTTTTTATATTTTTATTACTCATATGGATGAATTACAATGTTAATTTTTAGTACTTCGTATAATTTTTCCACATACAAACTCAATTTTGTACTTAAATATTAAAAACAACTACGATCGTGATTATCCCATAATTGTATAAGAAAAAAATTAACATTGTATTTCTTATGAGTTGTTAAATAAGAAATATTCTACATTTATAGATTAATAACAATAATAAATTTGCAACAAATAAAGATAAATGATTGTGTAACTGACCTAGTTGGCATTTTCTTGATTATGTTATCAGTAAGGAAACCTTCTTTGTAGCAACGGTCTATAAATCGATCCAGCATAATATACGCCAGAGGTACATCAAGACAAATATCCGCCATGTCATCAAATACGCGTTGAAAACCCTAAAATTGTATAAATAATTAAAAATGCCACTCTTAGATTAATTTATCTTACTCGTTCCATCTGATCTGGTGTTATGATACAAGCTGCATCAAATGCCTTCAGTAAACGACAAATAGCTTCTTCTTTAAGTGCGTTCACCGATTCGATCGCCATTACAACAGCCTGTAAAAATTACATTTAACCCTCAAAGATTAAATTATAAAAATAAACTCTCACCTCATAAACGAGTTCATGATGAAAATGTGGCACTTCAAGACTTCGCAAGCAACGTATGGCTTCCTCAAGGTCGCTCGAAGACACGTACTCTTGAAGCAACAAGGTCATTTGACGGGTGAGATACTTCACAGGACGTAAACCACCACCCAAACCCCAAACGTTGTCCAACCGCACTAAACCGTGCTTCATAGACAGTAAAGTGTCGGCTCGACTCAGAGCCTCTCTGCAAAAAATGTATTTGGTTTATACATTTAAAAATTAAAATATTTCATTTCTTACTTTGCCTGAATACTAGGAGGCGCTTCCTTGTGAGTATTCACAAACTTCGGCGGCAGGCAGTCATCAGCCACTGCTCGAGCAATAAAATTTCCCAGAACAACAGGTGCATCCGGAGTGTCCAAAATTAAGTCCGGTAAATTTTGTAGCAGCCGCTCGAAAGCTAAAGAATATACTGTAGACATGTCTAAAATTTTAAAATACAAAATACTTTACCTTTACCAATGTCAGATTCGCTGACGACATGTGCATACAAATCTGAAATTAACATGGAAGTCATTTCTCGGTGAGATGGTTTATGATCCATTGCCATCTCAACAGCGAACTGAATGACCATGTGCCGAGAAGCATCTGTTAAGAACTCTTCAAGTCCTATAGATGCCTCGTGTGTATCTCCATGTTGATAATATTCCAGAATAATTGGTTCAGTTCGTTTCTAAAAATATTATTTATAATGTGAACACTCAATAAAATAAATCGGAAATGTATTTAAATTTCCATGAAAGTTCAAATGTGTAATATATAAACAATAACAAGGTCATTATACTACATTCTGTTGAAGTTTTCTATTTCCTACGTTACTTTTACTTTTTTAGAAGTTTGTTTACAAACACCTTGCACGCCTGAGGCATAAATCAATCAACCGGTTTTACTTTATTAACAGTTATCATTTATTGTTTATTTTTTAGAATTTATTACCCTTGTTAAAATAATAAATTTTATCAATATACATACCTGAACCTCTTCCATACTCATTTCTGGAATAACTTCTTTAAGCTCGATATCCCCATTTGTCAAACATTCGCTGTCATAATTAGGATCATCCATGTCTTCGTACGCTTCTAGAAGCTCTGACCCGGGAACACCCCATACTCCTTTTCCACCAGCACCACCTAAAATTTCATTTTACATATATTTAATATATTTTATTAAGTATAAGAAATTAAATAATAGACTTGTAGATATTACATATAATTGCAATAGATAACCAATGTTATTATTTCAGTTAGAGTAATTAATGATATTCATTATAAAATAATTTAAATGTTATTATTCATTGCATATGTAAATGAAATCTGAGTCTTATAAGGATGCTATAAATACACGTGTAGGTAAACAAAATTAGATAATACCTAAATGGCCACGCCAATTTAGTAAAACATTCATGTTACAAAAACATTCTCCACGTGGAAATGTCGACTGTGCATGCTATAAATATAATTTAAAAGTTAATAATAACCTTTTTTTGGAAGACCACGACCATGCCCGTTCCTTGGGCGGCGGCTGTTTTTCCACCTTCTTGCAGTTTGTAAAAAGCCTGTACCAGTAGCATTATTACTTACACCCTCCTTGCTACTCTGGCGACTAAGTCTTTTTGCACGTCGCTTAACTCGGTCAGTAGGAGCCGTCATAGAATTGGTGCCATCACCTCCACCGGTTTCGACAACATTGGTTTCTTCATCAGATATCTTGTCAGACACCGCTAATTCGTCACCGGTGGTGATGTTATCCACTTCCATTTTCTAATAAAAGCAAACTCACATGAAAAATACTAGTAGTTAACTATTTATAATTAACCACGTTTCACTCAATATGTAAACAGCTTTGTTGTAATTACAATCACCTCGTCGATGTATACAAACACAAATGCGTACGTGCCTCTCACAGGAAACAAAACAAGTTAATGCGCATGCACCTATCTCCAAGCTTCCCGTCCTTTTTGCGTCGTAAACATGAAATTTCGCGCCATAAGTTTTGATTCTAAAAATACTATATTACAATTAATTTAAATTAGTTTTCTCAACATAATGTAATTATAACAAATAAAATATACAAAAGCATTCATTGTGTGTCAACAAAAATATCATTGCGAATTTTAAAGTGTTTATAAATTTCTAAGACTAAGGAAAACAAATCTTCTATACCACAAGGATCTTTTCGTGGCACTGGAAATATTTTCAACGGAGTCCATCTATCGTTTTTAAGTATAACAGGTTGGGAAAAAACAATGCCAGATGGAATTTTAAAAGTGCCTAGCACAAAAAACATGTTTAAATTTATATTTTATTATTATTATGCATTTAAACAGACCATTACTTAATACGCCCATTGATAAAATATTTGTAGAAGATTTTGGAAGGTACCAATTCTCAATTATGGTCATGATACCTCGTACTTTTGCGAGTCGATTTATCCGATACACGTAGTGTGAAGAGTCTTGCTAAAATCGCATTAGATTTATTTAATTATTAATTTTTTATCATTATTTTTATATCAAATATACTTTAACTTTCAATTTAACCCACACAGTTTTTAATTTGTCCGACATATAAGTTAAATACCGCAGTTCAGTATGATTTTTCCCTAGTTGCAATGTAGATCCATAATTATTTTTTACTGCTCTTACATTGGGTCTATACACATCGTATCTTTGAACAATATGTTCTAAGTCAATTATTTGATTAACACCTATGAATCCCCATACTGGAGGACCAGACATATCTTCAAGAGACATTTCAGTTATTTTGGATACAAGACTCAATGCTTCTAGTCCTGTACTAGAAGTTTCTGCGACAATATTATGTAGATGTATCTTTGTAACATTCTCTAACAAAATTGCAGTATTGAAACAGGTTGGACCACTCACTCCAACAATTACACGTAAAGAGTTTTTTGCAACCTGATTTATTACATCTGCTATCGATTCCATTGCAACTTTATTTCTTTGTAGCCACGTATACAAGTCTTCGTTTTCTTCTCTACGATTATATTTTTTTTATATATATATTTATTATATAGTGTGATATGTTTTACCTCGTATAATCTCCAACTATAATCAATAAATCTGCATTATTTAAAGCTTGCTTTAAAGTGTCCTTTAATTCAAATTTAGCTTCGAAAACTGACATTTCTTCTACATCATCTATAACATCATCACCTTTGAGGATTCTAATAACGACTTGTTTGGGAGCAAATGATTTTATTCGAGCAAGTAATCTCATTATGAGAACAGGTACTACGTGACCCTTGTTGTTGTTACTTGCTACGGAGATGATAATTTTCTGTTTCTTAGCTAATTCGTCTGCTTCTTTTTCTTTCCTGCTATCATTATACTAACAAAATATATATTATATTTTATCCATAATAAAAACTCTAAAAGGAATGTTACTTGTTTAAAATCTGCAACGATTTTATATAGCTCAGTTTTTGGTAATAAAGATTCTAAGTTGTAATAATCATAGCAGTACTCCCAAAATTCACTCGCTCCTCCGATTAAGTGTGCTTTGCCTCCTCGTAATGTTAGTTCTTTCCACACAATTGGAGAAGTTTGATGGTACCAATTATTTTGTATATTTTTTTCTTTAAGCCATGACTGAACAAAATTTCATCATATTAACTCAAAGTAAAGTAAGAATGGAAAAAATCCTAATGTAATAAAATAGCTCTAAGAAGGGCCACTTTTCACTAAAATTTCAAGGAAATTTATCCCATTCTCATGAAATATTTACTTTCATCATATATCATTTTACACTATGTATTAATAATTACAAAGAAATGGTAATTTACCTTCCATTCCTGTGGTTCAAACTGCAGAATGTTTACTTTAAAATTTGGTAAACGATCTGATAGAATATCGGAAATAACTCTAACATGATTGAACATACAACAGTCTGGCATACCAGCAACTACAAAATATGACATTTTGGATAATAAGATGGTGAAATACTTTTTAATTCACATTTGTTTCAAACATCAGTCAAAATCTCAGTAACAGTTATGTCATATCATGATTTAGAAAATATATCACTTGACACTTTGCCGCATTTAGTTTTAAAAAGGCTATTAAGTTATTTTAGTTATAAAGACGTTTTTAAATTGCGATGTGTTTCAAGAGCATTTCAATATCACTGTGAAGATTATTTAAAAAGAGCAACTGAAAAATTAAGAAGAAAATTTGTATCACAAGGAAAGAAAATTAATGAAAAATTAAATTCATTATCGGAGAATTCGACAGAATTTCAAGATAACTTAACAAAATATTACAACGTACAGCTAATTCTAAACGAAATTGACATTATTCTTTTTAAACAAAAATTAATTTTCGAGTACTACATACCAGGTCACCTTTTAGATAATCTAAATTGTGTTTTAAAACAGGTAACAGATAATTATACATAATGTATTATGTATAATACTGACATATTTATCTTTTAGATTAATGAGTCTGGAAATTCAACCCAATTACTTGATATTTATAAAAAATTTGTGCACATTTCTAAAGTTTATTTTTACAAACCATGTGTAATTCAGATAGATTTCTTAGGAATACACATAGTAAATTTATTAAACCTATTAAAAGACGTAAAGTATATTGTAATCGTAACATACGACACTTTATTTCGAACATGCCATATTCAAGCAGAATATAATGTTCAAAATTTTAAGGTAAATACTCAAGAGGTAAAAAAGGTCCGTACTTATTCACGTATATTGCAGATTTTTAAAACATTGCTATATTTATCTGAACATAACATTAATAAAGACGACCATGTCCTAACAGATATAGAAAAACGATTAATTCTCAAACAATTAATATTAATGGCTGATTTGCACAATAGTTTTGTTGTAAGAACTAATATTTACGAGAGAAATATACATCGGTATGTTTGATCATTTATTAAAAAATTATAAAATTATTTTCATAATGTTTTCTTTTAGCAGAACTGAATATTTTTCTGATAATTATAAAGAATTCGAAATGTCTTGTCGCAAAAGAATTATTTCTAAAACTGGACACAAAATACAAGAAGTTTATGCAAATTTTACAAACGAAACATTTTCTCAAGATGTATGACTACTGAAAAAATTCCTAATTTTAACTAATTATTTTTAATTTTACAGGGACTCTGGTGCAGAATGAATTTTAAGTGTCCATTGTATCATGCTCCTTACTTCATAGTAAAAGTGTGGAAAAATATAAACTCTAGTGAAATAATGGACAAGCCATCCAAAATTTCAAAACTTCTGGAAAATATTGATAACACATACAGTTTCCAAATTAAATTCAAACTAGATACTACAACGCGAAGTAAGCATTCATGTATTCTAGAAGGGACATTTCACGAAAAAAGCAAAAACATTGCAAACACCTTAAACGATATTGACATTAAATATCATAATGTAATTATATTGTGCAATTTTACAAAAACAAATTTTTATCATAGAATGTACAAAATTGTTGTAGATAAAATAGCCTTGTAAATATGCAAAGGTCATCTTACGTTTTCAAATGATTATTTCATAAGTTGTCCCCTCCACTGTTACCGCAAACAACCCGAATAAAAAATTCTTATATAAAAGAGAAATCACACCTACGTGCATACATGACTGCACACAAGGAAGTTTTGATGTAACATCTAGAACGAATTAATTTAACGAGTGAGCACATTGTTTTGATAAGCAGCATTTTTAATCATTTATCGCGTGTCAACCTACATTGACATACTACATTTACTCATTAGTCAACAAAGATAAGACGTAAGAATCAGCTATTATTCTTCTTTAAACTGTTAAATTTGAAATGAACGAATTCAAGGAAGTGTACACCAAAACACAATCAGAGAAAATTACGTCCGAATTTACTCGATTAAAAGGTAAATCAATTTTATTCTCTAATATTGTAACATGATTAAATTATATATATATTTTTACAGATAATTGCTATTTGGAACATACAGGAGCAACATTATATTCCGATGTACAAATATCAAAAATATTTGAAGATTTACAAACCAACATATTTGGAAACCCACATGCGTTTAACACTTCTAGCAAATTTACTGAAGACGCAGTTGACCAAATTCGATTTCAGTAAGAAAACTAAAAAATTATTTAAACAATTTAAATGAGAAAATTGTTATTTCAGAGTTCTTGAGCATTTTAATACCACTCCTGAAGAATATAGTTTAATATTTACCTCTGGTGCAACAGCAGCTTTAAAATTAGTAGCAGAAAAATTTGATTATTCAAATGGAATTTTTATGTATTTGCAAGATAATCATACATCTGTGTTAGGAATGAGAGAATGTGCAAAAACTGCAAAAGTATTACCGCATGAAGAAGCTTTCAACATATTTAAAAATACAAATTATGTTCAAAAAGAGGGAACTATAGGAAACTCTTTATTTGCATATCCTGCTCAATGCAACTTTTCTGGTACTAAGTATCCTATATCTTGGGTTAACAAAGTACGTCAAGGAATTCTGAATGAATTTTGCGAATCGTCAACAAATTGGTTTTGTATGTTGGACGCAGCAAGCTTTGTTTCATGTAATAAACTAGATTTAAATATCTATAAACCTGATTTTGTGTGTCTGTCATTTTATAAAATATTCGGATATCCAACAGGATTGGGTGCTTTGCTGGTTAAAAATTCCAGTGCTCATGTATTGAAGAAGACATATTTTGGTGGTGGAACAGTTCAAATGACACTTGAGTCTGAACATGTATTGCGTCCAGCTGTACATGAACGGTGAGAAAAGTTACTACTTTTTATAGAAATATATTTATTAGGTAATATTTTAGTTTCGAAGATGGTACTTTACCTTTTTTATCAATCGTTGCAGTAAGGCACGGATTCGAAACATTAAAACGATTATCTTTAACCATGGATTTAATTTCTTCTCATACGTTTTCTCTTGCGAAATACGTACAATATAATTTATTAATTATGCATCATAATAATAGTAATCCAGTAGCAATATTGTATCACGACACGGATTTTGAAAATCGAGATATTCAAGGTGGCATTGTTAATTTCAATTTACTTCGATCAAATGGAATGTATATAGGTTATTCGGAAGTTTTACATATGGCTGATTTATACAAAATACATTTACGTACAGGATGTTTTTGTAATCCTGGAACCTGCCAGCGACATTTGAAATTAACACCTTCAGATGTTAAACAACAATTTGAAGTAAATAATATAGGATACACTAAAGGATTATATATTATTTATTACATAAAATTTTAGACAGGTCATATATGCGGAGATCAAAATGATTTAATTGATGGCTTTCCTACTGGTTCTGTTCGAATATCTTTCGGATACATGTCAACTAAACAAGATGCCGATAAATTCTTACAAATGATTAAAGACTGTTTTGTATCAAAACCTATCGTTAAAAAAGTTCCAGAATTTTGGAAACAATTTCAAAAGAAATGTAAAGAAAAGTTTTCTGCTTCAGACAGAAATTATAATTACATTTTAAAAGATAATAATATAAAAAATACAATAGCAAATCATACAGAAATTGTTTCCAACATAAAAATTAAAAAAGAGAATGGAATATCACTTAGCAGTATTAAAGGAAGTCTTCAATACATTTTTGTGTATCCAATAAAATCTTGCGGTCCATATTCAGTATTAAATAACTGGAAAATAGAACCAACAGGATTAAATTATGATCGAGAATGGATGATCGTAACTTCTGCAGGAGTTTGTCTAACACAAAAACAAGATCCGAAACTTTGTTTAATCATGCCTAACATAAAATTAGATGAAGGAATTCTCGAATTAAATTTTCCAGGTAAGGGAAAGACAAATATTGTGAATGGAATAATTTTAAAGTGAAATTTAGGTATGCCGTCGGCAAATGTATCGCTAAGTATAAATGAATTATCTGAGAACTCTGAAGTTTCAATATGCCAAAGTAAAGTTTGTGGCGATCGAGTTAAATGTATTGATTGCGGAGATGAAATAGCGGATTGGATATGTGAAGCATTACAAAGATCTGACTTACGATTACTTCGTCAAAATTCTAATCACATTCGAATGAATCGCAAAGGTTAAATAATACCAAAAATATAATACGCAATACATCAATATACATATCCGTAAACATGTTTTCAGGGCAGCAGTCTCAACTATCTTTAGTAAATCAAGCTCAGTATTTATTATTAAATACAGCAAGCGTAGAATTTTTAGCAAATTCTATTCCAGATTACGAAAAAAATGAAAAACGATTGTATAATCTCTTATCAAGATTTAGGGCAAATTTAGTCATTAATTGTGATACAGCATTTGTTGAAAAAACTTCTAGTATAATTAAAATAGGTGAACATGTTTTCAAGGTAAGTTTTTGCAAGTTATTTTAAAAGTTAATTGTATAAGAAAAATTTTGTTTGCAGTGTACTGGACCATGTACAAGATGCCAAATAATTTGTATTGATCAAACAACTGGAGAAAAAACAGTAGAACCATTACGCACGCTTTCAGTTTTAACAGAGAGTAAAATCAGATTCGGCATTTATCTTGAGCATATGGCATCGCATATCTCACTAATATCATTAAACGATACAGTGACTTTCAATTGATGCATTTTAAATAAATTAATTTCTTGTTAATAAAAAAAAACCATTTTTCTTGTTAGTTATTAAACGAAATTAAAAATTAAATAATGTTTTTATTTATTTCTTCTAATAGGTAAAGATGAAGACACACTTCTATATACAAGTATATCACAATCTTTTATTGATTAAAACGAAAATAAATAATATTTAAACAAATAATATACGAAGGGAGAAAACAGTCAAAGACTTATTCAGTTCCCGAAAAAAAACTTAGCTTACAATAAATGTATTAACTAGCAAAAATAACCAATAATTATAATAGATATTACTCTCTCAGGAACTAAATGAGTTGTATAATTAATATAGTATTAACATACTGCTGTCTTTTAAAATACTAGTATACACACTATGATCATTAAATATTCAGAGGAAATACTAGCTTCTTTAGTTATAATAACGTTACCGATTTATAGATCTAGAATTAAACATTATATAAATAAATGCAATTTATCGATAACTCTCACAGCCAAATTTGCATTATTTTTAATGACATTTCATATTTTCTATTTACAATGTGATTTCTTCTCTGAATATTTAATTGCGTTGATGAACAGCGAGAAGTATAATTTAACTTTCAAAAGGAACAAAAATACCTTACCTTCATAAATGAAATGTCAAATGTAAAATTAATGTCGATAGATAGAATATAATGGCACTACCACACCTCAAAGTAGAAATTTTTATAAAATTCTATATTATGTAGCTGCACTACGATGATATTTTTTTTTATTCTCATTGCTTTTAACTATGTTCAAGAATAAAATCACTCCCTGCTGAAATATTATACAGAACTAGCATTTTTAATCACATCAGTGTTAAATACAAAATTTAATTTTTAATTCAAATTGAAACGTTTCAAAAATATTTCAATATTAAATGTGCTGAAAAGAAAAAGTGATGCTTTGAAAATATAAATATACATTTTATACAGGTGGTGAGCATAACAGACGATACGCTGTTTCATTTCAGTGTTAATTAATATAATTAGAGCAATTTATGTTCAATTGAAAATTTTAAATCGCATCAGGAAAATACAATTTAGTACCATGTCGGAAGTGAAATTAATAAAATGCTATGAAATAAATAGGTGATGAAATGTTAAATTTGGAGTATCGAATGTATGCTTTGCCTTCTAAAAATATAAATTACTATTAAAAGCGAAGTGATTAAATTAATATCGATATCAGTCTTAAAAGTATGTATAGAATATGTTGTTCTCCTTATCCTACAATACACATTTGGCAAGTCATCAGTTCAAAAACGACACACAGTTAGCGAGGAAAACGTAATTTTCCACTAACCGTGCATACAACTCTCGCCTCACTTTTGCGGTGAATTTGTTCGCAAGACACAACGCTGATGTTGTTGCGAAAACCAAATTGTACAATAGGACAATTTTGAAGTTTCCCAGCCACTCAATGCGGCCAAAATCGCCTAGCAGATCGAAATTTGTCATCCCTAGAGAAAATAGAATATCGTTTATAATGTTGGTGAGACAGAGTACTGAGATATTTCTTACCTAAAATTTTGGACAATAATGGCAACGCCGAACTTAATATAAGAACGAGCGCGCAATTTGCAATGATATGACAAAAAGGAGTTTCATTTGGTTTTGGCCTCACTCGAGACATAAGTGGTAACGTGTATAATCCTACAGATGATGTAGCGATTAAATAAAGAATTAACAGTATTTCTAATGCCGCTCCAAATGGACCAAGCATAGATAACGATGTGATACCCAGAGTAAATTGCTACAAGAAGTATTTATCAGTATTGTTTAAAACTTGGTTATTATTGCTACTTACCCTGGTACTAAGCGGTAAAGCTTTAATACCTATTAAAAGTTCTAAAGTATTCTGTACAACAATTAAAACCGTTGTTGCTGTTATTGCCAGTAATAATAACATTGCTACTGGGTACAGAACATTGCGTCTCACAGATGATAGTCTTCGCTGTTTATCTGTGAAAACATTCAACACTTAAAATATAACAAGAAATACATCAATATATTTTTTTAATATACATGTAAAGTAATAATGAGAATTTGCACGGAAATACATGTTTTGTAAATGGATGAGTGTGTGTCCGAATATTTCAATAATATAATAAAAAGATAGAGTAACGAAACTTCATGATTATAAGTTTCATGTTGTTAATTTTGGTTTATGTAATTGCAAAACGAAAATGAAGTTTACATGAAATACAAAACAAAAATTCTATTTATTTCGGTTATGGAGTCAGTTTGAAAAAAAAGTTAGAAATTAATTATGCTAGTAACAATATTTGGAATACAAAATGTTTACATTTTTTTTCGTATCATTTTTAAGAAAATCTAAATTTCGGAAAATGACATGTAATAAACATTGAAATAATATTTATCAATTCACGAAGGAATTTTCTCGACTGTATGTCGCAACTGAAGTCTTTTAGTATGTTGAACAGAAAGAGTGTATGTGATTTTTTATAGATTACTGTATCAATTTTTACATGTATATCTCATAAGTTATTAATTATAACCCTGAAGAAGACTAATTAACAGTTGAAACGTCGGTGTATAATTAATTTTAATATATTGACTGCATCTTCAACTAGTTGTTTTATTTAGTATTTAGATATCAAATTGAAGGTCTCAAAGAGATGACTTAAACTCTCTAATGTTAAAAATTAATTTTGAATGTTCGTAAATTGCTTTTTTACAATAGTTAATTGAATCTTGTCGAGTTTGGTTTAAAGGTTTTCATTAAAGACTGAAATAACAAAAATTCTGAGAGTTCATCAAATGATTGTATCATTTAGTAAGACAACTATTCTATTTATCATACATGTCGAGTGTACTTATCAATCAAATTTATATTTATTAGTACGAGTATAAAAAAATCGTGTGGATCTTAGACTAGATTTTTAAAATGATTACCTAAAAGTCTTCTTCGCGCTTCTACTTCCATGAGTCTACTGCGCAGTCCTGACTGCAACTGTCCATTCCTAAGTCTTAGCAACCCGCTGGGAGAGTCATTCTCATCGGACAGAACGGGTCCACACTCTCCCAACAACATAGGGGCTGGAGTAACGTAACATTTGTTAGTAACTTGGGCGTTATTCAGTCTTCGGCGTAGGCATTCTTCTTCCAAATGATATGCTATGAATTCTTCATGAATATCACGTAAAAACTGGGGTTTTACTAAAAATTGACCCACAATTTCGAACAATCGAACGAATCCCAAAGGTGTACAAACTATGAAAGAAATATTTAGTTTGTGGTAAATAATAAATAGCATTTGTATTACCTAATAGCATGAGTACTCCTAGGAATGAAATACATGAATACAAAAATGGTAAATGATAGCTCCAAAGATCTGTAAAAAAAGTGTTTGTTCTTAGAAAGTTTGTAGCCCACACAAAAAAATTAAGAACATATATAGTGTGAAGCAATTTAAAAATTTTCTACTAATAAAAACGTGAAAGCTAAAATCAATAGCTTTCCATTTCAATCTTCAAGATAAACGTACCATAGACAAGAAAGTCGTATGTAGAAAAACAATCAAGGTCAAAATTGTAACTTACTTAAAAGTGTTTGTATACTAGAATTGTCTTTATCAATTAGGGCCGAAATGACATATGTAAGGCCTAAAACAACCATCGCCAACAAAGAGAGCACAATAAAAGTTTCATAAACTCTTGCCATGAGCCCTTTCTTGTGCCCTGAAAATCCTTCACTCTCAGTGAACAAATACGCAAACGGCAACAGAACGAACATGGACAAATTCGAAAACAAAAACACATGATTCCAAAGACCTGAAAAACAAAACACGTCATTTGTTTTTCCTCGTAATTAATTACTCTTATTAACAACCTTGTATTAACGAACTGTTGAGCCATTTAACGTAATAACTTTTTGGATATAGAATTAAAACTTCATTGCTGATGATAGATATAGGCAGAAGGAGTGCAGCACCGATGGAAACTGCCAATGAGAAGGTGCACAACCACGTGCTGATGCGATATACTGTCACCTCATCTTCGTCGGTGCTGTAGTAGTCTTCTCCTCGTCTCCTCTTGAACCTGCCCAACAAGGCGAAGCTCAAGAAGTACAGCAGGAGGAACAGTAACAGGAATATCTGTAAATGGAAAAATTCCTATAGTCTTATCAAGAAACTTTATCAATACGTTGATTTTATTGTTTCAAAAATACAATAATATCGTTTTAATGGTTACAATAATAAGTTCGAATAAAGGCATGCAATTAAAAGCTAGATAAATATATGCTGTCATATAATAGATTTGAAGAGAAAACAGTAGAATTTATTAATTTTCGTAATATTTCTCTAAAATATCAGTTCAAATTATATTGAGATGAATTTTTATATTTACAATTGAGGAAGTATAAATGAATTGCGTAACATGAATAAAAAATTATTATTCAATTAATATATAAAATAGTACATTAACGATCTAAGACATGAAATATGTTTTAAAAAACATGCTATAAAAACATTTAATTTCGATTATTATAATAAACTTCTAGAGACTTCAAAAAGAAAATTAATTTGAAATATAATTACTCAAGTTCTAATATATAATGCATGGAAAAATATTCATGTTAGGTGAACATAAGATAATTAAATTTTTTAATACTTCAAGTGACATGTGGACTAGATAAAATTATTGAAAATCAATAGGATATTTTTATGGTACGCCTCTGGTTTATGGGACAATAACCCAAAGGTGAATGTAACATCTCGTAGGATGCTGATGGTGCAGACAGAAGGCGAGGGCCTACGTGCATATGCACACGCATAAATACGCATTGTCCGTATTGTCTACATCTCTACAAAATGATGTGCTTCGGACGACGTTTGTGTAGCCTGTACGTACAATATTAAACTTTTGACTCGGAATATACAATTTAACTAGTAACGTTTATGTCATTCGTTATGTACTTGGATATTCGGAGTTAACGCACATGTCGCTATATTAATTCTTTATTACATAAATGTCCAGCATTAACCCTGGACAGTCACACTACTTTAACATTTACTGATACATCACACTGGGGTCTGGGAAACCCCAAGAAAAGAAAAACTACTTTCCAATAACCGGACGTAATTTTTCTAGGGATTTTACCTATTGAATATTTGTTTAGGTTTATAGAAAGACATTAACATGTAATATTGGTAATAGTCTTTCTGAACTATATATTTCATTCAAAACACAGCATTAAACTACAAAACTTTTTTATTTTGGACTATGAGAACCAACACATAGGGATTTTACATATTAAATATTTGTTTAGGATTTATAGAAACAGAATTTACAACGAGGTAGCATCGAAGTTTTGGGAATATTGCGCATATGAAAAATTAGTTGAGAATTGTGAGGTTTCTTGTGACGTTTCAGAGTTAAAATAAATATTGTTCAATATGAACACTTAGGTCTATTATCTAAGTAAGGTGTAAATAATTAACATCTCGAAAGCATGTTTTCGGAGCCTTTGAAAATGGTTTCACAATTTTCTATACACAGGAAATGCTAGTTTACTTGAAGGCTTGTCAGGTTTACTTTTTTACATATCTATGTAAATAATTGATTTGCGATAAAATTGTTACATTAAGAAAGATATAATCTACAATATTTTATTTAAATTCTTTTTCAGAACTTTGAAATAAAAGATAATTCATTTACATAGTTTATATAAGATGAAAATATATTGTCCTTTTAAATTTTAACCATCATTTCGTAGAAACTAAAAATTTTAACAAATACTTAAAATTGTTAAGTCAAAATAGGATATGTAACGAAATATTAAATTTTGAAAGAAAATTAAAATTACATGGGAAGGCATTCTTTCCGCACGAGCGCTTATTTGAAGCAAGAAAACCGCTGTAACATTTTATGGATAATTTTGTTATTTTTAAAATGAATTTGCTGTATAAAGCTTGGGAAAAGCCCGTGTTTTTTGTATATTTTACCACACGAATGTGCGAATTGAAAGTTCCTACTCGTAGTTGTCAATGTTGTTTCCAAGGTTGTGAGTACAAAAAATAATCTTATAAAACTAGGTAGGTAGATATCATTAAAGATTAAAATGCTGATCAAAAGGGTAACGCCAGCGGTACTTGCCAAGCCAATCAGATGTCTATTGATGAAAATATTTAAATGCTTTATGACGTAAAACTGTATGCACTTTAGAATTGATACTTTATCACTATGTATTATATTTGCTGATAATAAATGAAATGCCGCAATCTTTTCAGGTCTGCACTCGTAAAAAATATAACATTTGTGATTAGATAAGAATTGTTAAGTTAATGGATATTCTTTACAATTGCCCAGGATTATAAAAAAATTAAAAGAACTAATCCACGTAGAAATATAATCATGTATTATTTCGATAACTGTATTACAACAGGAAGTTCATGATATGTAATTATTTATAAAACAGCAAAATAAAATATAATTCAAATTAAACTAGTTTTACGAATTGCGAACATAAAACGATGAAATATTGCATTCGTGACGTCCTCGTTATCAATGTTAGAATTGGTTTTAAAATAAAATCTTAAGGCCTAATAACCTATTTACACCGCAACATTAATTTAATATAAACGAAGAATTGTATTAACAATTTCTGTACCATGAATTTCATGAGATAAAAATTTGGCATTGGAATCTCTAAACACAATGCATGTGTTGGAAATAATTGCCTAATAGATGAAAAATTTAATTACAAAAGCAACGTATGATGTCATGATACAATCTAACTGCACGTTTTTTTCTTACACAATTAAATAATCTTCACGATATGATTAGCATTTTTTTGTTTTGTAAGTTATACTGTTATTCAAACAAAAATGTTAAAACTGTTTCTGTTATTATTATGGAATTTATAACATTAGAATGACTATTATTCAAATACAACATAAATTACCTGTATTTTATAAACTATACTTTTTCTTTTATATTATTTCTTATAGTTAGACATTTAAACATATTTAAATAATCTATTATTAACTTCTTGGTTTAAAAATTTTGTGAAAAAGGAAGTTATAGTTTTATATTTAAATAACCAGAGTTGATCGACATGAAAGAGGCCATCCAACCGGTATTGTAAAATTTGACCTAGGTCACTGAATAAAAACCGGTCTTAGGTTCGAAGACCTGCCGAATTTTCTCGATTACTTTTAAACTACAGTTACAACCGACTAAATTTTATCAACAATATTCAACAAAACAACTGCTGTGGGGTCCTTCACTTTCAATTATCTTTTTTCTTAAATACACCTTTCTAAAAATAGATACATTCCAAGTTCCATCGGGCTTATGATAATTCGATATGCATATCCCAAAATTACGCATGATGCTGAGACTGTGACAGACACATGTTGGCAGTCTACAAATCACAGACCCAAGGTTGTGGTTGATTTTAACACTTCATATTTATTTCTTGAGCGTCCTTGAATTGACCCAGAGTAATTTGAGAAGCTCTAGCTAATTTCACGCGAACTAAACAATGACACACTAATTGTTTATATCGGTGTTAACGGTTATCTTTAACGGGGTTTTAATATGGCACAACCTTATTCTATATGCAGATATCCTTATTCTAAATCTAAAGTAAACCACGGTGAAATTCGTTTATAAATTGCTGCCAATGCTGAATCATGACATGTTTGTTTAGTTTAAAAGAAAATTAGATCAACAAGTGATGCAAGTCAAACTGTGTGAAGAATTTTGAATGTTTAATAGTATATTATGTTACTAGGAGTTGAAACAGGACTTTTTGTGTTGAGCTCATATATTTGCAGCCGAAGCTATTAAAATTCAGCGAAACACAAAAAGACTGTTCCACTCCAAGTGACATGAAGTAAACTTGAGGAATATAAAATACATGTATGTAAATTTTTCTGCCATTTTAAACTATCAAATATAAAATATGACAGAAGCATGCAATGCAACTATCACTCGTCAGAGCTGCCACCAGTGGTATATGAAACAACTAATACATTATTGTATTAGTAACAAAATGATTAACTTCTATATCGGGTATGTAGAAGCAAAATATGAATATTATAATGACGAAAAATTTATTTATTTTGAAGCATAACATTTCTTGTTACACACCTGTTTTATTTTGGAATAACAATAACGGAAGGTATAATTCTAAACTTATTTGTAAACACCAATTGTTAAAACAAAAAAAAAAACAAATAATATAATTATATTTTTAAATAAATAGGTTATCGGTATGTTAATTGAAAAAAATAAGTATATTCCAAGAGCGGGACAATATTTCAAAAAAATTGCGACTAACTTAAGTTGTGAAAATCAGGTACAATGTATATATTAAAAATCAAGAAGTTAAAGATTTATAATGAACATTACATTGATAATATATAAACCCTTGATTTTCCGGACTCCTCGGCAAGGGGTGTCCAGAAAATGTGAGTGTCTGAAAAACCTGAATGTATAAGAAAATAATATCTATAAGATTTTTTAAAAACTTTAAATTACAAATAACATATTTACTCGACTATCGTAATAATTACGGATCGTGAAATCGTCGCGGTTTACTTACCTAACAGAGATACTATTTTTCGTCTAGTACATACTCAGAAATAATAAAATATTTAAATTTTACATAAAAAGTAGCACAATACATATTACAATGCTAACGCTTTGTTGTATACTTATCAAATATGGTTCGTATATTCGTTACAATTTATTGTATCATTTATACAATTCTTAACGCTAAAATTTTAATAAAATTCGAAGTCTGTTAAATCATGGTCCGGAAAATCGAGGGTTCTCCATTGCTAAATCAGCTTTATGTTATTATATAACTACACATTTTTGACAATACTTCATTTTTTAATTCCTCAAGTTATGAATATTTTCCAAATATACCTAATAATAGTATTACGATTATGATGTTTTAACTCTTGGCTAAAAAAATATGTTGAATTCATTAGTTATTTATGTTACAAGTTGTAAAATGAAAGAATTTTTTCATGAGTCCAAAAATTATACATTGAGTTCGAAGAGTGAGATATGTAATGCGACGAGTTAAAAAAAAACACGCATATTACACGTGTCACATATTATTTTGACTGTTACGAAATTTACTGATAATATTTCTCTTTCACGGCTGTTTCTGTGATCTAATTAACACATTTCATCAAATGTTTTTCTGATGTTTTTGTTTCAATAAAATATTGGTCGTAAGTAATGCCAACTTCATAATATACGATTTTGCATAATGCCACAGCACTAGTCTACATGCATATATATCAAATTTTTGAGTTCTTCTTCTCTGATTAAAATCTCAGAGCATATTCTTTAAAAAAATTGAATCCACGTGAATAGATTTTAATCCTTATATGAACCCCGGCTCTATTTCTCAATGCTGATATCTCAATGATCTGGTAATTTATTTGGCGTACTTGTGCAAATAATTTTATCTAGAATCTAGTGTGACATGACCTGGAAAAACATATTTATAAATGGCTTCGAGTTAGCATGCATCATAAAACACGAACAGTACAATTGATGCTTTGGTGTAGCACCCAAGGTTCCTATAATTCTATGTAAATAGATAATAGACTACAAAGTTAGCTTAAATAATTATTGGCGGATGGGTATGTCGTAGTTAAAAATAACACGTAATAAAACTACTAGACTGGCAATTCTCTGTGGGTATAAATAATTGAATGTTTTCTAAAGTAAACAGTAGAAAACAGTTCACATAAGAATTTGTTTGCATTACAAAAAAAAAAATGTGTATTTAATATTTAAATTGTATCCTTTTCAATACACTTTAAAATATGCAAAATGTAAAATTTTAATTAGGATTTTTTAAAAATACAAACCAGTGGTCCAATTATGAGTAAATTGCCCCTAAAGTTTTGTATTTTTGTAAATATTGTGATTTACTCGAAACAAGATAGTTTTATAAAAATGGATTAATATTTATCATTGGTTACAGAAACATGTGCAATTTATAGTAAGTTTCTTTTTTCTATTATTAAGCGGTTTCAACTGTTGAAGTTATATGCCGCCTCGAAACCTCGTTTTCGGTGGTGTGACAACGGCACACATTATTCGCTGGTATGGGTTTTCGCAAAGCGGTCACCCATCCAACTACTAACCGCGGGCAGCATTGCTTATATTGCGTTATCGAGTTATCCGGCTTTAACATAATAGGTTTCATTTATTATGTCACATCATCATGATACTGTTCGATGTGAGATGAAAAGTATTTTGTGCGATGAAAATAGGAGAACCGCTATTTCCATCGCAAAGAATCATATGAAACTTCGTTGCTGGTTTCACCACGGTTGATAGTTTGAATGGTTTTTCATATTATTATTATTAGTCCATTCTTTATAGATTATCAATAGTGTAGATTTTTTAATTCTATATTTTGTAGCTCTGGACTAAATTGATAGTTTTTTTTTTCGCTCTTTTAATTTTTTTATAAATTGAGAAAGAAATGCTAAAATTACAGCCTCATCCGAGCTAATCGAACTCATATCACAGTATAAAATGCTTATAGCAATTATACTGTGCTCGTCATATCTACCCATGAGCTGTCAAAACTAATGTGAAGTTATTCATTTTTCATATGATTTTTGTTGTACCATTTTTTTCGTTTCTTTGTTTTTTTTTTTGTATTATTGCTGAACTTCCCAAAAATTTATATACTTTTACTAAGCTGAGCTTCTACTTATTCTAATTTCAATCCTGTAATTGAGCTTTTTGCCTGTTGGGTTTCAATACACATTTCATCGCACATCGAACAGAATTATGTTGATGCGAAATAAACTTTTATATACGTGATGTATTTAAGTTTAGTTGCCTGCGTTATAATAAAAAAAATTAACATACATTAATTCATTAACTATTCTAATAATAACCAAAATGGATTGTGCAATAAGGTATTGAAAACATTCTCGCAACAATAGCGCCATCGCCAAGGCCAAAGTACAGGAATTCAACAAACATGTTTGTCACTGTCAAATATCACCTGTTCGTAACGACTTTGCGTTTTACCCAGACATGAAAATTCAAAGGTGCGCAAACACGGAAAAAATAGAACCGTGCATGTTGAAAATAAGAATAACGGAGCCGCGTTGTGGGTTTTCTAAGTTGGCCAGGCATTCTGGGACACCCGCCCAAATGAAAGCGTTTATCGTATGACACTACACACCAACGCATTCGAACATTGGCAGATTAGCTTCTTTATTGACGTAATGCCTTGCATATGAAATTCTTTAAATAGCTGATTTCGATTTTTGTTTACAAAAAAATGAGCATCACTTGATTAACACCTGATTGTGCAACTTGTACCGTTACGCCAAGTTCGAGTTTAATTATTGGACTCTCAATTTTTTATCATTCGATTAGCCTTCAACTTTATGCATACAAGCCGCAATTAAATTTAATAATTATATAAAAAAATTTTTGCCGGCTGCCATTAAAGGTGATTTTTACGGACTGCTAACAGTCTGTAAAGTGTCACTTTTCTGCCTAGGCTGTAAAAATAATTTACATAGTTCAACAAACGCATGCAACGTAATTTTACAGCGATAACCCTCAAAATATGTATAGGTATAGAATAATCACTACATTAATATTAATTTCAAATCGGCAAAAATAGTTATTTAGGTACTTTACAAGTGGACAAAATAAGGAATTACCAACGAGATAAATTTTAGCACAAGAAGCCGAAGTCTGAGTGTGATAAATTTTATCGAGTGGGTAATTCCACTTTGCCCACGTGTGAAGTATAACGATTTATCCAACATCCCTTAATAAAGGCAAAATGTATTAAAGAAATATTATTTGACAGTGACATATGCTCTAAATTTTCTAAATTAAAATGTCAGTCGAAGTAGTTAACAAGGTGTTGTGTTATTATTATTGTTATAAATAGAAAATTACTCACTAGTGACTTTTCTCAAAATTATAGTGGGAAATCTGTTACTTTCCTTGTTTAAAATCACCATAGTATTAGAGCTTTTACTGAGAAGTGTTGGATAAAATTATGTGTTCAACTCCAAATACAAATTTATAGCTTCGGCAGCATTCATTGCCTCGTCAATGAAACGGCAATTTCTGCTGTAAATCTGGTACTTTAGTGCCTAATAACAATTGTTTGTTTGTTAAGGGTACAATAAAGTAACCTATAACTATTGTGCGATTTATAAAATCTGAAATTGTTTAGTTTACACTAGAAGAGCCGTTTACAAAGAAGAAGAAAACATCAGAAATTTATTTTATATCTGACAATACTCTGACATGAAATCAACATATCAGTTATCTACTGGGGCAAAAAAATAAAGTTCGTAACTATTCTTAAAAAAAATTCCTGTGAATAGAGGTGGTTCATTTTTTCAGCTCTAATATGTGATAAGAGTTTTGAAAACTATAAATCTGATCGCGTTTCGTGGATACGATTACAAGCTAAAATCTAATTTGTATAAAATATTTAAAAATCAAATTAATCATCGAGCTATTTTAAAATTTGGTTCAAAAGTTCAAGAAAATAATTTATAAAATAAAGAGTCATCGATCAATTTAATCTGTAATTTGTAAACAAAGTATTTAAAATAACTGTATTTTTAACACTGTTAAACAAACTGTCAAAAGCGTCAATAACCGAAATCAAAAGCAAATACGCAAGTAAGTATATTAATGATAAATATATTTACAAAATTAACATGTACTTGTATCGTAAAAAATAATGTTCAATCACGAGTCATACAAATGATACAGAATGAAATTGAATAAATATATACAAAGCCTTTGTTTAAATAAATTTATTTATACTTAACACGCCCGTAGTGATTATATTTAGAATTTATTTAATTAGTAATACAAGGCTATTCAAATGAAGAATAAATTGATACACTGATAAACATTAAATTATCTCAATTTGCTCCCGGTAGTAAATGCTTATAGAAGGTCAAGATTTTCAAATTTGTACAACAAAAAAAATTCATCAAAAGATAACATTGATATGACATGTAATAATGGCATAGAAATTCAACTGCTTTGTGCTTTTATAAAAACAAAAAAATTCTCAATTTATTTTATATACAGGTAATACATTAATATTTTAATTTGTTTTCTACGCAGCTAGAATATTTTCTGTCATGTCTGGTACGCTGCTGCAGTTGTATCTTATGAAGACATTTGAGCATCTACAATCTACTACAAAATGCAATGCTAAACAGTTTAATGCGTAGGTAAATGTAAACAGAGCATCCGGAAAATTATGCTCAATTGTTTACTATGCAGCTGCAGATGTTTCATATCCATAGAAAAAACATTTGAACATCTGTAGCAGTAAAGTCATCCCCGCGGTATGCAGGTAAAATTTTGGCGCTAAACTTATTTATGACTAAAGATTATTTCTAAGCACAAAGAAGAAGACAATAACATCAGCTGATGCATTATTTTTACTCTGTGATTAAAAATGACACGGATAGTTACACCAGAAAATTAAAATTGCAATGGATTACCCTTTTAATGATCGTTTATAATTCTGATCACTATAGCGAAAAGACACAATGACTGCATTTAATGTCATTGACCACTAGCGATCTTTCTACATAGTACAGACAGAAAACAATCATTATGAGCAAGTACTAAGCCGCCATGCGCCTAGCTAAATATAGAAACATAACATACGTAGTAAACAAACAGCTCAAGAATGTAGTTTCTTGACTACAAGATGCGATCGGAATTATTTATTATTGTTAACGCAATATTTATTTTCTTAGTTGATTCCCTGCTTTCACTTTCAGGATTAAAAATGATTATTTTAAATATATTTCTTAAACAAACATGTCTATTTGTAAAAGCTTATACAAATAACTTTATAAATTAACAACAGTTTTGATTATGTGCTTCCTTACACGTCATACGTAACTTGTGATATAAATTAAACAAATATTCTTTACTTTCGCATTACTTATCCAGAAAATAAACTATACATATTGTTTGGAAGATTAATATTTATCTATCATCTGCGTAAACTTGGGAAGCCCTACTCAGCAATTTTTAATTATTTAAGCGGCCAAGTTACACTTGAATTCTAGGTTATCAGAGTATGACATGGATTTTTTAACAAAGCAGGGACTTTAAAAATTAAATTATATGCGCACTATAATGCCTAAAATATATTAGAAGACTGACACTGAAAATTAAAAAAAGCGTCCCCATTCTCAGTTATGAAATTGTTATTGTGTTCATTGTCACCAATAACCTTGTGCATATTTAAGATAACTTGACGAGTTTTTGATGAAATAAACGAAAGTACTTACAATTTGTTCCCGTACTGTATTGTGGAACATTTGTTCTCGAATATCAGGTTCATCTTCAATTTCATTTTCATCCATTTCACCTATTTGTCAAAACCTTTTGTGATAAATCGATGAATAGAACAAACATCATTTTATTCAATATGATGTTACACGCATAATTACTACTCAATCAGAGCAATTTTACACTATTTAGTAGAATACATTACATTTGTTGAAACACTGTACGACAGTACCTTTTTCTACTGTGGTCTAAGCACAACTGGTGTAAAACTGACGCAAGACGTAACTGACATTTGACAATTAGCGAAGTGAAGTTAGCCCCATGCCACATATAACGGTAGCTTTTTAGGAAATTACCGGGAATTTTACATCACAAATAGAAAATAACAAAGGTTTCCAAGGGAAAATATACAATTGAGATTCATAAATCGAATTTATTTGTTTCAATAATAAAATTTAACATTTAAAATAAAATGGCAGTAAGGTATTGCGATGGTAGTGTGCAAAGGCTCTTGCAACATCACAAGAATATTTTCAAAATCATAAAATCTGTTTAAATAGTATTTAAAAAATATAAACAATAATTAATTAGATTATAATAAAAATTTGGATAAAGTTCTGTTTCTATTTCCTTGTTTATGTAATTCATTTATTTTCATGTTTGAATTATAAAAAATATTTTACAGAAGTTAATCCAAAAATCCTTTTAATTTACTATGAGTTTTGAAAGTTTTTTTTAATTTGCTGATTAATTAATTAGGTTTCAATTAATTAAATCTTATGGTAATTATTTTATTGCTCTCTCGTTTTCCATCACAACAGAAATATATTTATTTCTGTTATAAATTTATGACTATGAAAATACACTGCATATGTAAGGGCCTTTTATAATATATATTTTTTAGTTATACATATAAATTTAAAATATACACTAGTTGTTAAAATTGTACTTAATGAATCTTAATTTTCTAAAATGTATGTAAGATTCATGCAGTTGATTCGCTGTATCCATGTTAAAATTAATTTAATAATAAGAAAAATATTCATGCACTTAAAATCCTTATATTAACAGCCCATTATAAATTAAAAAATTATTAATCAACTATTACGACAGTTTGATTTACTAAATCTGAGGTAAGAGGTATATTTGTTTTGGGTCTAAGTTTGTTCTACACTTCGCCAAAGTTCATATGACCACTCGTTTTAGCATGTTGTTGAGCTTCTACCTGGCCAGTCATAAAAGTATTACAAATTAAACACTTTAAAGTAAACTTATTTACATCGGTAAATTGACGACTTGATTTTGCTTCATGAGCAAGCTGCTCCGCTTCTCTTAAAATTCGTTCATCTTCGACTGGAAATATGGTTTGAATATCTCCACCCTAAAATAATGTAGAATTAAACAAGTGAAATAATGATAAGTCTTTTGTTTGCTTACCTCCAGTGGTTCAAGAAACAATGGATCATAGTGAATTCCATCAAATAATAAAAAAACTCTATGAGCATATTTCTGATCTTCACCAAATCTATTAATAATTGCATTTAATGTATCAACTACTGCCATTTCAATGCCGTAATATTGAGACAACACGGCGAGTTCTATAGCACCACCCCAAGAATCTGGCTTTAATATCCATTTACAATAATCGTCATTTGGTTTGCCTAAGATTGCTTCACAATAAGTTTCTCTGTCTTTCGATACCGTTTCAGCAATAATTTCCCGCATCGTTGGAGCCACCGTGGTGTCAACTTTGCCATTTAACACAAAGCCAATACTAGTGAATAAACAAGAATTATCTGCTGGGACTACTTTCTTCATTAATATTCCAGGGCAGTCTAAATGTTCGGTGTCTACGATGTGCCGTTTAGTGTTTTCATTTTGTTGAACATCAATAGGGCAGTTTGTCTCAGGGGTTTCTTGGATTTTCTCTTCAACAATTAACGTGTCACCGGAAGATATTCCACTATCAGCAAGAGTTTTATTATTATTTGAGAGATCAAATGGTTTAGGAGGAAAACCAGATAAGACATGTAAACGACCTACAGATATATTGGTGAGGGATGACAGTTCGGTTTTTAATTCTAAAATTGTACTTTGTGCAGTCAATCTTTCTACAACTTGCTGTCCTGCTTTGGATTTCACTCTTATTGCAAATCGAGCCATTGTTATCGCACAGAAAATTTTTACCACAATTAAAAATCACTCTTGATGCCACCTTCTTATTACTTCACTCTTTTTCCAAATAATGTTGACATTTTAATTTGCTGCATGTCACTGGCGTAATCCAAGGACGTCAATACCAACTTAATTTTAAAATGTACGATCTTAAATCATAATAAATCACTTCATAAATATATATTTTCGATACAAAGTTAACTATAAGATGCGAAGCCATTAACAAATAATTAAGCTATTATTATTAAAAATTGATTTTGTATGAATAAAAAGTCTATTTAATGCTTGTTAGGTTCTTAGTACACTGAATTTAGCTATATGTACACGATTTCATACATAACCAACAAATTCGTTTTAGCTTGGTTGACTTTATAGATTATTGATATATTTCTGTTGACTGTAGTAGAATACTTAAATATCTATCAAAATGCCGAGAATTATGATAAAAGGTGGTGTTTGGAGAAACACAGAGGTAAGTTATAGTGATTTATATATTTTTACATTTAACTAAACTCATTTTCCTTTAGGATGAAATCCTTAAAGCAGCGGTAATGAAATATGGCAAAAATCAATGGTCACGTATTGCATCTTTATTACATCGTAAATCTGCTAAACAATGTAAAGCTCGTTGGTTTGAATGGTTGGACCCAAGTATCAAGAAAACGGAATGGTCTCGGGAGGAAGATGAGAAACTATTACATCTTGCCAAGTTGATGCCAACTCAGTGGAGAACTATTGCTCCAATTATTGGTCGTACTGCTGCTCAGTGCTTGGAGCGATATGAATATTTACTTGATCAAGCACAAAAAAAGGAAGAGGGAGAGGATAGCACTGATGATCCCAGGAAATTGAAACCTGGCGAAATAGATCCTAATCCTGAAACGAAACCTGCCCGTCCTGATCCAAAGGATATGGATGAAGATGAACTGGAAATGCTATCAGAAGCAAGAGCTAGATTAGCAAATACTCAAGGCAAAAAAGCTAAACGAAAAGCTCGTGAAAAGCAGTTAGAAGAAGCTAGGCGTTTAGCTGCGCTCCAAAAACGTAGGGAATTACGCGCAGCTGGTATTTCTGTAACATCACGCAGAAAAAAGAAACGCGGTGTAGATTACAATGCTGAAGTTCCCTTCGAGAAGAAGCCAGCCGTAGGATTTTTCGATACATCTAAAGAAGAGATTGACCCAATGGCTCCGGATTTTTCCAGAATGCGCCAACAACACTTGGATGGTGAACTTCGTATAGAGAAAGAAGAGCGCGAACGTCGCAAAGATAAACAAAAACTTAAACAACGCAAAGAGAACGACATTCCATTGGCGATGTTACAAAACCAAGAACCAGCAAAGAAACGTTCTAAATTAGTATTGCCGGAACCACAAATTTCTGATCAGGAGCTTCAACAAGTTGTAAAACTTGGTCGCGCCAGTGAAGTGGCTCGAGAAGTCGCTACTGAAAGTGGAGTACAGATGACAGACACTTTAATTGCAGATTATTCAATAACCCCTCAACATGCAATTACTCCGCGAACGCCAGCACCGCAAACTGATCGCATTTTGCAAGAAGCTCAGAATATGATGGCTCTTACACATGTTGATACTCCTCTAAAAGGAGGCTTAAACACTCCGTTACATAATTCAGATTTTAGCGGTGTTATGCCTCAAAGTCAAACCGTCGCAACACCAAACACTGTTTTAGCAACGCCGTTTAGGTCTACAAGAAGTGAAGGAGGTGCAACTCCTGGCTCTACAGGATTTTTAACTCCGAGATCGGGAGCATTGGTACCCACCGCAGGACAGGTAATAAATATAAAATTATTATATACTTTTAAATAATGATGAATTTTGTGTAGAATGGTGTTGGTTATACTCCTACTCCAGTTCGCGATAAACTAAACATTAATCCGGAAGACAACTTAGAAGTTGGAGATACGCCACAAGCTTTGAGTAATTACCAAAAAATTATGAAAGAGCAGTTAAGAGCAAGTCTCGGTTCGCTGCCAACTCCGAAAAATGATTATGAAATAGTGGTTCCTGAACAAGAGGAAGAACAGAAGGAAGAAGTGAGGGAAACATTTGTTGAAGATCAGGCTGATTTAGATGCTAGAGCTCAAACTGAATTAAAATTAAAACGTAATGAATAACAATTGTATTTTGTTTGTTTTTGTTCTAATTAATTTTTTTTTGTTCAGGCGAACGAGAGTTGGCTTTGAGATCAAATGTAATTCAGCGAGACTTACCACGTCCTTATGAAATCAATCTCGCTGTGCTTCGTCCACCAATGGACAGTCAATCATTATCAGACATGCAACGCGCCGAAGAACTAATCAAAAGTGAAATGATCACGATGCTTCATTACGACATTGTTATGAATCCAATTCCACCTCCGCCACAACAAACCAGTAAGCGTTCCACCATCTCCCAGGTTGAACATCTCGCGTACTTAGAGCAAAATCCATACGAAAATATTACTGCTGAAGAATTAGACACCGCGAGAAAAATGCTTACACGCGAAATGGAAGTCGTTAGACGTGGAATGGGACACGGAGATTTGTCATTAGATTCTTACACTCAAGTTTGGGAAGAATGCTTAAGTCAAGTTTTATTTTTACCAAATCAAAACCGTTACACTCGAGTAAATCTCGCTAGTAAAAAAGATCGACTTGAATCTGCAGAAAAACGTTTAGAGCAAAATCGAAGTCATATGTCTCGTGAAGCTAAACGTGCCGCAAAAATGGAGAAGAAATTACGAATTCTAACCGGCGGTTATCAGTCTCGAGCTCAAACTTTACTAAAACAATTACAAGATTTGTACGAACAAACCGATCAAGCAAATTTGGAATTATCTACATTTAAATTTCTCCAAGACCAAGAAAAGGCTGCACTACCCCGGAGAGTACAAGTATGGAAAATATTTGTTATAATTTTTTTAGGTTATATTAATTTAATAATTTTTCTAGTCGCTCACCGAGGATGTCACTCGACAAATGGAACGGGAACGGCAGTTGCAGAAGCGGTACGGTGAACTCCAGGAAGAAATTCGCCAGAAACAGGAAATGCTGGCTTCAAAACAGCAGCAAGCAACACTACCCCAACTATCTGTCACTGACAACCAATACGATGGCGTGATTCAAGCGCAAACAACAGTCCCGCAAACAAGTGATGAAATGTAGTTATTACTTTAAATTTAAAATTACTATTATACTATAATTAATACAATGTTTGATTTAATTGGAACATAAATAAAATTAATACCGTTTATCTAATTGTATTTTTTTATTACTGACGTAAGGGTAAGGCGCCCAGATATTTTTCGCGAAAAATCGAGACAAATTAAAAAATCTGTTGTGGACACCAAAATCGTCATTAAATCATAATTTACTCAGATATTTCGTAATAACTTGATAGGGCTTCAAGTAAACTACCACTTCCAGTTATTGCACGCACACAGACATCATCGCGAAATTATTAAAATCAATTCCCGATCAGGACATTTTGTGGAATATCGGGTCGGGACTGTTCCTGCGAGAACTGCGCAGATGGACACCCTACGTAAGGGGTATAAAGAGAATTAAAATGCTTCATAATGTAAAAATATTTTAATTAAAAAATATGTAACCATAATTGACGATACTTATCACAGCTTTAAATAGTAAATTCATCTAGTTCTCCCCAAGAAGAACCAGATTTCAATTTGACGGGAAAAGGGATGGATAATTTAACAGTTTTCTCCATATTATTTTTTACAATTTTCGCAACAGAGTTAATATCACTTAATGGGACTTCAAAAAGTAATTCATCATGTAAATGTAACACAAGAGATACCTTAGATTCACCCATGATTTGATCTGGAAAATATTTGCACAGTTGTTGATCTACAGCAACCATTGCAGATTTTGCTATGTCTGCTGCTGAACCTTGGATTGTAGTGTTTACAGCTTGCCTTTCCGCTTGACCTATTTGAAAAATAAATATGAAATAATTTAATTCATACCTCAATAATCTGAGCTTACTTTTTATTGCATTATTTTCACTATTAATATGTGGTAAATATCTTCTGCGACCTGCCAAAGTTTCAACATATCCTAATTCTTTACACTGATCAATAGTTTGTTGTATAAACAGCTGAATTTTTGGATATGTATTTTTAAAGTTTACTGTAAATTCTGTTGCTTCTTCTTCAGTTGAATTAAGTTGTTCTGATAAAGCTTTTGCTCCCATTCCATAAATTATTCCGTAACATAATTGTTTAGCCCTTTGTCTTAAAACATCAGTAACTTCATTTTCCGATATTTGATTTAATTTTGCGGCAATGGATTTGAAAACATCTTCTTTCGATTTCATTATGTTACATAAAATAGAATCTTGGGACATATGTGCTAATAATCGAAGTTCAAGTTGACAGTAATCGGCGGAAAGAAATACCTTTCCTTTTGTCGGTACGAAAGATGCTCTTACGCTAAGAGGAACAACAGTCTTGTCCAATTTGATGATGTCGAAATTTCGTGGAACATTTTGTAGATTTGGCTCGTGCATTGCTATTCGACCAGTAGAACTATGAGTTACACAACATCCATGGATACGGTCATCTTTTAACGATCGTAGAATTGGGTACATCATTTTAGTTAATGTGCAATTAAGTTTACGCCATTGCAAAATTAATTTTGAAATAGGATTTTCACTTTGTTCTAATGTCTGTTTGTTGGTGCTTATTTTTTTACCTTTATATATTCCGATGACCTTTAACAATATTTAATTGAAGAACAGCAATAAAAAAATAAGTGTGGACTTACCTTTGCTACATCTTTCGAAGAAGTGAAAGAAAAATGCCTTCCGGCGTAAGAGAAGGCTTGTTGTTGAACAGCAGCCATTTGTTCTTGTACAGTTGCAATTAACTTATTCATTTTAATTTTATCTACGCACAGACCTATCAGTTCCATTTTAGCTAAACAAGATATACTTTTCATTTCAGTTTCTACAAAAGTATATCCATTATTATAAATATAAAATAACAACAATAATAAAATAATAACTAACCAAATGTATCCAATAATTTAATATCCTGTTCCGCCAGAAGATCTCGTTGTGATTCTATGACATGCCATGTTACTAAAGCCTCAACAGATGCTCTTATTCGACTAATTATAGCGCTGTTCAAATCTAAGGCAATACTTCCGACTCCTTTACAATTTCCAGCCAATTGAGATATTCCTACTGCTTCAGGAGAATATTTTAATGCCTGAAATATGTTATAAAGTAAATGAAACACTTAAATTTTTATTTCTACGTTTACCATCGCGGACAAATTCTTTTCTTTTCCTTCTGGTTCCAAAAGCCAATCTGCAATTTTAGGATCTTCTATGGAAGCGTCTATAACGATTTTACATGCCTTGTACAATATTTTTGCGTGTTCCTTATAGTCGAATATTCTGATTTTCAGATTTTTCTTATGAAGTAAATCGTGAATAAATTTAATTTTATCCTTATTGCTTACGTGATCTTCGTTTTGAAATGATATGAAATATGATGTGTTATCTCCATAAGATGTAGCTACTCCTGTTATTAGTCTCTCTTCTATGTAAATTTCATTTAATTTTGTTTTGCTTGTAGTTTTATTATGTCGCGGGGAATTAACTATATTTTGGCCAATTAATGGACGTTCTTGTTTTCTATATTCGCATGCAATTGCGAAAGATATTTTTGATTTAGTTTGTATTTCTTTACAAAAGGTTTCATATAGATTTATATTTTTACAAACATCAACAATATCCATTGTAGTAAGGTCTACTGGTGAAACATTATTGTAATCAATATTTTCTTCATTAATAATATTACATTTTGGTTTCTTTTTAGGTGTATCAGTATCAAATAATTCTTTGCTATTTTCACTTATGGAATTTCTATTTCTTTTACGAGGCGTATCACTTCGCTTTTTAACAGAGTTGTAGAGAGAATTGATAGTACAGTCTTTAATTTCTGTTTGAGAGGTTTCCACTACATCAAAAACTTCATCTTCATTACCTGATGTATTATTACATTTTTCAGGCGACATTTTTTCTTCAATATTAAATGAATTTGGAATATTATCAAAAAACGATGTGTCTTCCATTTTGATTTCTATGTTATTTTTTGTATTTTTAAAACTTGTTTGAACCGAAATATCTAATGCATCACATAATTTCGAATCTAAACTCAAACTTTCATCAAATAAACTTCCACTTTTAACACTTAAATCACTTCTGTTAAATTCATTTGATATCCTTTTAAAGTCTTGTGATTTTCGTGGTACGTTTATTGAAAATGAAGGAATTTCACAATCTATAGGAGTCCAATCTGCATTAAATACATCATCATCGATTGATTTATCATTTTCTTCTATTACAATATTTAAGTCTTCATCAATTATGTTAGACATTTCATTTTCAGATTCAATATCGCTAATATTTACATTTATATCCATATCATTATTTTCTGTAGTTGATGATTCCATAAAAGATAAAGAATTGTTTACGCTATTTACATTTTCAATTTCATTCTTTACTTCGTCTTTATTAATTTTACTAGAAGATAGATCAATGTTTTGATCGTGACTAGAATTTATATTTTCAGTAGTGTTTAGTTTTGAGTTTTCATTATTTTCTTCAATATAATTATTTTTCACATTATTTGTTTGATTACATTTCAACAGTACCGGCTCTGTTTTATGTTCTGAATTATTTGTAATACTAACATTAGTTTTTTCAATACAATATTTATTTACATCAATAATTTTAATATTACCCTGATCATATTTCGGTTGCTCAGATTCTGTTTTAAGAGTATTAGAATTATTTACAATTTCTTCATTTTCTGAGGACATACTGCTAATACTACTCTTACTAGAAGAACAATCGGTGACCGAATCACTTTGTGTTTTCGCAGTGTCCGTATTATCCCATTTTAAAACTGCAGCCCCAATTTCAAATTGCAGATATTTCCTTGCATCTTTAATCAACATATTGGCCGCTTCCCTAGCGGTTAAACCCTGTTTCCCAGTTATAAAAATTCCTCTAATTTTCTTTTTCTTCTCAACGTCATAGGCAGATTCTCCTTCGCGTTCTTTTTCACTTTCAAACGGAACAGAAGAAAGTAAAATATTTTCTAATTTACAAATATCAAACGCTGCCAAATCTGTTAAGGTTTCTATTCCTGAACTGTAGAGAGCTCGAGCTCTGGGGCCGTTTAAATTAGGAAGTTTCATTAAATCCAATAAATCGTGATGAATCCCGAATTGTAATCGATCTTGGAATTGTGATATAAGTATTTCAACACACTTCCAACCAAGCTGATAACAAAATGAAGTCACCATACCAGCAAACATTGATGCTGATTGCTGTAAGGATTGAAGCATTCCTCGAGAACATTGGAATTTATCTGCTACTTCATTTAAGGGAACCTCATTCACTAAATCTTGCAGCGCTAAAGCGGTGTAAAATCTGCGATGTATTTGAAGTCGATGATATTGTTTTGAAGTGCTGGTGTTAATTCTTCCTCTAGTTGCGTTAAAAATAAAAGATTCTTGTACGCCTACTAGATCTGCTACTCGTTTCATGCTTGGAGATAGTTTTTCCCAAAAATCTAAGTACAACATCCAATCTAAATTCGACCATTGACTACATACGCTGTAAGGTGTTACGAGGTACAATAAATGAAGGTCAGTGTCTAAAACAAAACACTGTCTAGCTTTTTCGATTTCTTCAAATAATGCTAGTCCATCTTCAGGAGGTAAAGAAGACGACAGGCAAGCTTTAGCTAAACAAGTAGCTACGTATTTTAATTCACCTTGTTCATTCTTTTGCAGTCGAATAAATTCGTTGGCAACTAAAAATTCGACTGATTTTTCAATTGGATTATTTTCTCCTAAGTTTCCATCTACACTAGCAGCTAGTAAGGTACAGTTAGTGAAAAGATTAACATCTTCTGGTGTAACAGCAACACCACTAGCAATCACCTCTAAAATGGCGCGTTTTAATTTTCCAGCTCCTTCTAAACAACTTTCGATAGGATGTAGTTTTGCTGCCATTAATTCTCCAGCAACTCTTTTATCAGTTTTTTGGCAGACTAAAATACTTTCTCCTGAAGTGTCCTTTCCCATTCTACCAGCTCTTCCAATCATCTGACGATATGTTAAAGAGTCAAGTGGTTTTCCATGAAACATTGGAGTACGAATTATGACTCTCTGCGCTGGTAAATTTACGCCTGAGGACAGAGTAGAAGTTGCTATTAATACTCTCAGAGCTCCACTTCTAAATGCACCTTCTATTATATCTCTTTCATCCATTGTTAAACCAGCATGATGGAAAGCAACTCCAAAAGAAACAGTCTTTTTTAAAATGGCATCTAGGCCGACTGGGCAGCGTTTTAATTGCTCCAAAATTTCAGCTATTGCGTTACTGTCTAATTGTTCTCTCAAACATTGTCCAAATTTAGATTTAGATCTTCCCAGTTTAAAAAATGCGACTGATATTTGCTGTGCCAGATTTTCGCACCAATTCTTTGTTGGACAAAAAATTAACACGGAACAAGATTTGCTTATGGTCTCCAAACATAATTGAAGAATGTTGTCTGAATCTTCTTTTAAATCTTGAGATGGTACTAATCGTCTATGAAGTTTGAATTCCGTATCAAATATTTCTCCCGACAGTAAACTGTATTCATAAAGAGGAATAGGACGAAAATCTGTGGTGTACAATTCTGCAGTGAGCCATTTTGATAGCAAATCTAAATTTGGTAACGTGGCAGACATACCAATTAACTGAATAGTAATATCTTTATTTCTAGTAGACATATATCGTAGTTTGGTCAGTAATAATTCTAGCAAGTATCCTCTGCTAGGATCTCCAAGCAAATGCATTTCATCAATTATTACTGCTCCAATATCACTTAATGTTCCTTCTTCCAGAAGCTTATTTACAATGCTATTTGCTTTTTCAATGGTGCATATTGCAAGTTGCACTGCTTTAAAACCCCCTGGAGGACTATGAGATCCCATAAAACCTTCCACTCTAATTCCGCTTAAAGAGAGGATATCTTGGAAATAAAACATTTTCTCTCTTACCACAGAGACGAAAGGTAATATTACGATGACCTTTTTCTGTTTCTCCAAAAGAGTTTTTAATGCTAATATTTCAGCAACCAAAGTTTTGCCCGCAGATGTAGGTGCGGAGTAAACTAAATTATTACTGTATTCTAAAACTTTTTTATTTCCAAGACATTCAACTTGCCACATAAACATGTCAGTTATTCCTTTTTCTCTATATTTCATTAAAACGGTTTCAGGTAAACCCCATGCTGATAAAGATGTATCCAAATTCAGTATAGTTTCATCAGATTGTTTTTGTGAATTTGATGTATTGTGATCTTTCCTCGATTCATTACTAACATTAGAATTTAAAGTTTTTGATTTATTATTTATATTATATGAATCAGCATTACTGCATTGTTTATTTTCATTATTTAGAAAATGAGTATCGTTTAATGTTATATTATAATCAAATTTATCATTTGTCGGCATTTCGAAATAAAATTAAAAATTCATGCACACATGTCAAAAATACAAATATATGACAATATTAATTAATGGTATGATACACAATAATATATACAATTAGCTTACTTAATCAATCTTCATATAAATTAATAAAATATTAAAAAGTCCTCTCACACATTTTATGGTTGAAATTATAGATAGGGTTATGACGAACTAAATTAATTATCCGTATCATTTTAACACTAAATTTAACAATAATTGTTTAATATTTATACTATTTAGTTATAAAAATCAATGTAAATTACAAAAAATAATAATATCACAAATTTAAATATGACAGTTGTTCTCTCCTCGTCGCTAACCACAACAGTGACAACAGCGCCAATATCTTGGAACTTTCTACAATCCTCATTTATGAACGAAATGGTAATACGCAATATGCTGGATTTATTGTATTTATCAAGTGATATACCATAATAAAATGTAATGGTTTATTTATTTATACAGCTGTTAAATTAAAAATATGATAAAGCCCTACATAAATATTTACACAAATATAATACAAAAATTAAAGCTTATTTAAAAAAGTCTTCATTAACTAAAAATATAAGCTTAATTTTTTTCGAATAAAAATTGTAATAACGATATTAAGGCAAAAATATAGCTCTTGCTGCCGAGTAACAATCATAATGAATTGCTTAACAATAGGTACAGTTCATTTAGCTTGATGGTATAATAAAAATATTTTACAATATAATAATTCAGCAATTCAATACATCTTATAAAACATACATAATCAATTTGTTTCTTTCGTTATGTATAAAATATTTATTGCACACAATAAAAAGAATATATAAAATATTTTGTCACAATAAATGCACATTTTCATCACGCTTAAAATTCTTCAGTTCCCTCGAAATGAAGATTAAGAAATCTTGCAAGATAAGTATGTCCATCACTGGATCATAATATCTTTTCAACTCTTTTTTGTGTACCTAGAGAAAAATAATAAAAATCAGTGATTACACATGAAAAGAAATTGATTACTCTGAAAATATTCCGAACACTGTTTCGTGCTAATTTTCAAAGTAATCAATAGTAAAATGGTGCATAAATTAAAAACACATGAAAACAATAATTAAGAAGAGTATTAAAATGCAAGGCAAATATAATTTGCAGTTAAAGATGTTACATTTGCAAGAAAATAAAATAAAATCGTGCATATAAAAAAGCCCACACACCTCCCATACCAGACGTAGTTGCTGATTAAGTCACGTAGATGGAAGACAGAACCTAACTGGGGAAACCTAGCAGCAAATCTAACGCAAGTAAAATAAGTTAAAGGCTGATATGTAGTCTTTAAACTGATTATTTGATCAATCAATTTCTTTCTTACAGAATGAATTGTAACATTACATTATCAACATATAATACATTATTTATTATGTATACATTTGTTTCGTATCTTATTAATGTAACAACTACAAAGTGTGATGACGATGTATAAATTAGAATTTTGCAGTTAGATCACAGCCCCTACACTACACAAATCATCATACAGACAATGCGTGAATATTAGCACTCTTGTAAGCGGCTCTATGCACTCAGATTGCTGGTAGATCATGTCTTTTGACGAGAAGAACTGCGATACAAGAATACCAACATGTGTCTGACAATAATTCCAGTTTGAGTGCGCTGCAAAATTTAAATTTCTTAAACAAATACATAGATACTTTTAATTGACTAATACAATGCTAATTTTATATGTACAAATTAATGATTCCATAAATACTTATATAATTATTCTATAATATTATATGAGAAATACGTACTACACGAGTACTTCGATTTCTAATGAACATGTTAAAAAATAATTTTGAAAACTATTCGTAATTAATTGTTAATTTAATTAACAATTCTGAGGAAACTATTTTATGAAACTTATATTATTTCAATAAAATTTACGCATGTCGAATTACATACCTAATAATTCTATAGTAAAAATCTAAAGGTTTCAAAAATATCACACTATTGTTTTTCTCTTTCATTGACACATTGAAATGTTAAAACTCTTCATAAGCCTTAGGATGAGCACAATAACAATAGACACATGAATGTGCAGAATGGTACAGTGCAGGGCAGATTTGTTTGCAGAGGTGTTCCCATGAGCATATAGTTAGTAGACCCACAACCCACAAAATGATAAGGAATTGGGCAATGACTAAAATAAGACGAAGTCGCGATCTGATTCTTCCCGCCATCAGACTCAACAGCAGCCCTCAAACTCTCCATCTTGCCTGTTATCATTCGATCAACGTAGGCGCAATTATGTACACATTCACACAACATCGCTACTCAACGCATCGTGTAATTAAATAATCAATTCCAGAAGCACATAATGAATATGTTCGTTTTCGAATAACAATCAGTTTATTTAAGGGCTGCTATTTCTGTGCGGAATAACTAATCATTTGGTTACACTAACTGTGTAGTCAAAATAACTACTAATTGTTATATCAATACGAACACTATAGTGGACTGTACAAAATGGAAGTTTTAATTAATAATACATTTTGATGCTAACATGTAATATTAATCAACATCTAACGACGTTTAATAAATATAATCGGGAAGGTAAAATATTATTAGGTCCTATTAGTAAACGGGCAAAATAAATGCAAATAAGCTGAAAAAGAAAATAAATGCCCACAATTAAAGCAAGTACACAATGCATACCGATATGCATAACTCAAACTTATTTACACTCTTCAATATATTAAACTTTTTTTGTTTTATTTCTTCTAAGTTTCATTAATTAAAAAATTAAATTAAAATATGTATATAGTTTCTTAATAGACAAAAGAATCATTATTGTAATATTAAACCAATTTGAAATCAATAAAAAAACTATTTATTTTGAACATTAGTCTAATATTAAGAGAAAAAAAATTCCTTATAAATATAAAAATTGGGAAGATAGCTTTGAAATTAAAAATACATAAATTGCACCAAGCTTTTCTCTTAATAAAACAATTATGTATATAATATAAATTACATTTATAAAAATAATCCATTGTTAGTAGCCTGTTAAAATTTAATAATAACGTAGCTTTAAGCAAAACATCGAACGTAATGCTCCGTTTCAAAGAAAAGATTAAAATCGTGATGAGTAAAAATCTAATTTGCCCGTTTGAAACATATTTTGTACACTCTTTTGATTTTCCGTTTGTTATAACCTGTGATTTCATTGTAAAATCTTAAAATGTAAATGTTTATAAAAATAAATTCAAACTTTAAGATGACTAGCTATTCTCGACAATAATCAAGAAATTAATCGACTTGAACAATCCACGTTTAATTACCAATAGAAGCATTAACACATGGTTTCTTCAACAGGTGTAAAGAATATTTCTTTCTTCGTGCTCTTCAAGTAACTACATACATGGATATAATTTCCGTAATTACATATTCTTTCCTATATATATATATTTTCTGTTGTATAGTTTTAAGTACTGAATTAATCTTAATTCTAATAATTAAAATAAACAGATCTAGTTCATCTAGATTCTAGTAGTATTTACAATTTGTATTTGAGAAATCAAGAAATAGAAGAATTTTTAAAGACAGAAGAAAGAAATTGACCGTGTCACCTGTGTTTATGAAATAAAGAGTCGATGTTTCTATTTGGTATGAGTTGTAAATTGAAAAATAAATAAATATAAATCATGATAGCTGTGTTGTGTATATAAAGTATTGAAATGAAAGCCACAGGTTAATTGAGACAGAGCATTATCAGTATCAGACCACGCATGCAGAGAACACCCCCATCACTCGTCAGCCTATGTCCGCATCACCATTGAGCACGTTGCGGCTGTAGATAGCCTGGCGGTAACTGTACCTATTGGTCGGTGGCGAGCGGCGGTCAGGCACTGGGGGCGGCACGATGCCCCCGCCTTGTCCCTCCAGGAGTGCGATGCCGCTCGCTTCGTCCACCTCGCCGATGCAGGTCTCCGTCAGCGACGGTTCCAGCTCCGGGTATTGCGACATTCGCGATCGAAGAAGGTGTCCGTACGTTCGGTATCTATTCAGCTAAAATCACAAACACAATCCACATTTTCAACACAATTGTACCCTTATTCAGTTGGATGTTTCCTAACGAAATGAATCATTTAATCAGCAATTGCGGGATATTAAATCATCTTCCAATCTTTTATGATGCAAGCGTACAGAAACCATAATGACATAACTTGAATAATTGGTTTCAATAGGTTACGCATCATTTGGTCACAATTTTATAATAAAGATTGAGTAATATTCCACATTATTCTTTGTACTATATTAAAGAAATCTAAAAAAAAAATCATTCTAACTCCTAAGCAATGAATGTATTCAATCTTGACCACTGACTTGGCTTATAAATTGTGTAATATTATTTGTATCCCTTCTGCTTGAATAAATTAATTATCGAAAAACGTATATAGATTTTTATCATTATTGATTTTAGGCTTTAGGGGTTAAGACATAATTTTTACCACCCGCCACTTCCTGTAAGGGAGGTATATGAATCATGCTAAAAATTGGGTAGTAAGATTTCAGATGATGAGCACGTTTTAGGGTCTACAGAATATGATTTCAATAGTTTCGCGATGATGTCTGTGTGTGTGTCCGTCTGTCAGTCTGTCTGGATCTCTGCAGTTACGGTTTCTCAAAAACTACTAAACTGAAAATTTTGACATTTTTACTTATATAAATTGTATCCCCTTTGGAAGAGCTAATTAGTTTTTGGTGATGATCCAAAAACCGGAAGTCGTAGTTTACTTAAAGCCCTATCAAGTTATTTTATAATATATCAGTATATTATGGTTTAATGGCGATTTTTGTTTGAGATATTTTCGTTTAACCTGTTTTTTTGAAAAAACGAAACAACGGTTGAAAAATGTAATTTTTTGACGTGTCATAATTTTTTGAAGGGATGGCGTTTTTTGATAGTTGTGGTCCATGTTCCTGCATTGTTCGATAAGAAAGCTATGGCGGGAAGTAATGTGGTGCCCACAAAAGATGTTTTAGATTGTTCTAAGCCTTAGAATTTTACAATTTATTTTATGTTAAAGGAATTGCGGCGTCAAATTCAGGTGAAATAGAGCAGTGTCACTTAAGATTCACAACCATGCAGGTACCGGGAAATTATGTTACGTACCTCGAAATTTAAATACGCGTCCTTTTCTTTGTAGTTCTGTATAACTAAAGCTTTGGCACCTCTTTCGGGTGGCTGTTTTCGATGCTCGCTAAGTTCAGCCTCCAGTCTCATTACTCTCTCCTCATGGTCTCTCAACTGTTCCCGCTAAAATTCATTACGGGTTAGTTGAGAGCAAAATAATTAGTAAGTAGCATATTGCAACATACCAGGTTCAACTTTGTGTGGCTGCATGGTAAGAGAGGCCTTTGGAATTTTTTTTGTGACCCAACAGCACCTTCCAGTGGCTGAGATGAGAAACTCGCACATACAAAGTTAATGGTATCGATCCAGGATTGTAGCTCCTTGGGATCACTGCAGGAAGAAAGAACCTCGTGAAAAAATGTCTACTGTGTTATAAGTAGGTGAAATTACCTGGTTTGGAAAAGGTATTCTGCCTGGTCGGCAGTTTGTAACCGGAACACGTATTGTTTTTTCGTGTAGTCATTTGCTTTGGTGGCTAATGCATGGTGTATGCGGATAGCGTTATGTAAGTTATCACTTATCTGATTCTTCCTGAACCCGTGCTCATCCTTGTGGAGATACAGCACGAGATCTCGAAGCGTGCAGTAGTACATCTTCCAGCTGCGCTTGTGAAATGGAGCTAAAAAATTGCAGCAAAAGCCTTAAAACAGATTTTTTGTTTTTCATCATGCTTTGTTAACTAATGATAGAATTTATTCTACTTGTAATTCACCTACTAACTTGTTAATAATATTCATGACATACAAAGTTATTAAACTGGTGTTTTATTAAACCACAAGCAATAGAAAAGAAATAACCATAAAACTACGAGTAGAACAATTTAAATCTGGAAATCTGAAAATACTCACTTCTTTTAGCATTAGTCTCATAACAACATTTACGCATGACGTAACCTTTCTTATATTCAATGGCATTTGTGGTATTCGGAATGTCAAGAAAAGGATTTGAAGACAAATTATTATGGTCAGGTGGTTTGATTTGCGTCTGCGAAGTGCATTCGTCCGATTCCTCGTCCCTGTAAACGCAAGTCGTTAAACCAGCCGCATATGGCGTTTCACTATAAACTACTTACAGAGCCCATTCCAACGGGTAATTTTTAATTGCCTGATATAAATGTTTGAGAATTTCTCTGGGAAAGTTCTCGCTTTCATTTAATCCTGCTAAATTATCTATGAATTCATTACATGTCATTTTGCGGCCGATGTTCTGTCCATGCAAATCAGTATTTAATAACATTATCGCACAGGTCAACGTATGCACAGCATCTGTAGGTACAAATATTAGTATACATTATACCTTCGACAAAAAATTGTTTCGTTATACCTTGCGAATTAAAAGACCCCGGATTGCAGTCCAAATATCTCTTAGAAAAATGTACTAGAACTCGTTCTCTTTCTTGTGTTTCACCAGTTAGAGAGAACTGTTTAAGGAACTTTCTTAAAGCTACATCAAGCGTGTCGTTTTCAAAATTAAAATACTTTAAATATTCTTCAGCCACAGCTTTACTAAAATCATTGCTATAAACAGAAAGAGATTAGGTAACAACGTCAACAGTGGATTAGGGTGATATTACTTTTTGCTCAAATGCCTAGAAACGTCCGATTTTTTAAAACCATCCAGTGAATATAATCGTTTGGCAAGACGAATCGCTGACGGTATGTCAACGGCTTTGGGCGAATAATGGAAACTGTGCAAGCTCTCGATGTCGCTGTCGTCCTCCGAAGAGGGCGGCGGGGAGGTGGCCTTGCCTCCAGACCGCAGCCCGTCATCGTCGCCCATCGCTAAGTCATCGTCACATTCGCGAAGCTCCTGTTCGTAATTTTCATTAGTTATCTACAAATACAGTGCAACGTACTCTCACACACTGTTGAAATGTGAAATTTAACTACGTTGCTGTTACTTTATCACTATTATAAAACTTTGTTTTGCACAACTCTCTACTACTACTCGCAAACTAGCAATAGTATCCGATCACTGACTCGTGTAACCTTACACTAGACTTGCATGCACTGAGTAATCAAGAGCGAAGTGGTCAGAGCCGCAAATAAAAATGGAATGAAATGGCGCGCTTACCTTGTAGCCTTGGAGCTCAGGTGTCGCGTTGCCAGAACCCGAGTCGCCATCGTGCGTCCTCCGCACGCCTTTGGGGCTGTATGCCATCGCATTTTCTTTATCCGGGCCCTTCACCTGGATCACGATTTTGTGTTCACTGTCCGCACTAGATACACCACTACCGTTTTTCACGCGCCTTTGGTGAGGCTCCGAAACCAGTATCGTACTGTCACTATCACTGTGGTCACTAATCTCCATAAGGTCGCGCGCGTTCAAAATGTCCATGGTCTCCTCGTCGTGGTAGTCGGGGCTGGACATGTTGGAAATGGCCTCGGAAACGCTGAGATCGCCATTGGGCTGGTGGTAGACGCCGAGTTCGGCGACGCCGGCGCCCATTGCCACGAGCGGAACGCGATGCGAATGCGAGCCCGAGCGGCTCGACATCACGGAGGAAGACACGGAGGTGGGGGATGCGGGAGACGTGGAGCGCAGCGACGATGACGGCGACGTGGTGCTGTGCATGGAGCTGCTGCCGTTCGACACCACGTGGCAGCAAGAATTCGGCTCTGATGCCGACGGGCTACTAACGGGTGCGTTATATGTCCAAACAATGCGGTCGCTCGTCGGCGTCTGCGACACGTTGTTTGTTGAGCCAGAGTCCAGCCGCGTGTCCAGCAACGTGTTCAGCGAGCTCGTCACGTCTTCCTCGATTTCGATGTCCACGGCGCTCATACTCGAGTCCTTCTGGAATTGCAGGTGATCTTCCGATCGACTAGTTCGCACATATCCCGTGAAGCCAGGATTGGTTTTGGTGAGCTCGCCGGAACTCGGCACCGTCGAGTCCCTCTTGTTGGTGCTGACAGGCGACGTGCCCGCTGAGTTGGCTCCTGACTTGGAGGACTGGTGCAGCCGGTAGCCGATGTCCGTTTCGTTGGGACTCGTGGGCACGGAGTTGTGATGGTGATGGTGTTTGTGGTGATGTGTGTGGCTGCTGTGGTATCGTAAGCTCTCGACTTTCTTTTGGTGTTTAGGCATTAGACTGGTGCTTTGCGACGTCCGTGACAAGTTCAGTATGTGCTCCCCTGTCATCATATAGGCTTCGAATTTGGGCTTGTGGTTATTGGTTTTGTCGCCGGCGGAGAGGGGCTGCCATTGGAACTGGTCATCCTCCTGGTAGTTGTTGTCGCAGGGCAGGAGTGACTCGAGCTCGGAGCAGCTGCCGTTGGTGCCCACGGCGCTCTCTGCCGACGAGTTGTGGTGCCGCGCTGCCGCCACCGTCGCCGCCTCACTGCGGGAGTGGTTCCCTACCACCTTGCCCCGACTCTGCGCCAACGTCTCCATCAGCTCGTTGCAGTCTTCGCCGGTCGCTGCCAATTGGCGTCGAACACACGCCTTTATCACAGGATCTACCACAACAAGACTCCTCTTTTACTAATAGTCAAACTTTTACTTCTGATATTATTACCTCTTTTTAATTTTAATGTAACCGGATCTGAAGATAGACGCAAACATTTTAATACTGAAACAAATCAAAAATTATTTTTCATACCTTGCATTCGAGAACACATGATTAAAATTTTGATCAATATAAATAAATATACTACTAGTAAAAAATACAAAAGAGTGTTATCAATTTTAGATACTCATCAATTTACAAAATGATAAAATTCCATTTAATATAATTTCCCATGTCAAAAATGACAGTTTACGTTTGACATATCCAAAAAATTCATCTCAAAGCAGGAAACAAAAGATGTATATAAGTACATGCAAATAAAACGAAATAAAATTACTTATTTTATTACCTTCTTTTGTACTAAATCTGTTGACATCCGTATTATTTACCTCTAATATTACATCCCCGACCTCTACCTGAAAACAAATATTTCATTTTAATTTCTTCATAAATAAAACCATTCCAACTACCAAAACCAATAAATTTACATTTAGATTTACTTAAAAATATGATGAACTAATTCTCAGCAAAAAGAAGATATAAAATATAAAAATTATCAGTTTTCTGCTTGAGTAACTTTATTCTGATCACATTCGAACGTAAAAAGTCTCCAATGAAAAAGTAGGGACGTTTTCTTTTTAACTCAATTTCCGATATGGGGTTCGGAAAGAAGCATGCATTTTCCATCCTACGTGATCGTGGGATTTCGCTCGTTAAAACATTTTGCATGAAGTACCCAAACACAAGTTACAGTTACCAATATTTTACTATTTGCGTATACTTTCTTCTCTCTATCACTAATAGAACATAGATTTTTTATCATTCCATAATTGCAGAAAGAAATGATATTCTTCAATAATTTAAACTAGACTTATTTAATTTAAAAGATTTCCAAACAAAAGAAATTAAATATAATCTTTATATTACTTGTACTTCGCTGAAGTAGCAAAATACTTTTTATGCACCATTAAAATTTTATGCACAATTAAATTCGTGGAATTTTATTCTGTATGAAGGCATTAGATACAGTTACAATAAATTCTAGATCAGGAATTATACATCGTCTGTTATATTTCTAAAAGAATTCTGCGGACTCTGCTATCCATTTTCTGCAGTACTGATTAAGATCTCATTCATATGCATTTTTAACCCTATACTTATTATACCTTAGTTTTATTTCAAGTAATTTCCTAACAATACAAATTTCATATCGTAAAAAATATTATAGAAAAATGTGATTCAGTGCCTCAATCTATCCTTACAATTAACTATTATACCATGCTTTATGGTTGCATAAAGTACTTCTAAGTACATATAATACAGATTCCTGTATGTATTATTAATGATTGAAAAGTTAAATATGTACAAAAGGTATAATATTCGAATGCTGATCAATATGTAAGGTTCTTTTATATTTGATTTCAACAATAAGATAAAGTAGGAAAGAAATCACATCAGTATTAAACCAAGGTCGAACGATATATGAAGATCTGTCCTCGCGTATTGTAGTCTGTGAACGATTTTATGTAAGTAGAAGTTGTTGAGTTGTCTATAAAATCACTAGAATAAGGTGGACAGCGCGACATCATGCGCAGCATAGGGCACATTTTAAATTCGTAGATTTCAAATAAGTTCGCTGTATTATTGCGTCTACTTTCCTTGCTGCCAAATTTCGTTTTTTAGAGTGCAAAAAATAGTAATTTTACAAAAACACAATTACTGATCAACCCTTTATTATTATTCCTGGTGCTTTTAATAAACCATAGGGCATATTCCGATGATTCTTCAGTTAGAATTAAATACAAGGTTGGCAGTTTTACATTGTCGTCTCATCTGTTACCTCACATAGTTTTTCTACGGTATTTTTCATTCTTGTTTGTCTAGTGCTTTAATTTTTATATCATTCCTTGTATTTATTGAAACTCAGTTTCTATGATACCAAAATTGTGACAGAATCAAATCAGACAATTGCATATCAACGGTAGGGAGAAAAAGTGCTCAAATATTCGCATTTGTTGTGAAAAATATAAAAAACAAAACAATTCAAAAGTTACTGTAATAAATTATATAACAATTCAAATAATTTTTAAACTATCTTTAAATGCATGGTAACAATTATAAATATTGGGGTCGTGAAAAAAATAGTATACATATAACATTCGGAAAATTAAGGGTTGTTTACCTAAAACATTTTTTATAGTGCTGCACTGGATTCGCTTTCCTATTAAACACAAACAATGAAGTAGGTAATCAACAATTTAAATTACATAATACTTGTAAAATAAACAAACAAAATTTAATTATTTTTAATGAAACGATAATTATTAACATAATCATCCACCCAGTGGTAATACAACGAAAAATTTTGGACTGAGAAACATGGAAAATAAAAATTATTTTTGATTCGTAATGAACATATCAAATAACATATACCATTAACGTATGTACCTGAATTTATGAAACATCCTGTATATACCGCAGGAGAGAAATGTATTTTTTCCCTCGCTGTATTGTAATTAGTCCGCAGAAAAAAATCTTACACTTCTCTCCCTTTTTATATAATATACTATTATGCTTTCCAATTTTCATTTTAATGTCTTCTTCTATTCGTCCTTTTTTATTCAAAGTGCTAAATAGCAGAACTAATCAATCTTCTTGTTTTTAATTTCATCGTCTTTGATCAACCCTTTAACGAAGTAAAATTAATCTGTTGATACAAACACAATTAATTTATTATTGCAGTAAAAGAAATTGTTTTTCAATATAACAAACCGCAATTAGATATGATTAATAACAATGTATTCGCGTTTGTAGGTTTAATTGTCTGCTGGGCCATATCGATTTGCCGTGACCGAGACAATGCCCTCGTCGGCTGCACAAAGCTGCTGCATAACGGTGCAAACGCAGGGGTTCTTATCTTGTGACGTATGTTCTGTATTTCAACGCTGCCGCCGCTGCTGCCGATGCTGAGCCGTGTATTAATATTGCATGGCAGTATGGCGTACGGAGTGCACATTGTATTGTTGAAAATTCTTGGCGTTGATATCAAACGTACCTCCGAGATATGCATGTATGTTGCACTTATCATGCCAGCGAGATTTAATAAACGACAATGAATTTAATATACAATAACTTTTTGTTATTTATTTGTACTCTTGTATAATTTACGATAACAAAAGTAAATTCTTTGTTTAATATACGATGATAAGTGATGAAAATATTATCAGTATTGCATCATTCATACAACAAAATTGGAAACAGAAAACTTTAACGACATCTTTTCCTCATAACATTACCTAAATTGCAACAATCAAATGCGTCGTTTGTCGTTTTTAATTTGAACTACATTCTTTTCTACTAATCACTAATTTTAATTAAGAGTCTAAGCATAAGGGATAATAATACACACTCCATTTTTTACCACTATACTAGCTTATCACTATACTTTTTTTACCGCTATTTTTACCTCCCGCCTACCTCTAGGTAAGGGAGGTATTGTTTTTGGTCAAAAAATTGTGTAGTGAGTTTTCAATGAATAAGCACGTTTTAAGGTCCCTACAATACGATTTTACTATTTTCGCGATGATGTCTGTATGTATGTATGTATGTATGTATGTATGTGTGTGTGTGTGTGTGTAGTCTGTGGCAATTTTTTCGTCTCGCATAACTCAAATACTATAATACCAAAAAATACAATTTTGTGAATTTTTGCTTCTTATATTTAAATGAAGAGCTGATTAGATTTTATATAAAATTGGTCAACCGGAAGTAGCAGTTTGCTTGAAGCCCTTAACAGTTTTTCGTGAAAAACATGGTTAAATTTCCTTTTTCAACAATTTATGTTATTTTGAAAGTTGAAGAATATTTAATTTTACATGTGTTTTGATTACACTAATTTTATTAATTTTCATTAGATTTAGAGATAATAAAATATAAAGAAATTAGATTTCACAAATCTTACACTCCTTACACCATGGAAACATTTAAAAATTTTCAATTTTTTACGAAATGTGACACATGTCATTGTGATTATGAAGCTGTTTTCTTAGTGAAATATAGTTCAAAAAATTAAATAAATATACGAAAGAAAATTAAAATTCTCAAATATAAATAGAAAATAAACAAATAAGAAGGTATGTTTCTGTATCAAGTACTATTTTGTATCGTTTAAGAGTAGTATTGGGCGGGAGGTTATGTGCTGGCCACATCAGATTTTTTTACAATCATTTTATTTTATTTATCTTTTTACATCTAAAACTATGGGCTAAATAACTCCGTGGTAAAGCGTCGGACTGTGGATCGTGAGATCCTCAGTTCGAATCCCACAGCTGACAGTTGCCAATTTAAATTTACCCCTGCGGTTCCCCCTCCACTAACATCTTCGGGGGCTATGATTTGACGGCTGGTAACCGCACTTCATACGCAAAAATATATCACTTACCGAGATCTGCGTAAGCAGAGTGCCACACCCATAATGGGTAAAAGGCGTGATGATATATATTTTTTTTCATTTAAAACTGGATATTGTGGCAAATGGTATTCTGCTTTTTGTTCCTCTTCATTATGGGTTTTGGGTTTGTTTGTGATGATAAATAATACCAACTATATGATGCAGCTTATTTTATGCATGAATGAAAAAAAAAATCAATCATTCTTAAAATAATTAGTGGTAACTGGTAAGAAATTACTTGTAAAAAGTAAAAAAGTGTAATGTTAAAAAGAATTGGGGTTAAAAAAGTCTAGTAGTAAAAAGAATTGGTGATAGAAAAGTCTAGTGTTAAAAATAATTGGTGGTAGAAAAGTCTGGTGTTAAAAGTTTATGGTGGTAAAAATGGAGTGGTAAAAATGTCATACAATACAAGTAAATTAAAATTGTCGTCAATTGGTTCCTTCACCACTAACAGCTTTTGGGGATATGATTTAACAGCTGGTAATCGCACATCACGCGAGTAAATAGAGTTCTACAAATGAGCACAATTTGGTTAGTTTCATTTAGAGCTTGCCGTCATGTAATATGAAAACACATTCAATCGATAACACTAGACAATTTTTTGTTAATTAAACTTTGCTTTGCTTTCATGCTGAACATTTAAATGAAGAGTTATAATTGCAAAAGTTAGAATTTATACAGGGTAATTGATAGAAGGTAAAAAATGCAGAGTTGAGATATAATAAAAACATGAACAAATAATCTCCTAGAGTTCTAAGTTTCAGTTTATCCAGAAGTGTGAAGAATAAGTGAGGGATTAAAGTTTTTCACTTATTTCCTATTGGAACGCTGGTGAAAAGTCTTATTCCGAATTCCGATCTCGTAGCTGCACGGTGTGAAAATGCAGCCTGGAAGCTATAAAAGCCTCGAGATTTCAGGTAAGCCATTATTTATTCAGTAAAACCATCGCTTAAAAGATCAATAATAAAAAAGTTTGTGAGACGAAGTGTCATTTATCTTTTTTTCCTTAGGCTGATACATCTACCCACTTTCGGCTGGGGACATGGATATGATTTACGGATAGGAGTGATATCTTTTTTCTTTTCAAACAAAAATGTTCTAACTACCAAGAAACCTAATATTCTTCTCTTAATGAAATTACAGGTTTTTATTGTTCCGGAACACACAGTTAATTGATTCGATTCAATTTTTGTCAGAAAAACACAGAAGAACATTATTGTTTATCAAAAATTATTAAATTTTACAGGTTAATCTACTTAACATATTTTAAAGCAAGCAAGTCTCGTATTTTTAATTAAAACTTGAAAAGTTCCATAGTTTAAATTAGATTTCATCTTTTACTCCCTGGGTATCATCCACTAAAAGTAATTAAAGTTTTTCGTCAGTTTCATTCTTCTAACATTGGACGGGAACTGGGAGCATTTTACAACAAAAAAATTATTGCAATCGATTACAATTCTAATTCTGGATAAGTGCAATTGAAGAAGTTTGAAATTTTTGTATTTTTATTATAAGTAGAATGTCACACCCAATAATAGGAGTATCATTACGAAATATGTTTTATAAAATATGAAATATCTGGATGTTTATTTGACTATGTTGATTGTAAAGTGTAAAAAATACTCGAAATCTCAGTCATACAGCATTTATTTTTCTTACACAACCGACGTTTCGGTTTACACTTAAACCTTCTTTCAGGATTAGTAAGATCTTACAGCAAACTATCATGTAACAAATTAATAATAAGTGTGTTAAAAACGAAATGATTGTAATGAATATATTTCTTACATGATAGATTGCTGTAAGATCTTACTAACCTAAGGTTTAAGTGTAATAGTGTAAACAAAAACGGTGGTTGCTCGGTTGTGGAAGAAGAACATTTATATTATTGTACGCCGTACAATAATATTTACCTAATTGTAAATGATTAACTTCTATATAGAATATGTAAATATGTAGTAGCAAAATACGAATATTATAAATACGCTTGAGGAAAAATAAATATATCATCACACCATCAACTAATTTCTGGGTATGGTACTCTACTTTTTGATGATTTCGCTGTACAAATAATTTTATGTAATCCAACTCAATTATTCATAAATTGAATTAAAATTTTAAAAAACATTTTCTTGAATATTTTTCTGAATACTGGTAAACATGTCGCGAAGTGTTGTTCGAAGTTTGGTATAAATACGAAGAAAAAACTTTTTCATAATTTATCCGCGTAAGTGGTACGCAAAAAGGGTGATATATCAATGATTTATATTCATTTTACATGTTAAATATTAAGTAGAGCAAGCATGTAAGTGTATGGCGAACGGTGTGCGAGCATTACTTATTGGTAGGCTAGGTATACGGTAGCACCGGGTTACTGAATCAATACTTCAGTTAGCGGCGGTTACATACGAACTTTTCTCCGCTCCAACCGTGAGAAACCGTGCTCTTGGTTACGAGTACGACTAGCGCAAGACTAGAACTAAAGGCTGCGGTTACAATCAACCTACCACGAGATGGAATGTTTAACTAGTGAAATTACTATTTTAAATTAATTCCTTTGTGGAATGAATAGCAAATGGATGACCCAAAAGTTACAATAAAATTATTATTATTCTAACAGAATGCTTAATTAACTTAATTTAAATTCGAAAAATTTTACAAACGTTTTATGCGGATGTAAATAACAAAATAAATTCGGATAAAAGTGAAAATTTTTGTAAAAAAAAAATACGTGTGACACTCGGAGACTGCCGCGGTAAAGCTATTGCATAGCATTTTTTATCAACTTATGCAATTATAATTATTTATTTATTTTATTTATGCAGTATTTCTTTTCTTTGTTTTTTTCTTTGATATTAATTCAAGTTACACCTTTTGAGCGTGGTGACTAATTTTTTTCATTTATTGAATAAATGAGAAGTTAATATTGTTTAAAATATTTTTATTATCTTACAATATATGTATGTTATTCAGGAATTTTTATCCTTGAAACTATAGGTTTATGGTAACTGAAATAAGAAACATAAGTTTTGAGACTTGATATCTTCTAAATATCTGGAAAATACCGCGTCAATGGCGTACGTCTAGTCGCACGCACACAAACACCGTGCCGAAGTCTGCCGAACTGAAACGACGTTAGACGATGCACGGCTTTTAACGCCGCACCGCTGTGCCGGACGGAGTGGGGGGTGTCAGATTTTTTTCGTTACGGAATTTCTTGATTCGGTCGCCGCGCTCAAAGCCCGCGATAAAAGCTATGCAATAGCTTAAAAATAAATTATGCCTTGTAAAATTACATTTATATTACAGTATAAGAATTCACAGAGTAACATATTTCATAATTCCAATATTTCAGTGGCGCGCTACCGAAATGATGGCCGCTCAGTGTCTGTCCGCTTAGAGGCTGATATCTTAGTAACCATAGAAAAGATAATATAGAATGTCAGTGTCAGTTTTATCTGTGAAATATCAAGCCACATTATTTCTTATATGTAAAGTTCATAAAATGAGTGCAAAACAGATAGGTAAACTAATATTTCTAGATTTTATTTCATTTGCAACTGACAGCTATTTAAATTTATCATCATATACAGCTACTGTCAATATGGCCGCTCAGCTCAAGGTCATCGGTCAATGCGATATAAAGATCAAAAGTGCCGTCAGCGGGTGTTGCTGCTGTGTGAATTCTTATACTGTGTCTTATTAAAAAGAACATTACCAATGGTTGTTTATTCGGTTCTAAAAACCAGATAGACGTATTTGTATTTTACAATGGTGTGTTTTTCAAAACAAGGAATTTCCTATGGGGTTCCTAAGTACATATCATGTTTATTATTGAGTAAATTAAAATATCCGAAATTTGTTTGTTTATACAACGTCCCTTCTTTGTTTGAAGACTGACCGCTTTAGAAATTAAATATTATTCTTTCTAATCAGCAGTATACTGTGTGCAATACTGCGAATAATAATGTTTCTTAAAATTAAACAATAAAATACTGGGTTATTTAATTTTATAAAATGTCTCTGTAAGTGTCAACAGCATACTCAGTTAATTATAATAATGTTTCTATGTAATACTTCATTGTTTAAAGCAATATTTAAATTTTATATATAAAAAAAATTAGATACGTTGTCTTGCGGAAGCAGATTGGTATGCGGATCCAAAAAATTTATCCGCGCAGAGCTCTACAAATGAGTTATGAATCAATGAATTTCTGTTTATTGCAGTATTAATAATAAAAGTATTCAACGAAAATTATAGTTTTTGTTTCGTTGAACAAAAAATGTAAGCCTCATTGTTGACATGATTCACGTACAGTTAAAATAAATTGACTAGTTACTATAGTGAGTCACACTCCAAACATGTAAAGAATTTGATTACAGTTATTGTTACCCAGAAATAATTATTAAACGACATTTATAAATTACGTTTGAATTTATTTCTTGAAACATATTACTGGGAAAATGATTTTTCAATACAAATTTAATTTGCTAATGCGGGTCTGGCGCTCTGACATTTTCTAAAAGTTGTGCAGATTTTTATTTTGTTTGGCGGTATTTTAAAATTCTCGTACACCAGGTGCGGTGGCGAGTGTGCTTCCGGCTTTCGTAGGTGGTGGAGAGAAATCGAGTTTTCTTATTTTACACCTGTGATTGAAAGGTTACTAAACGGCGGATTGGACGGCTATGATGGAATATAACTGCGCGTAAAACCCTCGTCGCACTTGAAATATTTATCCAGTTAGATTGGAGCCTAGCACACGAGGTGGCCATACCTAACCTACTGCTTGACAGAAAACCGTTACTCTACGTTCTTCACTACTGTGCGTTACTGGCTGAAATCGTTCATGCACACGGATTTAATTTGCATAGTAATTAATTTTCCAAGGAACTAATATTTACGGGAAAACACTGTCCCGAAAATTCTGAGTAAGATAGGTAATGGCTTTTAAATATTACATTGTTCCTGTGTTTAAATAGACAAATACTTATCTGTATCGTTTCCAGACAAATAACAAGTTTTCGAACAGATTATGCTTGGAAATATTAACTTAAATGTCCTCAGGGTTGTCAAAATAAATACGAGAACATTCTTCTCCCTTCCAAGATATTCTCAAGAAATGTTAAATGAAACCATGATGAAAATCGCTCGTCTGGAATAATTTCTGCGTTATGCTTAATTAATTAGATGATGTTAGTCTAGGCGTTCGAAGGGATTCAATGCCCTGCAGCAATGGAAATTAACTTCGGCTAACCAAGTGCATAACGAATGTTGTTAGCATTATTAGTACATATTACTATCTATTAATGCTATTAGTATTAGTTCAATTTAAATTATTCAAATTACAAATTAACCATTGAAAACAAACAAAAAATTTTCTTAAATTTTAATTTTCTAGAAATACCGTCGGGTGAATCAAAGAACTAACTTGACATTTGTACATACCATGTATTTCATATTCATTTCACTATAAAAGAAATAAATTTGCATTGAATTCACAAAATGTATCACTTACCAAGATCTGAAAAACAAGGTAACATACCAAAAATGGGTTTTGTTTTGTATGATCATCAGCGCAACGTAAATTTTTTGTTAATTTAATGCCCGATTTCACGAACAATAATTAATTGTAGTTTAAATAAATAAAGGAGTATCGAAGTTATATGTAATATGGAGTAATTGACATTGATGTCAAAGATTCAGTGTGCTTTTATTTATTTAAATAAAGTTCAATATTTAACCAACGTTGGCGAATAAATGACATTTTCAGAGTATGTGTAAAATAAAACTCGATAATTATTTTTGATATATGTAATATGAAAATAGTTATTTGCATACTAAGTGCGGGAAGAAATTATTTCCACATGAGCGTTTATTTGCGTAAATGCGTAAACGACGTCTTCACGCAAGAGGTACAATGCTTTTTGTAAAGAACAAAATTATTTTTAACGGCATTAAAATTTTATCAAAACAGTGGCAAATTTAAAAAATCTACATCCACAATCCACATAGCAACCACTGGTTGTTAAAGACTTTGATGATATGGTAGATGAAAACAAATTATAAACCTTTTTTTTTCTTTAAATTGTTGGTGGTTATCGATGATTTTTGCGGATTTTGATACACGAAAATATTTTATGAACTAAATTTTATTATTTTTAAGATGATTTAGCTGCAAAATGCAGTGTTTTTTAGGTATATTCTACTGCAAGAGTGTGCGAATTGAAAGTTTCTGGTTGTCAAGAGCGCGCCAAATGTTTTCAAGGTTCTTAGTTAGAATAAATATTTTTTGTAAATGCGAACCACATAACGCTTTAAAAAGGATGAAAATTGTATTTTTCAATAATTATGATACTTGTGCCCGCTGAAAATTAAAATAGCAGGATGTTTCCAGTTTTAAGACTTTGTCCAGGGATGGTCTGAGGAACACGAATTCAATTTCAGACCACGGAAATCGTTTTAATGCATAGAAGTAATGGAGAAAATAGAGATTACCTATAGATTATAAGTATGAAAATTGTCGCTGTATAAAATTACGCCTGTGGCTCCTCCACCAATCTATGGAGGTTGCAGTTTGACGGCTGGTAACCACATTTCGCGGTTTAATTTTTGTTTTATAAATTTGTCAACTACTGAGACCGATATAGGGAGTAAAATGAGTAATGATATGCTCATTATTTTATTTTGAGTACAAACATAAATACTGCAATAATTTTAAACTCAATATACAGCAATTAATTACAGTCGAAGTCAGAAATATTGTAACAAATTACAGGATTAGGGAAATAAATGGTCAATTTAAATATATTTAACAACCCACGACATTTCAAATATTTCTCCGCGAAGTATAAATTGTACAGTATTAAAAAATCAATGAAAAAGTCTGCGCAGATTTTGTCCGATAACCTCTGATTGTTTTTATTCTTTCCTTGAAGTTGGACAATCTTTAAAAATAGAAAAAAATCTCACGAGCAACCAACTAACAATTGAAACCACCGCCTCCTGGGAGCGGAGCCAGGTAATGGAACTAAATTCAAGTTGGTAAGAAGTTCAGACAATTTTCATTTAATATTCAATCAAGATGAAATTGGTGGCTTTTCTGCTCTACTCTAAAGGAACTCCTAATTTACGACGATGTTAAACTAATTTGATTATTAGAATATTTCATTTACTTCTTTTATAGATAGTTTTATTTCTATCTTAGAAATCATAGAGAAAAGGACTCCTCTTATCATTTGAAATGTGTACCAACCTACTGGTCGATATCTCGATAAACGCAGAAGTCAACATTGACCTACCTATATACATGAATTTTATAATAAAACATACATTAAACAATCAACATATCGATTTCCTAACACAGATAAATTTAAAAGAAACGTGTAAAATAATTAAAGATTAAAACCATTCGATGATTTATTTACCAACCATGCTAAGTTGTTAAATCATTTCAGGGGTGTGGTTTTAATAATTTTTTTTACACTTTATTTGTTGCTCCAACCCTGAGTTTCAGCTAAAATGCAATATTTACTTTTCTGTCATTAAATATAGATAGCAGTTATACGTAAACATAGGATGTTAATATCAAATAAAATTGTCGTACATTGAAAATATTTACGAATGATTAAAAATTTCGTATTGTAAATTGATACAATGGGCGCATAAACCATAAACGAAATATTATAAATTTATATCAAAATCCTGTAACACTTACGGAATAATTAGCAGTAAAGTATTTTGTTTTTTATTTTAAATATTGTGGAGTAAAGCGATATAACGAATTGAACATATTTTGACGTCAATGGTACAATAATTCTATTAGTCAGAAATATGAAAATTGTAAATCGCGCGTCTGCCGCTGCGCCCAACGCCTATTGTGGGCTAAAATAGAACTACGAAATGTCATTTTATTTGTTTTGTTTGTTGGTATTTAAGATTTGTTGGGCTTCTATTACTTGTTTTGTAATTTCACTGTTTCATTGTGCTGTGTTGAAAAACTATTGAATAAAATTGTGTGTTGAGGTTAGGTTACCTTACTACCAGAGCCACTGTTCTCAAACTTTCGTATGTTATTTACTCGAATATCAAGTAAAATACTCTAAAGTTGCCAAAGGAATTATATCTTTATTTATATTAACTTTAATTGTTGCAAATTAATACTTATATGTAAATATTATTTTTACATTAAAACTATATATTATATCTACTATAATGACAAATTGTTATTTTATTGCCACTGGAGCAGTACCATTGACGTCACACAAACATCACAAAATCATATCTCTGGTAATATATGGAATTTTCACTGATCGTCATAGAATCTAATAAAGTTTCAGAAAAAAATTGGTTTATGGCCCCATTCTGGTTATCCAACATATAGACGACATAAGTAAAAAGGTATAAAAAAATATCACCTCTCAAGAATATCTAGAAATCTGTCTATTTCGAGCACAATTGTTATATACAATACCATTATATCACCACATTTCAAATATTGCTCTACTATTCTTTTCATGTATAACAAAAATGATACAGATAAATTACAAAAATTCCAAACCACATGAGAGTTATATTAAAATGTAATCAATACACTAGTAATGTTAAAAACTTTAAAATAATTAAATATTGAACAAATTATAATTTATAATGAGCTTATATTTATATTTAAAATGTTATCTGATAAACTGCCGAATTATTTGAATAAATATGTTAAAACTGTATTATTTACAAATGATAAACCATGTATATTTTTTTGTATTAATTACTATTATTTTTATTTTGTAATAGATAAGCCATTTATTATTATTCTTATTACTTTGAGAAATGTGATGAGTTTATTTAACATTGACTAACCTATGTTACATTTTATCTATAGTAATACACGAGGTAATACATTAATGATAGATCAGTAAATATTGCATCTTAGCTGAAACTCATAGTATGTGTTGTTGTACTGTCGTTAAAGTGATATTTTTTGTTATGAGCTATGACTAAAATTATCTTAGTTGTTATCACTACACTACTTTGTTATCTCTGTATACGTATGAGTAATTAAGCATATGTTTACTGATTATTTTATATTATGCGTATTACTTAAGGAACTACTTTTTTATATTAATAAGGTGTTTTGTAAATAAAGTACGTTAATCAGTTAAATAAAAATATTGGAATGTTTGAAAATTATAACATTATACACCAAAAATAAATTATGAAGATGAGAACATGAGATATTTGTTTTCACTTACTAATTAAGTAGCTTGTTTACAAAGTATCCTGCAGTTTTGTAAACTAATGATACGTACACACTGTTATTTTGTCAGAATGAATATGTAAAAGTTCACCTCGTTCGAAATTCGCCAACTAAGCTACTGCCCAATATACGAGCACTAATTTTGTACATATAAGACATTATAAACAATTACTAGTCAATATACGCATGTATGTAGTAGTAATAGTAGCGACGTAACACTAAAAACGAGTACAACGGTGTGAGTTTGTTGACCGGGCATTATACTTCAAATTATAATGATTAAATAAGTTTTACAGATAGTTATTTACAAAATAAGTTTGCTTTGTTTTGCTAGCAAATTTATCAATCGATCGTAAACTCACTACATTCAAGCCGTTATACTCGAATTGAAATGTATATTTTTGGGTTAGCAGTTTTAGCGTACTAATATCCTAACAAAAATGAAAGTTTTATGTAGCAAATAATATGCCTTGCAATAATAGTAAAAGTACAAAGTGAAATTGACCTTTGACATTTGCTAGAAACACAGGAACCTTTAACAACGCCTACATTGCACTGCAGATTTAAAATTCAAATGTACCCTTCGTATCCTTTTATATTTCAACCGTTTTATACGCCTCGCAATTTAAAAAACAATCAACTTACCAAAAATACTCAATTCAAAGCAAGCCTCAAACACAGAGATTTCACTCACATAATTCCACAAACAATAACAATTACACACTTCACACTGCACGTAAATTCATTGAAAGCGAGGCACTGCGAATCAACACCGCGTTCTGGAACTCGATTCTGGGTTGAATGAACAGAACAGCAACAACGGCACCGGGCTGGGAAGCAGCGAGAGCTCTGAGCGAATCGCCAGCAGACCTCCGCTGCTGCTTCAATAATACACGCCTGTCGCCGAGCTACCAACGACACGCGCGTGATGTGAAGCCGGCTGCACGTCGGCGCAGCCGATGCATAGATATGCGTTGTGCGTAAAGCACACGATCTAGGTGACACGGAATTAGGTATAATAATTGCAGGACAAATGTCAATCCTGTAGACGCGAATTTACTCAAGAAAATTGTTGTGTTTCTCGCGAAATAAACATTTTAATTGGTGCACAAGAATGAAGGAGGGCAGAAAAAGAAAATAATTAGTGGAAGAAACAGAAACTAAACATTCTAATTGAATTGTCTATTTGAAAACATAGTCAAAAAGCAACAATTTCAGGAGATACAAAATACTGTCCAAGGAAGTACTGGACCAAATAAAAGTAAATTTTATTGCATTACATTTTATTTATGGTTTCTAGTTGGTATTATGATTAAAATAATTTATTACGATGTAACTGATTAATGAAAAAAATTCTTATTTGTTTAACTAGACACCAAAATACCAGATTTACAACAGAGGTTTGCGGTTGCTATGTAATAACATATTAGTTAATTATATTTTAATAAAATTTAATTCAATTGCTTTGTTCTTAATCAATTTATTTATTACATAAATAGGAGAGTGATTAACTTTTTAAATTCGTAAAATATACGATTTTTATGACTATTTGAAAAATACAAACTGCAGTTATGTTGATGAAATATAGGAATGCCAAATTTGTTGTTTTACCATAGCAACAACAGGCAGTAAAAGTGACATTTTTTCTTAAACTTAAGTTTTTCGCAAAAAATGTAAGCAAAACAGTTTTTTAAAATACATAAATATGAATAAATTGTTAAATGAGTTTTCATGAAAAAAAAATTATATTAGTAAAAAACTGAAATAACAAAATATATGATGTACCGAAAAGTTTCAAATAAAATTTGTAGTTTAACTCAATTTCATTACGCCCGTTCGGTCGGTAAAACGATAAAACCCTATTATGTACGTATTTCATACAATTTTTTTTATGTTGGGTTGTATTGCAGATTATTTTTCTTAGCTTAGAATGACAATTATATTTGACACATGACGTTAACATAAAATGTTATAATTTCGAAGTGCGCATTTTCTGCTGTTTGGTTACCAAGTTGTTTATCGGACAAGTCCATAAAGAGCCACTTTATGGACGCTAACCAATATCATAAATATGTAATATAATACAGCCGAACAGAATTATGCATTACGAGAGGCGAGGGCTATAATATGACAAGGGAAAAAAATTTCTCTCCTGCAGTGTATATTATTTCTTACATCAACCCAAGATTTATAATGGTTTTTATATATTTCAAAATTATTTGAATTGTAATATAATTTATGACAGTTATCTTTGATTTGTTTAATTTTGTTCATTTTCAGATAATTTGAGCACTTTTTCTCACGTCGACGGGAGAGAAAGTTCACACATCTCCCGTAGATATGAAATTGGCTGTTTCTGTCATGATTTTGGTATCATAGAAAACAAATTTCTCTCTCGTTCGTGAAATAAATATTTTTTCTTAAAATCGTAATTAATCCAAAAATGACAAAGATCTGAAAAACATCTTTTTTTGCGATTCCAATAACAGGAACGTCTATTTCTTCCATTTCATACAGAGAACTCAATTTATTTAACAGATAGAGAAAATTATTCATGCCTCTTATTTTTATGACTAATATAATACATGGCTGAATCTGCTTCTGAAACAAACTGCAACGACTTATGCAAATACTTGCAACTGCATTATAAGTAACTTCCCGCTTTCGGGAGACCGCGCGGCTCTATTCGGAGACCAATTTACCGAAACCATTTCCTGGGCACGTAATACGTTACGGTAGCGGTGACAGTGACCAAACCACCCCATGACCTGAGTCACAGTAACCAGTCACCTCGTAATTTATGCGTCTGCGCATTCAAATTGACTTGAACCGCGGTCGCGGTTACGAACATGTTAGTGGTTACTGGTTTGCGATAGTCGCTTGTTTGTGTCAGACGGGATACGCACTCTTGATGTTGGGTGAAAATAAACTGATGAGTAAAACCCTGATTTAGATGAGTTTTGTTCTTTGAGAGAATAAATTAAAATAGGTCTGACTTAATGTGGAAGATAGCAGACCAAACCGCAGATGTAAATAATTCTTTTTTTATTTTGAACAGCCTGGTTTATTAATTTCATCGTTTGCTAATTTACGGGGGTATTTGTAATTGATTATTTTTTAATGAATTTTATTGGATTTCAATTTCGGTCATTAATTTGCGCAAGCAAATGACATTTAATTCGCTTTATTTTCACTTGTATATTTTTTAGCTTTTCACAAATAATCACATTCATTCATTTATGTATTCTTTCACTATTCTCTTGATAAATATAAAAGTGATTCTTTTCAAGCAAATTCATGAATGCTAGATATTTGCAGTTCCTTATTACCTTGTACAAGTTCTATTCGACTCAACTCACTCAGAAGAGGTTTTACTTTGTTATTTGTACTAGACTATTTCATTCCCGGTAATTCCATCTCCGGTAATTTTACTATCGGAAATTTTATCCCAAGTAATTTAATCCTTGGAAATTTCAATCCTAGAAGAAAATTCATACTCGATAAGTACGCCTTCACAGAATTTCAAATAAAATAATACTATTATCCCATTTACTTATTTTTAGGTGTTTCTGCTTGTATCAAATCTCACTATAAGAGGTAATTCTACGTGGTGAAAAATTGTAAAATTTAATTTTGAAAATTTGTCGGCTGTGAGGCTCGAACCTAGGATCTAAATTTCTCTAAAATTTCGTGCTTATTCCGTGCTAATTTCGTTCTAAGTTTAAAAATTTCCTGCTATAAGGATATTTTTTCCAAGGACAACATATTCCTTCGTATGCACTTTTAGCAAACAAATCCTAAATATACACAACTCACGCTCGACAGGCTCTAATCACAGTACTAATTTTTAATGGAAATTATCTGTGTGTAAGTTCGCTTCGCTCGCACTTTTAACAAATTATCCCTAAGCCTACACAACTCACGCTCGACAAACTCGAATCACAGTACTCATTTCTAAAGGAAATTATCTGTAGGTAAACTACAGTCGTTGTTGCTTTTGGCAAGCACGAAATTAGTATGAAATTATACCATGGTTACTTCAGTCAGTAGTTTCGATTTTCCTGATGTTAGCTGCCAGCTAAGACGTCTAGTTAGTGCCCCCACTTTTCGACGTTTGTTTTCATTAGTTTTCTTTATAGCGCGAAATTTTTAAACTTTTAACGAAGTTAGCACGTAATTAGCACGAAATATTCGACCAATTTATTTGCGATTTCGAGTAGGGACGCCAACTATAAAGAGACTAAGATATTATTATCCACAGTCTGATACGTTACCACTGAGCTTATTTTTAGATAAAAACAAATAAAAATTAATAAATTACGCCAGTTTCGATTTCTGAGTATGGCAGATCTCTCAAAAACGCTGGCGGAGAAGCCATATGGGTTATATGGTGAAAATTAGTTCCAGAATTTGAAAAATAATATTTTTACCTCCCGCACATATAATGTTTGTACGAGAGGTATTGTGACGAGTCAAAATTTTCGATAGAGTTTTAGGGTCCCTAGAACAAGGTTTCACTATTTTCACGGTGAATCTGAGTGCAACGATTTTTTCGTCTAATCTAATGACAATTATTTTCAAAATTCATATTAAAAACTTCGATATTTAAGTTACGAGCTGATTAGATTTTGGTAGCAATGAAATTACCTACGGATGAAATTTCAGGTTCGTTATTTTATGTTTATTAACAAGGCAATTTTAGAACAATAACTTGAAAAGTGGAATAACACTAACATACAAATGCGTCATTGAATTAGCTTATGAGTACATTACGTTATTGAAAAAAATTCATCAGCCAGACCAAACATTTCCAGCAGAACGCACATTCATATTCCTGATACAATTACGGCTCTCAAATTTCAAGCGCCACGCCTGAACAAACATAAAAATGTCATCGTTAATTAACAGATATCTACGTAAGCATAAGTGCTTGCGTCATAAAAATATAGTTGATGAAAACAGGAAAATGTTTGGCCGTCTGTCATCCGCAAACTTGTAACTTACTTATATGATACAGCCATGTCCAATGCAGCCGGCCTGCAACGAACACTGGACATTGAGACATCGCACTTTGTACTCCACGTAATTGAAAACCAAACGCCCTATCTCCACCGCTAGTGGCGCTAGTTTACAGTTATTAGTGGTTTCAGACAAGATCTCTGACCGAAACATCATTTATACTTCACCAAACAAGACCACAACTTGATAACTATTTTGATACTCCAACATCATTATTTCTGGACTTTACCACCGCAAATAATACCACTAAACACATTTAATTTATACAAACATCTTTATATAAAATCAATATAGATATTTGTGACTGTAACAGCCACATTTACAGTTTGATATTTAAACGGAGTACATTCCAGAAAACACTTTAAATGAACAGGTAATAAAATGCGTAACAGAAATCACATAAACCAAACATTCTTCTTTAAAGAAAGCTATTATAAATCTAAAAACAAAAATTTTCAGTCATGGTCCTTTATCGCGAATTTCAAGCAAAAGTTAAAGATGGAACGTATTAAAGCATAAGAAATAAAAAGAGATAAAGATGTTTCAAATGAAAAATATTATTTTGAGAAATACATAATTTCAATGGAAATTTATTTATGGAATATGTAGGAAGTCTGCCTCTTTCAGCGGTACATAATTATCCTTAGGAATATGTATGCATGATCGGCTCCTTCAAGTCTCTTGGTGTGAATAATCGGTTTTAATAATTTTCAAAACTTCTTGATCATCCAGTTGTTACATCAACAGTTTTAGTTTCCAAAGAAAATTAAGGCATCTTAACCCTCTATTGCATGAATTATTATTTTTTTAAATAAGGGCTCAAAAACATTATTTTTTACAAAAGAAATATTAATATATTTAAAATAAGTGTGTTACATAAATTTTTTTCCAAAAATAAAATAATTTTTTTTTTTGTTTTGTTCACTATTGGGAACATTATGAACAAACTCAACTTACAATAGAACTTTGGTCTATTGGGTCGTCTTCGCGTACTATACAAAATTGTTTGATAAACAACCTCTTCTAGGAAAACATCAGATAAAAAAAATTTTTGGAAATTTTGTAAAGGTGTATTTAGCTGTAATATATCAGTAGGTAATAAACTGCTTCCTTCAAATTTTACATTTTATATCTCAGTTTCTGTAATTATCCTTTTTCCAGTTAAACAGTTTTTTATGTTGGTCAAATTGGGAGGAATGACCTAATTGGAATTGACAAAGTGTATATAATGTTCCCAAATGTTACAACATGATTGCCATGAATGTAAACTGCATAAGAAAAGAAAAATTTTAAATTTTATGTTCCCGTTCGGGAACAGTATGCAATAGTGGGTTAAAATTAACTCTGGACGCCCAACAGATAGAGTAATTAAAGAAACGGAAAGTCTACCTCTAAACTGCGCAGTAGGATGTGTTCAGATCAGCTTTACAAACTACAAAATTAAAAACGCTGAAGAAGTGAATAGTTTTATTTGAAATGAATATAAGTAAAACTAAAACATTACATATTTTATCTTATATGTATAACATAATTTTAAAAGAAATATAAAGTAAAATTTAAAAATTATGTACCTATTTATTTATTCATATATAACTTCATGATATATAATTTTAAAATAATTATGAAATTAAAATAAAACGGAAATTACCGATAGGTAGAAATAATAAATTATCTTAAGTAGTCAAGTAAAAACACAAACACGTAAACACCAACACAAATGCCAAAAATTGTTATGGTGGTTTTGTGGTTATGCCGGTTATAACAGTTTCCGTTGTTACCGATCTCAGTTGTCAATTACGTTGATCAGTGTAAAACTTGCTTACCAATAGCAATACTTTATTTCAATTTCGAGCACATTTGTGGGAGAAGTGTCTACTCTATCTATTGGGCGTCCAGAGTTGTAGACAAAATTATTTAATAACAAGACAATAGTGAATATGTTGGAGTAGCAAAGTTTTGATCCCAAATGCACCTCGAGATATTCACCATTTAGAGAGAAAAAATTTATTTTACATACACTGTAAATGACGAAAGTATATTATTTCCATAAAGCAGGATTTTTATAAAATCATCGGGACACAGTACAAATTATTAAAAATCCAGGCGTCAGCGTCACCTATGAACTTTTATTTAAAATGAACCATATGAAGATACGTGCACATCACCCGTCGACCATAATTTGTTTGAAATAAAGAATCATTGTTGTAAAGAATAAAAATCCATTTATTCGAAATCGGCACTAAAGTGCTCAAAAATCGTCATTAAAAGCTCAGAAATCGTCACTAAAGTAACCCATTTTACGACGATTTTGAGCAACTCAGTGTTGGCAACCGTTAAATAATTATTGTACAATTAGGATAATTTTGGCAGATATATTGACGTACTATAGTAAATTTAAACGTAACATGAAACAAAATTTGCAAGAAGAATTAACTAATTAATTCCGATGACGAAATTAGGGACAAAACACAGAATTTTGAGTGTTATTTACGATAACTTCAGTTCTCGAGGTTGGCAACACTGTAAGTTTCAATTGACAACTGACAGTTGTATAAACTTAACCTATATTGTAATTTTTTGACAGTTTTTTCGAATTTTAGAATTCAAATAAAACTTAATATGTACCTCGGCACTGAAGTTCCTTTTTATCACTCACATGGTTTTAAAAATTGAACTTCAGTGCCTTGATTCATAAATAACTATTTCATATAACTATAACTGGTTTGAAGTAAATGATAACTGTTGCTTTGATAAATCCGTAGATCTCCAAGAGTTTGATTTATAAGGTCAATTTTGATCTGAAAATCAATGGATGGGCTGAAAATATTAAAATATTTTTTCCTTTATCTGTTGTTAATTCAGAAACGTATGCAATAAATATTCTTTATTGTAAAATCCAAGTACTTTTGATGGCGGACAGCAAAAATGACCCGATACTTCAAACTTCAATTGCGCAACATTGGAAAAATGTAAATAAAATAAAAGGAGCAAATTTAATATTTCTATCTTGTTTTCTATCATGACAGATCGTCAATAAATCTATTTTTGTTTTATACAATACAACTGAAATACAACCTAGTAAAATTGATTGAAACTTTGCATTTTTACAAAGTGTCAATACAACAATAATTAATTTCATTGAGAGATATTAAGGGCTGAAATCGATTAATTTTAGATGTTCCCGATCACGTCTGAAGAGGTTAAGAATTATAGCCGGCTGTGTCTTCTGCAGCAAGTTAAAAATGAAATACGATGTCTGCGGTATTACGTTTGTTGAAGTTCTGGAAGAAACGCAATCGAAAACATCGAGTTTCTCATAACTTTTGAACACTCTGAAATAATGCGATGAAATCTTCGCACTGCTTCTGATTAATATTGGACTTTTATATTTTTCTTTGAAGAAATTTAAATAAGATAATAAATGTCATGAATGCTACAGATAGTTAGAATGAACTTTTCTTTTAGCAAATTAACTTCAATTTTTAAATTGCCGGAACTTTTCAGATTTATACACGATGCCATCTAGCTACGTTCTTATACGCTATACATATTTTGAGGTATTTTGAATAGGTTTTGACCATTATGCCAATGACGTCTGAGGGGATGGAAGGATGTTTGCCTACATATATTCAATAACTCACGAACGTGAAAAGATAGAGTTACGAAACAACATTACTTTATTTGAATTCGGCACTAAAGTAGTCAGAAATCGTCATTAAAAGCTCAGAAATCGTCACAAAAGTAACCCATTATACGACGATTTTAAGCAACCCAGTGTTGGCAACCGTTAATTAATTATTGTACAATTAGGATAAATTTGGACGTAACATGAAACAAAATTTGCAAGAAGAATTAACTAATTAATTCCGATGACGAAATTGAAGACAAAACACATAATTTTGAGTGTTATTTACGATAACTTCACTTCTTGAGGTTGGCAACCCTGACTGTCAGTTTCAATTGCCAACTGACAGATGTATAAACTTAACCTATATTGTAATTTTTTTAGTTTTTTCGAATTTTAGATTTCAAATAAAACTTATTATGTACCTCGGCCCTGAGTTCCTTTTTATCACTCACATGGTTTATTTTCCTCGGCCCTACGGGCGTCGGCAACTAAATTCCATATTCGTGTTAAAAAATTGAACTTCAGTGCCTTGATACCTTGCTTGATACATAAATAACTATTACACAGCAACCGTTCAACAAACGTGTACCAACCGTCAACAAACGCATGGCAACGTAATTTGATGACGAAAACCTTCAAAATATGCATTAAAAATAAACCACTAAATTAATATGAATTCGAAATCGATATAAAGTAATGTGTAAACAGATGTCAATGAAACAGATATACCTAATTAAAGAAATAACTATTTTATTAAAATTCAATGTTTCAAATTACTTTATATAATTCCTCGTCAGAAAAACAAGTTCTGAGAACTTTTTCACCTTATTTATTCCATGTGTTAAACATCTGCGAAGTTATATTTTTAAACAATCAAATTCCAATTTATATGTATAAGAAAGTCTTGTGGTACCACACCAGACTTTCACAATTTTCCGGAACTAAAAGTAATTTCTTTTCCGATTTAAAACAACTTTTTGCAACGATGACATCTAGTTATTATTTGTTATCGAAAAGATGTCATGCATTATTTATGTAGCTATATAAACATTTTCAATTACGCAAGTTGTACACAAAAGAATGAATGAAAAAATGCGAGAAAAATAATCTTCATGATGATTTTTATGTTCATTCATAAGGCTTCTTCCGTAGGCGTTCCTTTCATTAAAGGATAAATTACAATGATGAATTGTCTGTTAAGATAATTTTATTCAATACGTGACTTATAATTCGATTAATTTCCGATTGCATGTACGGAGTAATTTAGCGTCATATGGCACGAATTAGTGGAGGGATATAGGAAACATACACACACATCCATACCCAGCCTACACTTCTAGAATAATCGATATGCAGATTTGATAGTACGTCACATGCTGCACTAATATCTTCAATAGTGCATTAATCCTCGCCTGTACACATGCCCCCGTACAAATAAATCATTTCTTGTAAATATTGTGTTTGGTACAATTATGAAAAAAAACTTTTGGATAGTTCATAATTCATGCTGATTTATTAGTACGCAAAGTACCGCAATGGTATTCAAAATGCATTTTTACGGACTGTACACGGTACAGTCAACGCCAGCGGGTAATTAACTTTTCAGCAAACTACGTTTAGCTATTCGTTTAATTAAAGTGGAATGGTTTAATTAAAGTACTGATAATTTGATAACAAATTTTGTCAATAAATGATTTATAACTGTCATAGCTAAACTTGATATAATTTTAGATCATTGCGCACTTACTTGATAAAAGCTAATTTCGTTCATTTTGTTTGATTAAATTATATATAATTTCAATTTTAAATAAAACCATTTATATTAACTGTCATTTTCATTTGTTCCAGATTTTTTCTACTTTATAATTTTTAACATGCAGTGAAACTTAACATGATGTTTGACTGGATTTGTCAGCTTTAAACAAACAATTACGGATGGTTAACTAATTGATTTCATTTTACATTGTGAAATGTTTACAAATTAAATACGGATTTTTCACAGCTTTGAATTTATTTGAAATACACATTTTTATAACAAGCTGATGTACCTGGCGTTGCCAGGATGCAATTCGAACATATTTCCAATTACTAGTTCTATATATATGTAAAATATTTGGATTACTCTGTAAAGGAAATCCAAGATATAAAGATTATTTCATATATCCATAATTTACATTAGATACAAAAATAGAAAAACTCGTCTACTTTTTTAAATTACAAATTTGATCAAAATTTAATTATATATATTTCCGTAGTCTTTTTTTTTTAATTTCCGATTCTGAATTTCTGAATTCAAATTTATATGCAATTTTTTATTGGATCGAAATTCCTTCTTGAACTATTTTTATTTTCACTACACCCTATTATCCCAAATTTTACTATATTTAGGGCCGGTCTTTCCATCTACGAATAAACTTCCGAATAAGTTATTCGTTGAATAAATAAAAAAATACGCATCAAAAAATGACAACTAGAACAATTACTATCATTTCAGCTATGATTTCGATGCAACATTTTTCATTTATTCGGCGAATAATTTATTCGGTACTTTATTCGTTACTTTATTCGTAAATGAAAAAATCGGCCCTTATTTACTTAAAGAGTGTAGAAAATAAAGCGCAAGACAGCTACTTGCAGACGTAATTTTGGTCAAAATTTTGGTTAAAAGTAAAATTAATAGTACCATTTTTCGGCAACTAGTAATCAGTAAAATGTCACTTTTACTGTCTTTTGTTGCTATAGTGAAACAACAAATTTGACATTTCTATATTTCATCAACATACAGTGGTAAGAGTGCTTGCCTCTTAAAACAGAGGTCGAGGCTTCAAATGCGGGTCAGGTCAGTAAAATTTTTCATGATCTGATATCGATTGGTACCCCGCTTCCGTTACCATTCCAAGTTGGGATAAAATTAAGTATGTGACAATTTAAAGTAAAAATTAAGAAGTCATATGTTGTGGTTCATCCATACATATTTCATCTACATAATTATAATTTGTATCTTCCAAATATACAAATATATAGTTTATATTATAAAAATATTCATCATTATCTATCATATATCTATATAATTTGATTAGAAAATTTTAAAAAGCAACAGAATTAAATTTTATGGAAATATAAATAATAATTTTGTTTTTACATAACAACCCGTCCAACAAAAGAATTGCAACATTATTTGACGGCGATACCTTTCAAAATAGGTATTAAAAATAAATCACTAAATCAATATTAATTCAAAATCGACAAAAAAATAATGTGTTTTACACGACACCAGATACAGATTACGGCTTCAGCAGTATTTATTGCCTCGTATACGCATCGTCAATGAAACGGACAACCTCTGCTGTAAATCTGGTATTTAAGTTAAACATGTAACCATTGATATGGGTAATAATTTTTTATAGTTTGAAAGAATTGCTGTGCAAAATTACGTGTCAAAAAAAAAAAAAACAAAATATAAAACATTTGGGATCATTAAATCGCCTGCTTGTTTAGGCCGATACTTCTTCTAGATAATATAATTCCCTTTGGAATGGTATAACAGCAGACATTATTATTAGGGTATTATCCTAAATTATTGAAGGTAGAAATGCTTCAAAGAACAGAGATATACATATTAAAGAATTTGTTTTGAAATATTGTATATTTGAGATAAATATAATATAAGGAAAAATACGGATGTATTTAGTGATACGCATGTTCTTGGTTGGTTTATATTTCATTTAGTTCTTGTGATATTGTTATTTGAGTGCAACGTGTTTAAGTATTAGTAGCTATTTGTGAAATGAGCGATTTTCTAAAGCAACGATGCAACATAAAATTTTGAGTGAAACTGGAGAAAACTTTCACAGAAATGCAAAAAGACACCAGAATTGTAACGAGACAAATCATGGTTTTTGCACCACGGCAATGCGTCCGTACACTCAGCTTTGTCAATTCGTAAGTTTTGTGCTGTCCTCTCTCAGTCTCCTTTCTTGCAATTTTTTGTTATTTCCGAAATTAAAATCAGTGCTGAAAGGATGCCGTTTTCAGACTATTAATGACATTAAAGCAAATGCGTCACAGACCTTAAACCTTAAAGAACATTTCAAATGGAGTTATCCAGGACAGCTTCACAAAATGGAAACACCGCTGGGATAAGTGTGTGAATAGGAGAGGAGAGTACTTTGAAGGGTAGAAGGTCCAATAATCTGTGAAATTAATAATAGAGTTTAAAAAAATAAAGTTCGGTTATTTCTTGAACAGACCTCGTACATATCAAGTAAGGTAGAGACCTCCAAATCGTTGGAAAAGTAACTAGCACTTATCCCAACATACAAAAAAAGAACTAATACAGTCGCTGGTAGTGTCACAGTAGCGACCCTTGCTGAGTGGTCTAGGGTCAAACTATTTACCGGCAATAAAACTATGCTAAACAAACTCAAATATTTTTTATTTTGCGAGAGTTGGAATGTCACGCCGAAGCAATAATCAGTTTATAGCATTTTTATTTCGCAATTAACTTCTTCCTTAAAGTACCAGGAACAAAAGGTCCAACTGCAATAAAACAGGAGTTTTTCATTGTTGACGAATGTCAAAGAGGCGGAAGTAGAGCCTGATAGTTTAGTCTTAAGCGACGCGTTTTTCAAACAGTGATAGAACATTGAATAATGCAGCCTGAAATTGTAAGGTACGTCCCGAGTTAAACGTAAATACATGCCTTTAACAGCAGCGGCATCGTCGCTTAAGTGCTTTGCATAAAAAAGTAATTAGTAATTACTAAGGGGCATGCTAGGCTGCCTTACAAAAGCTACATTTAAATTATAAGTGCCAACTTTGTAATGTGTGGACTTCGGTGAATTACATTAAGTACTTCCAAACGAAATTTTGCATTCATTTCTGTAAAAATTTTATTTGACCCAAATTTACTATTTACTTAATTTCGCCAATTCTACCGCCGCAAGAAGCGGTGAGTTGATACGAAAGCAATAATATTGGATTACAAAACAATAATGATATTTTTATTCGAAATATTATTGCTATAAGTAACATCTCTCGCATTAAAAATTAATTACTAACTTAAAAAATTTCATGAAATAAAATAAAATTAAAGTTCTATTTATTACGTTTCCACATAAGTTAAACCCTTAGATTATCTTTGCAGTAGATAGAGAGTATCGTCATATCTATAAACTTTGTTGAGATATGTAGATTTTTCATGTTCTTCGAAGGGCAATTTACAGAGGCTGCAACTCAAAAACTATGCATGATTCATGATCTTTATAACAAATTAGCAAATTCTGAAAATTTGGATATTTTCTTAATTATTTTTCAAAATATTGATTGCCGTTATTTTGAAAAATATAAAAGATACGGAAATGAAACATAATCCAGTAGATTCAAGCACGTAAAAATATATAAGTATGTACAATTTCAGAAACGGGTTGAAAAAGTTGTGCAAGAAGTCTTGAATGGGGTCTTTCACCATTTTTTTTTTATATTTTTTTATGAAACTTTATCTATAATGAAGACTATCTACACTTTTAAAAAGTCTTAATTGTTATTCATTAAGCCACAATGATTTTTTTAAAATGTTGTGACGTCATAGTAGAGATCTAAAACAGTAGAGATTTAAATAATTTTTGTTACATAAATGTTCTATTTTATTGTAATAATAATAATAAAATAAGTAAAAAAATATATGACTACAGTTATTTACAATCTGTACTGTTTTAGATCCAGCAACACCTCTACTATGACGTCACAACATTTTTAAAAAAATCATTGTGGCTTAATGAATAACAATTAAGACTTTTTAAAAGTGTAGATAGTCTTCAGTATAGATAAAGTTTCATAAAAAAAATAAAAAAAAAATGGTGAAAGACCCCATTGACACGAAAAAGGCCCTTTTTACACATTTTATTCTAACATTTTCACCCGTTGTTCGATTTTAATGAAACTTGCAATATTTATGTATTTCGACGATCTGAATTGATTGGTCAATACCGCATGGCTATATTATTGATATTTGTTTGAAAAAATATCTAAAAAATTTAAAATTTCTTCTCTTCCCAAACGGCTTGCCCGATTTAGATGAAATTTTTTTGTACCTATGGGATCACCTGGATGGTTCTTAGCAACAGTTGGACCCGATAGGTGGCGCTGTTGTTGAGATCCATTTTTTTTTTTGGCTTATATTAATGACATGCATTGGACCATCTAGGTGACCCGCAAAAGTACAAAAAAAGCCGTTTAGGAGGAAAAGAATTACGAATACCGGAATTTTATAAATAATGAAATTTTGCTAGCGAGATCTGTGGCAGTTGCTGTTGCTAGTATGTTATAAAATACATGAGAAACACAAAACTGAATTTTACGATTTATTGCTAAGTTTTTGAGTACCAAGATCTCAAATTTGCACTTCGAAAAACATTAAAAATCATCATATTTCAAGATGTATTAGAGAGATACGGCGCGCTATACAGAAACGAGATTCTTAAAGTTTGAGTTATATAGAAATGCAATAAAATATTCGGCTAATTTTAAGTGATATTTGGTGAAAATTTAAATTTGAATATAGAATCAGCTAATTAAATACAATGACACAGTTCGAACAAACATATATTTGGGATTTTCTAGTATCGGCTTCAAATTTTAATGCACATGTGGTGACAATATTATAATAGTTTTTTCAGTGGCTTCAGAACGCACTTTAGATGTCTGTTACCTTGAATATTATGTAACTTTTTGCGGATAAAGTTTGACCTACATAATTGAACAAATTGCTAAATAGTTTGATTAAAAGTTAAATTAAATAACGAGCTTTAAATTATATTACTACTCGTTCGCCTCTTTAATGTAGTAAATGCATTAATGTATTAATCATTATTTAAATAATTACTTTTAAACTGGGAATTTCTAAAGTAAACTTTGGTCCGGGAGTAATTTTCTTGGCGCCTAAGTTCTCAGACGATAAGAACCAAAACAACAAAAATCCTGGTTTAAATAACAAATTAAATCGAACAAAAGTTAAATAATAAATGTAGCTTTGTACTTTTATCAATAAACGTTCGGTTTAATCATTTTAAGCATCTGTAAATTTTCCAGATGGTCTGCAAAATGAATTGATTATTCGGAATTTAAAAAATTAAAATACCAATTACTCGAACCGCCCAACGTATCACAAAAATTTGATTCTAATCAATATTTCAATTCAGCTGGTAATGTAATCGAAAAAGGTTCATTTTGAGATTAAATAGGACAAAACGTCACGCCATCGTGTTTCGTTCATTTTGATAAAAAATTACGAGAACACGGTTTTTACATTTGTTTCGTGGGATGTAAATGAACATATTCTACTACGAATGAAAATAAGAGTTGTGTGATTTTGTTTATTACCTATTCTAAACGACTGAATTATAAATAAGCAGCCAGCAAGCTAAAAGCGTGCATGTGTAAATATAAATATGTCCATGTATGTATCTGATGTTACTATAAATAAACAAACCTTCGACCTTAATAACCTTGGCATAATATAATACTTTTTGTTTTAGGTTTCATTACATAAATAAAACTACAATAATTATTACTATATCACTATCATCTTACCATTTAACCCAATTACGGATCGCTGAAATTTGCAGAAATATATTTTGTTTATCAGCTCGTGCGTATTTTATTATCTTGTTCTTCGAATCTCTTCGAGGAACAGAGCACAGTGATGACGAATTTAAAAACAATGTATGAACACCTTTTTAAAAAAAAAATTAGATCTATGGAAAATTATTTTTAACAAAGATGAGAAGCGGATTAACTACTTAGGTCATATACCACGTCATGAGTCGATGGGTGACACCTGCTCAAAATCGCAAATAAATTGTTCTAAAATTACGTGCTAATTTGGTCTTAAGTTTAAAATTTCGTGCCATAAAGGAAACTAATGAAAACGAACGTCGAAAAGTGGGGGCGCTAACTAGACGTCTAGCTGGCGGCTAACATCGGGAATAACTCAGGACTAAAGTAACCATGGTATAATTTCGTGCTAATTTCATATTCGCCAAATGCAGCAACGACTCGAGTTTATTTACAGATAATTTCCATAAAAAATGAGTACTGTGATTTGAGTTTGTCGAGCGTGAGTTGTCTAGGCTTAGGGATTCTTTGTGAAAAGTGCGAGCGAAGCGAGCTTACCTACAGATAATTAAAAATGAGTACTATGGTTCGAATTTGTTGAGCTTAAGTTGTGTATCTTTAGGGTTTGACAGCGGACAGTCTATAAAATGTCACTTTTACTGCCAATGCAGAAAAATATTTTATCTACGACCGTTGTTAAAAGTGGCCTTTCTAACGGTTGCTTAGTAAGTTAAAGGTGTCTCTTTCTGACACTAGTGTTAAAATTAGCCTAGCATTTAGCAACGTGCTAAAAGTAATTTTATTGTTACTTTTAACATGTTGCTAACAATTTATATCAATAAATCAACTAATATAACTCTACCTGTCAAAATATTATTCTACATTTTTCAGTATTTACTAATACACTAGGAAGATCGTAGATAAAATTTGTATGATATACGTGTTAAAAATCATTTATTTTGTTCGTGAGGTTATTTCACTCGATTTCGCCTCTTACTCATAAAATATCACTTTTAACACTTTTATCATAAATAACTTTTTCACTGCCTATCGTTGATATGGTGAAACTACAAATTTGTCCATTCAAATATACACTTAAATGTGTATTACGGTTTGAAAAAAAATTGTATAATAAATTGATGAGGAATTTCCACAAAAGAACAATACTAAACATTAAGAAAATATAAATAGGTAACAAATATATTTTACATAGCAACCGCTCAACAAACCCATAACAACCGTTCAAGAAATATATAGCATTATAATTTGATAGCGATAACTTTTTAAGTATGACTTAAAAATAATCATTAAAATAATATTAGTTGTAAAATTGGCAAATAAATAATGCGTTCAACAGGGCACCAAACATAAATTACAGCTTCGGCAGTATTTATTGCGTCTGCTGTATATCTGGTATTTTGATGCATAATTAAATAAATAACTATTGTTCGCTAATTTGTTCACTTGTTTGTTATTTTGTTTTTTAATCTTTATATACAAATACGCTCTAATATTGCGTTGTCAAATATTAATATGAAAAATCCTACTTTTTACGTTAAAATAAACTCACAGTACCTATGTTAACAGATGTTTGTTGTTATTTGTTTGTTCTCATAACAACTATGGTTATACAAATATTTACGATAGCTCAATTTTTAATAATTTCAGTTCAACTCTCCTCTGTTGAACTTTTAACAATAAAAGCAACAGAATTATTAGGAAAAAACTATAGACAATCGTACACAAATAAATTTTTACGTTTGAATTCAAATCTCTTCCCTGAGATTTTTAATTTGATATCAAACTCGTTATGATTAAATATTTACTAAAAATCATTTTTAACTTTTTTATACGTAGCTTACAAAGATATAATTTATTAAATGGTCAAAACGGAAACAGGGGATCTCAAAATATATACTTCCGTAAAAACTCGCCATCTATTTATTCATTATTCCTATACTTCTTTTATACTACTTATGTATAAGAAAGCAAAAATGATACCTACTTCGATTATTTTATGGGTAATACGTATTTTAAGCAAGATGCGCCTGGAAAACATTATGAAAATCTATGAAAAGAAACCTTAACCATGAAATAATTCGAACGTCATCTTTCATACACTTCTTAAATGCAAACTACAGCGAATTCAAACTCGTACCGCGTTGTATTCTTGGCCTGTATTTGGGTCAGCGAAAACAATGGTGTAAATCGTTTTTATATCTGGTGAATTCACATTGAAAGAAGCGCTATGTACAATGTACAAAGGAAATTAGTAAGATGAGCAACACAAAGTTTCTTAGCTATAAAATTATTAAAAAATCTGATGTGGCCAGCACATAACCTCCCGCCCAATACTACTCTTAAACGGTACAAAATAGTATTTGATGATGCAGAAACATACCTTCTTATTTGTTTATTTTCTAATTATATTTGAGAATTTTTATTTTCTTTCGTATATTTATTTAATTTTTTGACATATATTTCACTAAAAGAATACAACTTCACAATCACAATGACATGTGTCACATTTCGTAAATAAATTGAAAATTTTTAAATGTTTCCATGGTGTACTAGGAATGCAAGATTTGTGAAATCTAATTTCTTTATTTTTAATTATCTCTAAATCTAATGAAATTTAATAAAATTGGTGTAATCAAAACACATGTAAAATTAAATATTCTTCAACTTTCAAAATAACATAAATTGTTGAAAAAGCAATTTTAACCGTGTTTTTCACGAAAAACTGTTAAGGGCTTCAAGTAAACTGCTACTTCCGGTTGACCAATTTTATCCAAAATCTAATCAGCTCTTCATTTAAATATAAGAAGCAATAATTCACAAAATTGTATTTTTTGGTATTATAGTATTTGAGTTATGCGAGACGAAAAAATTGCCACAGACTACACACATACATACATACAGACATCATCGCGAAAATAGTAAAATCGTATTGTAGGGACCCTAAAACGTGCTTATTCATTGAAAACTCACTACCCAATTTTTTGACCAAAAACAATACCTCCCTTACCTAGAGGTAGGCGGGAGGTAAAAACAAGTACTGAAAAGTATAGCATTTGTTTGGAGTAGTAATAATATTTAAAATAGTTTTAAATACTGTATTAAATACAATAATTTAGAATAAAATTGCTATTTTATGTATGTTTATAATTAGAGTTCTTATTTGCTCATCAATGTAAACTATATAAGAATATATGTATAAATATAAATACTCGAGTACCTATTTCCAAATGTATTTTAGGGTTAAACTAGTTTTTTGTTTTTTTCTCTTTATTATTTATTTTGTAATACCACTCTATTTGTACAAGATTGTAAAAAATCTAAAAACAAATATATTATATTCTATTCTATTCTACTGAAAAGTATATCATGAAGAAATGTTAAGGGCAGGCTGCACGTGAACCTGATCTTCAATTTAATGCAACTTCAAATTAATTTAGGATTCATTATTAATTTATTTTGATAATAAGATGACACTCTAAGGAGGTCTATTAATTATGATAGGTTAAAAGTTTCAAAACAGTGATCTATTTTTAAAATCTGCTTCAACCTATTTTTATCCCATGAATATTTAACCCACGAGAAACGGTAATAAATCTTTAACAAGAGAAAATTCATTATATCACAACTTTCATTTCAAATATAATTAAGAACATAACAGGAATATAAATTAATAAAATAATTAATACAATAATTTACCAGTAAATAGCAACATATCTAAAGAGTAATCTACTTTATAGTAATTATCACTTAATTGTTTACAAAAAGTTTATGAGTTTTCTTCCACAAATGATTTAATATTATTACTTGCGCAGCTGAATTTTGAGATTGTGTATTATACAAATACACCAAGGTTAAGACTATCATTATTGATTCAATAATCTTCTTAACCGTGGTTTATATTTGTATACTAAGTTTTGACTATTAGCTCATAAATCCTATTTAACAAATTTTACATTAACACTAACAAGCATTTTGAAATGGATACTTCAAATCTTAGTATCAAAAAAGTATTGGGTCACATAGATCCAGAGTGTTCGTGATCGAAAAAAATAGGTGTTTTCGGAGGGTTAAATTTGTCAACAAATTACTGTCAACTTCGTTTACCAAGCTATTAATTACTGGTCAAATTTGACACATTTTGTAGTTGGCATTGAGATTTTGTTTTTCGTCCAACTTTAGTCCAGCTGCAACAGGATTAATTAAATAAATACAGAAGCACGAAGATCTACAAAAAAATCGTAAAACGAAAGAAACTCAACAGAAAGAGCTTTATTCAATTTGTATAGTACTGTGTCCAGTGCCAAGTAAAATGTAAAAGCGCCAATATCTAGCAAAACTAAATTTATTAGGATTAGTTACGTCAACGATGCAATTAGGCCAGTAACGTGAGTAATGTTCTAATTATCATTGCATTATTTCTCCAAGGATTGTCTAGTCCGAGTAATCATTGGAAAACGACAAATTTACAGCGTCAACCTACTTTGATCGGATTAAATGCAGAGGGTTTCGTCAGCGCTGCTGATATAAATAACGAAGAGCAGAACCAGCGCAATAAAACTCATCTAGTGTAACAGAATTTTGTACCAGTAAAAAATTTCATTTCACGGAAACCATCAAGAAATATATTATTATTGGGATATGAAAATCGCGGAAGTACCAAAAGGTACAAACAGATTTTTAATATGGGAATGGACTGAAAAGCTTTATTAAAAAACTTCACATAGAATAATCATTCATCTTTCTGGATTATTTAGAATTTGCATTTAACGTGAAATATAAATATGTTGAAAATGTTAATTCTTTTTCTAGAGTATTTACATTGCTAAATAGGTTTTTATGTATCAAGGCACTGAAGTTCAATTTTTTAACACGAATATGGAATTTAGTTGCCGAGGCCCGTAGGGCCAAGGAAAATAAACCATGTGAGTGATAAAAAGGAACTTCAGTGCCGAGGTACATATTAAGTTTTATTTGTAATCTAAAATTCGAAAAAACTGTAAAAAAATTACATTATAGGTTTATACATCTGTCAGTTGTCAATTGAAACTTACAGTCAGTGTTGCCAACCTCGAGAAGTGAAGTTATCGTAAATCACACTCAAAATGATATGTTTGTCCTCAATTTCGTCATCGGAATTAATTAGTTAATTCTTCTTGCAAATTTTGTTTCATGTAACATCCAAATTTACTATAGTACGTTAATATATCTGCCAAATTATCCTAAATGTACAACAATCATTTAACGGTTGCCAACACTGGGTTGCTCAAAATCGTTGTATAATGCGTTACTTTAGTGACAATTTCTGAGTTTTTAATGACGTTTTTTGAGCACTTAAGTGCTGATTTGAAATAAATAAATATAAATCAATCATTTTTAATGTTTCCAGCACTAATAAATGTAAAGTACGTAGGTTCAGGCTCAGATGTCAAAATCTATGAAACATTTCATCACAGAAAACAAACCGGATATAAGGGATGAATGAACGATTCCTTTTGTGTACATAGTAAGACAAATTCCTCGGTGCAAGTTGAGAAAAATATCAGTGAGATGTTTGTGTACGTCACGAAATGGGTCACCCTAGAAACTGATTGGTTACTCTGTCAAATAAGGCTTAAATCGATATCCTCTCGACAGGAAAACAACCAACTAATGCAGTTCACTTTTGCCATCGAATAATACATTTTACGACTTTTTATGTCTTTATTTCTTACTTCTGGTTTTCTTTATTAATTTAGGCGGCGTTCGGTAAACGTAAGAATCGTTAAAATATGGAGGGGAACGCGAAATTGCCGGGGAAAATAAACAGACGTGCTCTATCTGACTGAGAAAATGACGTCCGTTGGAGGTGGTTTGCTTATCTAACTTACTACCTGGACCAAGTATTTATTTTTGTTTAATAGCGTTTATTAAAAGCAGTCTCTACAGCATGCTAACTAAATAAATTCATATTTACTTCCCAAATTGCTAAATTAGAACAGAACGCTTAAGTTGTTTTTCAAACTGAACTTCGGTAATATTTGGAAACCTAAAATTTCTATCGTTGCTGTTACTCTTGAAAACTGTCTTACAAATACTTACATATAAGAAAACAAACAATATATACTGAGTGTCCTATTTTAATCATAACATATAGGAATATCTCAAAAATTAAACATCGAATGACAAAATGTTTCGGACAAAAGATTGAAGGTTTGGAGAACAACATTGGTCTGTCAATTTTTTGCCCCAATTTTTTAATTACAGATGATTTTTATGTATGATTGGCTCAGCAGAGTTAATTTTACTAATAATACAAAAAAATCGGATAGGCTAAAAATGAGATAAATAAATGGTTTGTTATCCAAAGACAAGCAAAATTTATGCAAGCCTCAGCCCTTTTGTCTAAAAGTGAAATATTGAGAAATAAAATTTTTTGCAGATTCTAATAAAACGTCAAAAATTAAATCCTTTTTTAAGTAAATCCTACTTTTTTTTACAGTCGAATTGCTATAAAAAAATTGGGGTTTCCATTTAGAATTTTAGAATTGCCCCCTTGTTCCTTGGGGGAGGAGGGGGTGCTGGGAGGCAAATAATTTTAACGAAATGTTTCCCTCCAAACCATCAAACTTTTATCCGAGTCATTTTATGTCTATTTCTTGAGATAATAAAATATAAAATATAAATAAATATATCATCACGCCTTTTACCCATTATGGGTGTGGCACTCTGCTTACGCAGATCTCGGTAAGTGATATATTTTTGCGTATTAAGTGCGGTTACCAGCCGTCAAATCATAGCCCCCAAAGATGTTAGTGGAGGAGGAACCACTTGAGATAATTCTCTGGTAAAATTAAAATGTGACACCTAATATAGTATAAACAACACGATATTCATTAAATAGTAAATAGATAGGAAAACAAAAGTAATGGACCAAAACAACCTAGTTAAGAAAATCAAATTCCGAAACATAGATAAACGAGGGGAGCCGAAGAAATAATGGCAAGTAAAATAGCAGAAAAAGGAAACAAGAAAGGAAAAAATATTGAAGAAATGAAAAAGATGATAAATAATAGGAAAGAATTGATAAAAACTTAACCTTAAAATGAGGAATTCCAACACCCAACCCTTGTATATGGATAAACGAAAAGGAGATCGTTCTTATTTCTAGTAAATTTACTTTCGAAGTAGTGTTTATTATCCTAACATATACAAAAAAATGCTTATAAAACTTTCGGAACAATTTTGTTTTTGTTCCAAGAAGATATTGTACATTTTAATAAAGCATTACATATTATTGGAACCCCTATTTCGTCATCAAATTGTTGATGATTCGACTCGTCATTTTTAAACCTTTGTGGTTCTCTCTGTCACTAATATCTTGGAGGGCCATAATTTGAGAAATTTAACAGCGCAAAAATATATCGCTGAGACACCCAAATAAGGATAAATAGTATTAATATTTGATTTTATTTACTATGTCGTCTACTAAGTATCTTATTTTATTTTTAATAGCTTTAGATCTGAAATTATTTATCTGAAGATGTTTCAGATTCGCGCGAAGAACAACTTGTTATAATTTGTAATTAACCTTCTTATCCAATTATTGTAAGATTTACGCGTGGTCTGTGAAACGTAACTTATATTAATGAACAACTTCAAGAAGATTTAAGCTCAGCTTTTTATAATGTCATAGTTCAAATGTGAATAAAATAAAAGCACTATATTTTCGGAGAACTGTAACAACATATTGACGTACGTAGTTATGCTTGCAGTCATATTTTAGCGCAATGCATGTGTACTTGTGTAAATAAGTAGATTGAAAATAAAAATAATTAAAAATAAACTTACTGATCACGGCGCTGAAGGAAGGAAATAATAATTCTCACCTGAAACAAAACGAAACAAAAATTAACTAAAATTAATATGATCGTTAAGTCTTTTTGTAATATCAATTACAGAATCTAATTTCGCATGCTTCTTACACTAATTACGCAAAATTTATACGCCAAGGCTTAATTTTAGTTCAAGGAAATTTATTAAACGCCTTTAAGGTTAATCTCCAGCAGCAATGCAAAAACGTATTACGCAAGACGACATACGAAGATGGCAAGAATTGTGCTCTATTTTTTTGGACCAATTTAACACTTTCTACATTTGTGTAAATGATACTCGTAACTCTAGCAAAAACGACGCCGTCTTCGCCAAAACAAGAAATGCACCTTTCTCGCTCTGTTAACCTTATCTCCTTCGGATAGAATTTCTAGCAGATATATTTTTCCATAAAACTGGAGATGAAAACTAAATTGTATTGCAAACTATAATGAAAAGTAATCTGTAAATTGAGTCACAACGAATTCCAGGAAATTTAGAAACAAGATGTGATTTGAATCTAGGATTTCAATTATTGGATCCTCAGATTACAGCACTGTGACTTCGTTATTTCGTAATTGAATATTGAAATCACACGTTGGCAAAATCGATAAGAGATACAATACGTTAAACGGATTTATGCAATAATCTGCGATTGACCTCAAATGCTATACTTTGTATAATTAGTTATTGTTAATAGAACACTAGAACATCATTTGCACCAGAATTAACGTACACTGTATTTGTTGATTTAATCTGATATTTATTCCTACGAAACGTGGGCCTAGCATAAACCAGTGCTTCTCAATATGTGGTATGTTGAAGGAAGAGAAATAATATCTCAGTAATCTTGGATAACTAGGTTTGAATTACGTTAAATACAACGACGTTTCGGCCATGATTACAACCATCTTCAGGTTCTGCAGTTAAATTACAAAATTTACTTTTAATAATGTGACTTTTGTAATTTAACTTAGAACTTAAAGACGGCTGTAATCATGGCCGAAACGTTGTTGTATTTAACGTTTTAATTCAAATACAAAATTCAATCCTACACGGAATTTTTTTTTGCTACAATAGCTAAAATTTGTATCAGTATAGTGACAGCAATTTAGATATTTACAATAACAATATTTATATTATGCCCGATTTATTAATCGACTGTTAATCAAATGTTAACTAACAGCAACATAAATAATACGTATTTCTTTATATTTAACAGGAGGATTACCATAACAGTAACATAACAATCGATTGATTAACCGGCCCTTAGGTATATAATAGTATTTTCGATAGCTGCTACAACAATGTAAATAATATCATATTACTAATATAAATATTGTTATTGTAAATATCTAAATTGCTGTCACCTACACGTAAGATAAATTTTTGCTATTGTAACAATCCATTTTGTTTTTGTGTAGTTATTCAAGATTACTGAGATATTATTTCTATTCTTTTCACATATTTACCGGCTTAAGAAACCAATTTGAATATGTGGTATGGTTTATTCACTCTTTATTAGAGTAATAAATAATAATCGTTAAAAAATTATAAGTTCTCATCATCAGTAGAACTTGGAGTAATCAATGAAGAACACACAACTTGTTAACCACGGCATTGGTCAAAAATGCATCTTGATTTCATTTTAGTAGAGTAGTCTGTAGCCTTATCTTTCTATAACTTGTATTGACTAATTTCAAAACATCCCATAGTACACCTAAAAACTAGATTGACAAGCCGTTATGCGTTTTGGAGAAATGTGGCTAAAAATCATTCTTAAAAAATGAATGTTAGCTTAAGACACCTCCTAATGAAAACCCATGTGAAGTTAGAAACTGGTTGAGTATGGAAAAATTTATTTTTATGTTCTGACTGTAATCCAGAAATTGTTTTACTTTTTTACCTCCCGCCTACCTCTAGGTAAGGGAGGTATTGTTTTTGGTCAAAAAATTGGGTAGTGAGTTTTCAATGAATAAGCACGTTTTAGGGTCCCTACAATACGATTTTACTATTTTCGCGATGATGTCTGTATGTATGTATGTATGTATGTATGTATGTATGTATGTATGTATGTATGTATGTATGTATGTGTGTGTGTGTGTAGTCTGTGGTAATTTTTTCGTCTCGCATAACTCAAATACTATAATACCAAAAAATACAATTTTGTGAATTATTGATTCTTATATTTAAATGAAGAGCTGATTAGATTTTGGATAAAATTGGTCAACCGGAAGTAGCAGTTTACTTGAAGCCCTTAACAGTTTTTCGTGGAAATCACGGTTAAATTTCCTTTTTCAATAATTTATGTTATTTTGAAAGTTGAAGAATATTTAATTTTACATCTGTTTTGATTACACTAATTTTATTAATTTTCATTAGATTTAGAGATAATAAAATATAAAGAAATTAGATTTCACAAATCTGGCATTCCTAGTACACTATGAAAATATTGAAAATTTTTCAATTTTTTACGAAATGTGACACATGTCATTGTGATTGTGAAGCTGTTTTCTTAGTGAAATATGTCAAAAAATTAAATAAATATACGAAAGAAAATTAAAATTCTCAGATATAGATAAATAGAAAATAAACAAATAAGAAGGTATGTTTTTGTATCATCAAATACTATTTTGTACCGTTTAAGAGTAGTATTGGGCGGGAGGTTATGTGCTGGACACATCAGATTTTTTACTAGTGTTACGTGAATGTCAAAACATTGAGAAACACTGATCTGTCTACAGTCTAGCAAATTTGATGATGTATAAGCCGCTGTTATATTATAAGCCCACATATAGAACTATAACATGCAATTGATTCAAACTTCGAAAATACCGATCAAAAGTGGAATTACATGCTATAGAAGCATCATCAAAAACACTTGTCCATATGCAATATATAAACATATTTGAATCGTTATAGAACAATTACCCGGTTATCTACATAAAAAAAATGTTATTAGGAAGTTTTCAAACTGGATAATGTTTTAATTGAAATCCTTGATGACATCTCAATTTTGTAACTTTATTGCTGCCATTTTTAAGGAATCATTTTGAATATTTTGATTTGAAACTTGATGAAAATATCAGTAAAGGCTGTATGGAACGATTGGTGAAATTATATTCAACATTTTTCTGAGGTACCTACTTAAAATTATAAAAGTTATGTTAGGTCGTTTCAATTTTTAGTCGTTCAATCTATGAAAGAAGTAAAATTTCTGTTTTTCTAGACGTAGTGCAGACGTAAATATTTTTTGTGTTCCTATCACCCTTTATATTTTTCAAAGGGATCACATTCTTATTTACTCCGAACAAGAGAGATTTTCGTTGATAAAAAATCTGAAGTCTGCGGCGAAACCTTGAACCCTCAGGTGGTGATTCATATCACACAACTTTTCTATATATATTTTTATTTTTAGAAAGATAAAACCATTGATATTGTATCATAAAAATATTCTTTTACTTTTATATTAATTGCTGTTTTGGGAAATTTTTGAATAATCATGGTATTGGAAAATTGTATATTACAGTAAGAAAACCTATAAAAAAAATCTGTCATCCATCTATTTTCTTATACATAAAATAAATAAATACGGATAACACTAAGAAAATTCAAAAGACTTAAAAAAATATATGTACTTATCGCAAAAAATATATCATACATGAAGTCCAAAATGGATAAATAACTTGAAAATATAAATTTCTCTTTCAGAAAGCTTAAAATTGATATCACACTCGAAAGAATTATAATTAATAACTATTAAAAAAACAAATTGACAATCGCAAAAAAACAGTAATGTTTATTAATTGAGTGCATTCTGAAATTTTTAATTTGATGCCAAGCTCGACAAGATTCAATTAACTATTATAAGAAACAATTGACGATTGGTCAAAATTAATTTTGACCTTATCATTGAACTGTTTCATTGAGACACCAAACTCAATATTAATTAGTTATCATTTGTCAAAATGTATTACTTAACACATAATCACTAAATTGACTGAATATCTTTGGACAAATAGAATGAAAATATGAATGGAATCAAGAAAAACATATATTGTAGTTAGTTTTTATTTCAAAACTGTAAGTAATTACCAACGAGAAAATTGCAAATAACATTTTATATTCCAAATATTATTATTGTCATTTTTTATTTGAAATCGAAAACATCAAAATCGTCAATAAAAGCTCTGAAACCGTCACTAAAGTAATCCATTATTCTACGATTTTGAACAACGCTCTGTTGACAACCGTACAATATTTATTATATTAAGTAGTATAATTTTGGCAGGTATAGGATCCGTGATAGTAAATTTGTAAGTAAAATGAAACAATATAGAACGAAATAATTATATCCGATGAAAAAATTGAGAACAAAACATAATTTTGTGGGTTATTTACGCTAGCTTCAATGTCCGAGGTTGGCCACACTGAGTTCCAATCACAATTGACAACTAACAGATTTGTAAACTTAACCTACATAACAATTTTGTAAAGTTTTTTTTTCTAATTTAATATTTCAAATAAAATTGAATCTATGTCGCGGCACTAAAGTTCCTTTTTATCACTCATATGGTTTATTTTCCTCGGCTCTACAGGCTTCAGCAAATAAATTACATATTCGTGATAAAAAATAAAACTTCAGTTGATGCATAAATAACTATTAATTCGAGCTTTTTTCGCCGCTAATTGAATTTACTTATTTTATTCTAAGTAAGCATCCACTTTTGATTTTATAATTGTTACCAAAACTAACTTTTAATTATCCAGGAACTTATAATTATAGAATTTCGTTATTATATTTTTTCGTTCGTGAGTTATCCATCCATCCATATAGACGTCATTAAGAAAATATTCAAATCAGATTCTAGGAATCTCAAAACATACATTTCTGCTAAAATCTCATCATTGATTTTTTTCATGATTGCTACTCTTCCTTATTCTATAGAAATTAATAAAAATTTCTTGATTAAAATACTTCAGAGGGTTTAATATCCCTAACACGACAAAACTTCCAGGAAACTTAGTCATACCGTACAAAAAGCTCTCTTTTACAGCTACACGTGCGGCGGTAGCATGGCGTGAGTAATATTGATCACGGGCGGCGTCGGCGGCGGTGTGAAGCGTCAAGCATCGCCGCCGCCTCCAAAAGTGAAGGATAGCGGTGTCAAACCATCACAGACAGATCTGCCCCCGCCGGGAGCTGGATTACGCCGCAGTGACATCTTATCAATTATAACGTTGGAGATCATCGTCAGAGAGTTAGAGATTGGGAAACGACACTTGGTGCTTTTTGCTCTGGGTTGCGTGGTCTTCTTTTGAGGGAAAAACTATGATTAATGGTTATAGATTATTAGTTTATTGCTTGGCTGTTAATGGCAATTTGTACTATACTGTTTGTTATCGTTAGTAGATTAGGTAAAGGAAATAGGAGCCATTGTTACACAGGGTAATTACTCGCATAATGTAACAACAAATAACACCGCAGTTCAAATATTTTTCACTGTTATTTCCTCGGTTAGTCATAGTGATAAACAGTGACATCTGTTGATATCTATAACAGATAACAATGAAACAATATGTCAACAAATGTTAATATCTAATATATACGGAATACAATGTAGTTTACTATACTCTATTGGAGAATGAGAGCGAATAATAAATCAAAATTTACAAGAGTAGTATTGGATTTTTGTCAACTATGCGGCAAATAAATCCGGCAGAAAAATAAGATATAGCTTTACTAGAATACTCATGTATGCCGCTCGGTTTATACCGAAACAAAACTTACTTCTCGAACAATAGAAATATTACTATAAATGTTCCGATAATCCCTTTTGGATTGTAAAATACACCTAGATAGGATTTGTCAGAGTGATCTGTTTATGTATCTATATTATTATTATATTATTATAAGTGATGCCATCCGAGTGAATATGACCATAATACCGAATGTAATACTGTAGTTTTTATAGTCCTGTAAATTCTAAAATCACTTTTAAAAATGATTGAAATTCGTTGAAAACACACGTTGAAAAACGTCAACATAAAAATACACAATGACAACTGACTACATGCCAACTGCCAGATGGCCGTTGCTTGTTGATCCACATCATGTTTTTAAAATAACCGTGAATTATGGATTTCTGGCTCTGTGATTGGTCGAGAAGAGTGAATTATGAATCATAATTCACTGTCGTGAATTGCGGGTACTATAATTCATCGGAAAAATTTAAATAATGGGGATATATTTATACAGGAGTAGAAAAAAGTATTTTTTTTACATTATCCAATTTAAAAGTGGTGGTATTTTGCGCTACTTCACTCTTCACTTGAGCCTATACTAATTCGATAGGATTGAATTTAGAGTGACAATAGCGTATTACCGCGATTCGCTGCCATATTGTCAATAACATGATGAACATATTTATATTTAAATAATTTTACGGTAGATCTCCATCTAATTAAGTCTTTTCGACTATCCCTTAAGGTACATTTATTAGTGCGCCACTGGAATAATTTCCGACAGACTGATCGTGAAACACTAATATTTAGGTAACCGAATAGGTCTTTTTTGCATGCATTTTTTAAATTTTGAACAACATTTGTATTTACATTTTTGCTGCAAATTGAATAGATTAAAAGATACAGCAATATAAAAAATTGCAATGAAATCCCTATACGCCACATTTCAATTCTACATAGTGTACACAGAGTGTTCCGAAAAGTAGTGATAAGATTCAGATAGAATGATTCTTTTTAATTCTATAATCCTAATGTAAAAAAATTGTATAGCCCTTAGTAAAGACACACGAGTTACTTAAAAGAAATGTAAATTTGGCAACACCGAACCAAACCATTATTATAGCAGTCTTCAGGTAACTAGGCAAATCAGTTCAAATTTTAAAATGTCAAAATTTGACAAAATATACGCCTTTAGAGGAGTTAAAAACTTAAAGCAGGTATTGATATTAAACGATTAGTTAACATCAACAAAATTTTACACAATACTTCTTGAAAGTAAACAAGTATGATTTTAAATTTAAAAAAAAATCGTTTAATTTTAATCGCAAATTTACATGTTTGATGCTTTCGTGCTTCGTGTGGCTTTACAAAGGGCCGTACAAATATTTTATTCAAATATTTATTCTACCTGAAGCTTGTTACCACTTTTCGAACAACCTGTATACATTTTTAACACAGGACGATTGATCACAAACGGCCATATATTTATATAAACCTATAGAAAATTTTCAAATCGGTTTGTATTTATTTTCAATTCATACCCTGTACATATTTACATACCATAATCATTTGCAAATAATTTTTCTATCTACTATCTAGCGAAACAGCAACATCTTTATGTTAGCTTATGGTTTTCAGCACAGATTATAAAAGACATTACATTGTAAAAATCTCATCGCAACAGTTTTGTGAATTAAAGAAAACTCCCAACCATGTTCCGTAATTAGGTATCAATAGATAGTATCAGCATTTCTTAATATTAACATATATTTCCATTAATAAATTCGCAATCTGCCTGCATAATTAATCGCAGACACCAGACAAAAACAAACATTATTATTCTTCTTGACTGGCGATGTTGTGTAATCACTTATTACTGATATTTTTTCCTGAAGTCGTTTCCTTCCTACAATTGCTTATAAGCCGCCTAATGACGATTCCACACAATGTTCAGCATTTACATCAGCGTGTTATTAATTGTAGTCAGAACCAGAAGCTGAACTACGCGGTGTTGTAGATTCTACTGTGACGTTCTACTCGACAAGAAAGTTTCCAACAATTTTATTATGTAAAATATGTTGCTAGCGCCGTTTAATACATCCTACATCGTAGCAAGTCTTGCTGATAATTAGAGGATGATGACAAATGAATTTTGCATGTTTGCCACATTGCAACTATGCTTTGATTTGCGGGGGAGTCATTAATGAAATTGTTTACAATAAATATAAATAAATATACCAATAAAATTTTACGAAAATATATAAAATGTCTTCGCGCCGAAGGAGGTTAAAAAACTAATAATAATGAAATAAAATAATCGTAGAAATAGCGCAATTTATTGTTTGTAATATGACACTTTGCGTCAATTTTTTTTTCACCAATGAATTGGTCAATTTTTTTTTTTTTTTTTATTACGAAGATGGGAGGCGGACTAACTACTATGGTCATATGCCGCCTCATGAGTGGATGATAATGAATTTAGGTGAACACAAACGGCCATGCTCTTCAGTGGGATTCGAACCCACGACCTCTGGCGTGCTAGGCTAGTGACATAGCCACTATGCCACCGAGATCGGCAAATTGGTCAATTAATTGACGAATTATAACATGTTCTATTTATTGATAACTTTTAGGGAATTCTAGGGGAATTTAGTCATTGCCAGTTAGTCAAACTTGTGTATATTTTGGATTTATTTCATTCTTGCAGTAGCGGAACAAGAGGGGAGGATGGGGTGATCGTAATTATGACGTATGTAAATATAACCACAAAAAAAACTTATATACGTTTCTGCCGTTTTTCCAATATTAATATATTTTAGTAACTTAAAAAAATTATTCTTGATCCGGCACTGATTTCTTGTATGTTTATATTTAATTCTTGATATTGTTTATTAAGCGAAAATGGTTTACAATTTTATTAGAGAGGCCATAAAAATTTTAATATCTATATAAATAATATCAATAAATAAAAATATTATTAACATAGGTGACAACTGATATCGTATTAGTACTACTAAAATTATCACATTGACACAATAAATTGAACAAAAACTTGATGTGTAAAACGAACGACAATATTTTTGTTCTTGGCAATTTATTGAGAACAAAACGACCAATTTATTGACCAATCAATTGCATCGTGTATACCAGGCATAAGAAACAAATTATTATTATATTACAGTGTTTCAAGGCATTTATTTTTCTAAAGTTGCCAGCCTTATCTTCTATTATTTTTTTCATTTAAATTTATCTTCAGCATTCGTTTTTAGGTCGTCATGTTTTGTTTATGTTTCCATGTTCCTTGTGTATATGTTTTTACTATGTATTTGGAAGTCTTCCCATTTTCTCTTTCCTTTTATTTTACATTTTAGCGATTCTTTAGTAATGTCGTTTTCTTTCATGAGTGTATCCAGTTCTACTTTCTTCTTTTTACGGCAATTTCTACTGTTTCTACATTGCATATTTTTCACAAATTTCCGTTTAAGATAATTTCTGGGTAGTATAATCTTAAAATTATTAGCCTTAGACATTTATTTATAATTGTTTGCACTAATTTTATATTTATAATAATATACTTTTTACATTATTGTCGAATATTTTAATTTTATTTCTTCAACAATAAAATAAAGTATACGAGAATATAACACTGAAAATTTCTCGACGTAAAAACAGTAATAAGATTCAGTACAGTGATGAGTAGAGGATAACCAAAAGATGACTGATTGAAGAATATAAAAAAGAAGAGAGAAGTATGAAATGTGTATATTAAAGCGATACCGGAGAAGAAGAAAAACTAGTGCTGAAGATTTCAATAAAACAGAAGAACACATAATATAAATAATATATCATTTTCTTTAATAATATCTAAGTGCCACAGTTCTGCAAGAACAGATCTCGGTAGAAGGAAGTCTTATTCAACAAGTACTGAATCATAGTGCAATATTTTATAAGACCAATAAAACTCTACGACAATAAAATTAATTTTTATCGAACTCCGATAATAAATGGAAATTTAAACTGTTAATAATATTTTTATGATTGCTTTTATCTGAAAACGTAGGTGTATATATAGTGTAGGTTTTAAAAACAAATGATTAGGTATTCAAAATAATAATACACAGTCAAATTTAAATCGCACACCTTTTGCAATAATCTATAGATTTAAAAAATAATAAGTACATTGAAACTAGAAAATTTGTATATTCCTATTAACGTAACGGAACTAAAGTATTTCGTTGTTTTAAACGTCATATCTCACGATGCCTGTAGAACGTGAGATATAAAAATTTAGCATCAATCCATTAACAAACATAGGTACTGGTACAATAAGTACTATTTGAATATGTATCTGTAATTAATACAAGCCCAAAATCATATTATTTGGTCCACCTAAAAAAATTATTCTGATCTTACATAGAATAATTGCTGTATTCAATTTATTTGTATTTTAAATTCTGTTATTTTTAGGAAGATTTCAAGGAAAGATAACAACTGAAATAATAACAAATTTACAAAAATAACTAACACAAAAATTTCGTTTGGCCCAAAGGTATAGGCTGGTACCACAAACACTGTTTTTAAATCTGATGACAACAAAATATAGAAAAATGTTTCAAATAAAGATTGTATGTAATATTATTATACATCTTGATTCCAACGAAATTTACTCTAAATCATTTATTTACAAAAATACACTCAAAAACCCTAATAGGCATTCTAATAATCTACCACTGTTGATGAATTGTTCCCAAAATCTAATAAATTCGTAACACAAATAAGTACTTCCCTTGAATATATATATATATATATATATATATATATATATATATGTGCAGGAGGTAAAAATAATAGTATTTAAGATATAAACATGGTGAATTAAACAATTTTCCTTTGTTTGATTTTAACTGGGCCAAATGATATGATTCTGGGCTCGTATATTTAAAATATTCTCAGCATTATTTTTTACTTTTAAGAAGCTGTAATGCATCGTTCTGTATTTAAATGAGAATACAGTTACACTAATGACTAAGTTTACAGTCTCTTTAACATTTTAAACATAATCGAATTTGAGTAAATTGTCATGAACACATAATGCAATTATAATAACTCAATTTGCGCCCTCCTCAATACGCGGAAAATAATGAAACGATGAAAGAACCGTTCGAAACAACGAATGTAAATTCATGGCATTCATTTCTCAACGCAGGTAATATTTAACCTGTCTGCGACCGGAAATGATCTTCTACGCAGATTTTTTTCTATTAATATCTGCAGGTTTATCGATTTTGGATTAGTTAATGATTAATTATCCAAGAAACCACAAATCGTAAATCAATATCAGACATTAAAATATATTTACATTTTTATTTCATTTTGATATTTTCCTTTTATATACTAGTTCCTTTGCTTTATTTCCTCAATTTTCAAAATAGATTTTCATTTACCGCGAAGCTACAGGAAAACGGAAAGATAAATTTACCTACGTGTATTGTTTATCACTCTGTTATCATTTTGTTAAACTATAGCCAGTTTTAACCGGATGATGTTTTTGATTTATACTGTAAAAATAAGCAAACATGTTTCCAACACTTATGTGCTCGTCTACCTTAACCTGATATAAACGGTAATATATTAATTAAAACAATACATCATAAAATAAACAATTACAAGAAAAATCTAGATTTCTTAAGACTGATAATCAAATTCCATGCAGTGCAATTACCTTAGAGTACATTTCCAAATTGAGTTCATTGTTAAAATTATTGTTTACGTAACGTTTAAATAATTTTTTTGTACCCAGAATGAAAATGAAATCATTTTCCCTAAAGACTTCAGCGCGTAAAACGCTTTCGTTTTCGCAGTTGGCTGGCAATTTTTTACCCCACGTTTTCAAATAGAAGCTATAAATATTTCTGTTCAGTCCCAATTTACCTCACGAGAATTAAATCACTGATTTCTCCCTCGAAACGCTTCCCCGAAAAAAAAACGGCCGTCTCTTTAAACTAACGAGAAATTAATCAAATACTCAATTTAAATTTATTCTCATTGTTCTTTAATAGCGTAAAACTACGGTTTGTAGTTTTATAGGTTTATAAGTTTGATATCATTCTGCATAATTCGTTGTGCCTACAAATTATTACAACAATTTATAATTAATAATAACATGTATTTATTATAGTTGATAAAATAATTACATACAACAGAACATAAGTAAATAAATGTATAATTACAATTTTCTACTGTTACATTTTTTTTAAATGAAAACTTAAAATTAGCTGAAAATTTACACAAGCGCATAGAAATATCTCTGTTTAAAATATTTTTAATCTATCATACAGTGTACTTCAATTTCGAGGTTTACTATTAGGAATTCGAGAAATATGAGAGCTTTACGACTAAATTTGAAAACAGTTGCCACACTAGTAGATAATTTTAATGATCCATTGTTCCATCACATTGGTACTCGTATAATAGTAAAGAATAAAAAAGTATATTTTTTCTGATTTTAATAATGTATAAGTTTGTACACTAATATTTTACGTGATCAGGCATTTTAGTGCCTAGTTAAACAAATAACTATTATCTATTTATATTTTCATAAAATTTCATTCTGTTGCTTTGTGAAAATTATATAAAATGGAGAGTGATGAACATATTTTTTTTTTTAATTCTTTAATTCGTAATATACATGATATACGTGTATATTTGAAAAATGCAAATTGCGGTTATGTTGATGAAATATAGAAATGTCAATGTTGTTATCATAACAACGAGACAGTAAAAGTGACATTTTACATTTGCTCTCTGTCAAAAAAATCGCACTTTTAATGTCCATCAGCAAAAATATTTATTTATGTATCAAGGGACTGAATTTTACTTTTTATCATGAATATGGAATTTATTTGACGAGGCCCGTAGGGCCGAGGAAAATAAACTACATGACATGAGTGATAAAAAGGAACTTCAGTGCCGCGGTACATATTAAATTTTATTTGAAGTATAATGTTACAAAAAACTTTAAAAAATGGGTATTGGTTATTTATTTATTGGTTAAGTTTACATATCTGTCAGTTGACAGGCAAACATTTGAACTTGCCGTTTAATGACAATATTGGCGTACTCTAGTGCCGATTTTAAATAATAGTATTTAATACATTAAGGGAGAGAAGTGTATGATTTTTTCCCGCCGAGTACATTGAAGCACAAGACATAGACAAGGGAAAAAATACACTTCTCTCCTGCGGTGTATAAACTATTTCTTTCACGGCCCTAATAATTATCATGGATTTTATATACTTTAAAATTATTTGAATTGTAATATAATTTATGATAATTACCTTTGATTTGTTTAATTTTGTTAATTTTTCACGTTATTTGAGCACTTTCCCTCACGACAGGAAACAAAGTGCACAAATCTCCCGTAGTTATAAAATTGGCTGTTTCTGTCATGATTTTGGTATCATAGAAACCGAGTTTCTCTGCCAGTCGTGAAAAAAAAATTTATATGAGAAGAAACAAATAACTGAAATATAAATTTTATGTCTATATATCAAGTGTAATTATAAATACAGATTTCAAATTCGCGTTAATATGTAGAAGAACCATTGGTTTAAAATTATTTATTCCATACCAATTATATTTTTATATGGCAATTCTTTGTCCACAATTACAGTTATAAAAACGATATTTGGTTTCCAAGGAAGTTTTGCTAATCAATTCCAATATTATATGATCCACCTAGGGTGGTTAAAGCAACAAATTTGTAATCCTGCAAACAAAAACAGGCTCCCTAGTCGTGCTATTAAGCAGCTAAGAGGTGTAGCAGTGAGTCACAAGGCAGGCAGAGGCAGATGAAGCCCGCAGAGAACGGAAGAATTAGAAAGCACCGCGACTGCGCGGTTAGGGGTGGTCCACACCCGTGGCGGAAGAGACGCGCGGGCGACGCTGGCGACAAGGCCCGTCTGGCGTCGGGACGCGCACCGAGGCCGCATCACGCCTGGCGTCGCATTTGAAACAGCGTCATTACGCCAACACACTTCGATGGAATTTTAAACTCTTTATTCTGTGCTTAGTTCGTGCTCGCGAACGAGTTGTTGGTTCGATTCACTGAACACACTAACGTATTAATCTTGAATAAATGCGGGAATATCTGTAGTTTTCTCTAGTTTTAATTCTTCTCACGAACTATTTAAATTTATGCAAAACAACTGGCATTATTAAAAAGTACACAGTTGAAATACTTCTCGTTGAAAACATCGAATTAAAATGAGAATTAAACAATCCGAAATCCCTAAACCTTTCAAATTCCTGTTTTAAAATGTTTAATCAATTAAAGCATGTAGAATATATTGCCCAAACTCTCATTTGCATATCTGTTTTTGTATTTTAGTATTGGGAATCTGCAAAATTCTCGAACTAAAATTTCACCAAGATATATTTAGTTTTATCGTTGTTGTTAACACGTTTGTTAACTACAAAAAAAAAAAATTGAATAAAAAAAGTTAAATAGTTTATTGTAGAGGAAGAATTTCTACATTTTTGATACTAATATTTATAATTGTATTCAACCTGGAACCGGAAAAATTAAAACTACTTATTGGTAAATTTCTTAAAATCATCAGTGCCATGGAATAACAAAGATATATACCAATTAATAGTTATTTACTTTACAAGTGGGCAAAGTAAGGAATTATGCATGAGAGAGTGAGTAATTCCACTTTACCCACGTGTGAAGTATAACGTTTTATCAAACATCTCCTTATAAATGCAAAATTTATAAAAAAAAAAATTATTTGACAGTGACATATGCTTTAAATTTTTAAAAGTAAAATGTCAATCAAAGTGGTTATCAAGGTGTTGTGTGTTACTATTATTGTTATAAATAGAAAATTACTCACTCACTAGTGACTTTTCTCAAAATTATACCCACTAGTGGGTAATCTGTTACTATCCTTGCTTAAAATCGCCATAGTTATAGAGCATTTATTGAGAGGTATTGGATAAAAGTTATTGTTTTTATTAGTCATCTGCTGTCATCAGTGTTTGATGCAAAGTGTCAACTAAAAATATTTAGAAGAAAATTAGACATAGTGAAATGGTTCTATGGTCAAAATAGTGTTCAACAAATGTATTAAATAACAATAAATAAATTCCTAATTAATATTACATTTATTTTATTATTTGATTTTGTTTTACCAATAAACATTTTTCAGTTCAAGGTAAACCGAATTATAAATATTACTATAAAAAATGCAGAAATTTTTCCTATGTAATAAACTATTTAATTTTTTTATGTAAAATAATTAGGGAAGTCAATAACAATTAAAACGCTATGGCATGTCCTTCGATTCACCGTCCTGTTTATACTCAACTATATTACCTATATTATAAATTATAACACAAGGAACAAAAATGATTTCAAAGTATCACTCTCTAGAATTAATACAACACTATCCGGGATTCTGAGAGCAAAATCGTTTAAGCTAATTTCAATAATCTTCCTCTTGTATCACACAGATAAACAACAAAAAAAAACTTTAAAAAGTTTTAAATACAATTTATATACTCTGAATGAAATTATAAAAGCCTTTTGGATTAAGTTTTGTGAGAATTTTGTTTCCCTGATGAAGAATTTTGTAGAACAAGTGTAATTTTACTATGAATTCTGAAAGTTTTTCAACTCTAAATAAACTTAAGAGTTTGTAATATTATCTCATCTCTAATTATTATTATTTTGTATACCTATATTGACTATTTCTACACAATTCGTACTCGTGTCCATAGAAGTAAATTTATTATTAAATTGTAAATTATGAAATTTAAATAACAAAATGTGTGACATGAAGTCAGCAATCTTGTACATTGTTTTAATACGATGTTAGATTATTATTTATTTAATAAAATATAGATTTCTCGACTGGATGGGAAAGATGAAAGTTGTTTGTTTGAAGGATCAGTCTGATTATTAAAGTTCAATCACACAACAATGTTTCGACTTCAATTAAGTCATCTACAGGGTGATAATTGTTTAGTTAAAATTAGCACTCTGATGAAGACTTAATTGAAGTATAAACGTGGGTGTGTGGTTGAATTACGGAAAATTACAACAAATTTTAATTACACGTAATTTATTTAAAGCTTATTAATAATTCAAAACAAAATACCTTATTTTTATAATTTATGGGTATTACTAAGACATTAAGTGAGTGGTCAAAATTTTAGTGTTGCAAATAAACTCGGTGTAAATAAGTAAATATTTTTCAAAGTTGTTTGTGAAAATATTTTGACTGAAAACACAAAGGAATGTAAAAGATTCGAGAGGAGGGTGAATCATGAGAGAAAATATGCCGCTGAAATTCCTACGGCACTTACTTATCAGGGTAGTGGCACTCCATAAATTAATTAACTGAATTCCTGTATTACCAGTCAAATTATTTACGATAATTGACAACTAATTATCTTATTAAGTGAGTAATATTCTAAAGATAAATTGAATCCTTGTAATTATGTTTTGTTTATTTTTACATTATTCTTTTTTCCAACACAATTACTGTCGTTTCCAGTGATTGAAAAATCCGTCAGACAAGCAAATTTATAGGAAGTGAAATGAGAAAGTTCATGTTACAATCATTTTAAAAAGATAATTAACTATTAACTACATTCAGATCTAAAATAGTTTGTACCGGAAGAGAAGCGTAAATTTATCATTTCCTGTTTAAAAGGGTAGATAGTTCGCTCTATCTATTGTAACAGGAACACAAAAGTTATAATACTAACATTATTACACCTCTTAAATACACTAAGTAGTAATGACACACAACTTCAGTAGCAACGGGGATCGGTTAAAAACGAACGAAATTTATTAACTAAACTTTGTTACATCATTCGAACTATTAAACAAACTTTTAAGTACTGCTTATTATAAGAACTCGCTCCACTGTAGTTGAAAACCACTGTTTACAATGATTAAAACTTTTTACTTGCAACCTAACGCAACGAAAATTACTACAATTTTACGTATTCAACCACGCAATTCGGAAACACGCCAAGAAATGCATCATGCGAAACGGCGAGAAGTCCCCAAAGATTACGTAGTAAATTAGGGGAACCGGGGGAGAAAGTGACATACGATATACGGGTTTTTAAAAGCGTTTTCCAGCCAAATATTAGCCAAGGGGGTTGCAGTTTTGCACTCTCAACATCATAAATTCAGAAGGAACATTTATTGCTATTTACTATTCATGTGTTGCCATGGTAACCATAAATAAATAGAAGAGGGAAAATATTGGAACTAAACCAAACAGTGTTAAATAATTCTAGGAATACAAGACCCTTCAATTTAATTAATTAAATAATTCTAAAGCCATACATATGTCGAATTGAATTTAGGACGTAGGCGTTTTGCAACTGTATATTTCGAAAATACCATATTTCGTTTAAAATTAAAAGTTATTAATGAAATAAAACTATAAATTTCGTGTTTACATATTTTACAATTTTGAAAAACTGGATTATATAACTATATCTGTTCCTGAATGAATTTTATCCAATTTTAGATTTATAAAAGTTTTCAGGTTGCAATTTTTGCAAGATAAATTTTAATTTACCTCATTGATGTAATCAAGAGATCCTCTATTGTCTATTCGTATCCCACAGTCGATAGTTAATCATTTTAACTTTACCCCTGTGGTTTCCCCTTCCACATCTTTGCTTGCCGTGAAAAAATTTATGAAACTATCTAAATTGAACACTATTTCTACAGTTTTAAAAGCTCTTGATTGTTGATTTTCTAAAAATATTGTGACATCAGTATTGTTGTGTGTTGTGGATCTCAAACAGTAGGGATTGTAAATAATTATAGTCACATAAATGTACTATTTATTTTTTATATATTATTTATCACTTTTAGACAAGACTGTGCAACCTTTCTACAAACAAATGATAATAATATAAAACAATACATAAAGAAAGGTGAACTAATAACATCTACCTGTCTCAGGCTCGTTTTCGCTTCGATGAAAGCCTACAAGGTAGCGTTCCAGTATTACTATATTTCAATGGTTAAATCAAATTTTGGGAATGTCAACTTTTACAAATATTAGTAAAGGTAGCCACCTGGATTTTAATTCTATTGTTTAAATTAAATAAAACATTGCTGTTGATTATTCAATCAAAATGTAAAAATTGACTGTTCGACAAGGGTTGAAAGGAAACGAATAAATCACTTTATTGTTGAAGTTATTTCCATACAGTTTTTTTGAACGTACTCTCCCAAATCCGGGATTTAAAAACCCGCATATCTTAAGATTGATGCCTCACAAAAGCCCTTAAAATGGTCCATTTTTACTTTCCCACACATACTATAAGTATAAGAATAAAAAAACCGATACCGAGATTTCTGCAGAAATACATATTTTGAGGTCTCGAATAAGTTTTGATTATTTCCTCAACGACATCCGTATGTTCGCATGATCAATAACTTACGAAGGAGAAAAGATAGGTAATTATAAGTTTCGTAACAATACAGAGGACTAAGTTGATTTTGGTGGAAGTGAACTTGACACATAAAACAATAAATTAAGTTTATGTCGAATATGGATCAGCAAGAAAAAAGTTTCCTATAAAGAAGTTAGCAATAGTAAAAACTTTTCTCATATCTGTTTCAAAATTTGAGAAAGACTAAATTACGTTTTATAATATAATAAAATTTTTCTCGTTTTAAAATGGAGAAAAACAATTAAGTAGTTACATAATTTAGGGTCTTACGGACGATGCACATAAAAGGTCGATTCAATAAAAACCTATTATGTACGTTTTACATACAATATATTAATTGCAGATTATTTTTCAGTATATGTAGTATGATAATTATATTTGACAATTTGACACATGATGTTGAGATTAAAAAAATATAATTCCAAAGAGTGTTTTTTCTGTTGTTTAGTTACCAAGTTGTATATTTTTTATTGTTTTTACTTTATCGGACTTGTCCATAAAGAAATATTTTATGAATGCTAAACAATATCATAAACAAGTGATTATAGTACAGTCGAACATTTTATTAAAAATATTTTCCTATTAGTTAAAAAAAGTCTTATTACCTACCTCCCAAAAACAATTAATTCCACGACTAGACTAGGAAAATTTCTTTTAGAGGTTTTAAGAAAAGATACATTTCTATTATTTTTAAAATCAATATTTGGATAAGTACCTAAAGAATCTCTAGAATAACCTCATTCGTAAAATAATTTAAAAGCTAGGTTTCAAGCTGGACAAAACAAAATAAAATTTATTAAAACTGTTGATAGTTTGTGAAAAGTTTAAAGACAATAAAATGAAAATGTAATAATCACGGAACAATAACATTTTAATTAATATACATAAAGTCAAAAATGAAATACAAAATTCAAACAATACAATAAAAACAATGGTTCCATTTTTGTTTGCTCAGTAATATATAACCAGTAGGTATTATTTCCGATAATTTCAGGAATAGCGAAATACAAATTTTAATAGTGTTTAGAGCAAGAATAAATATATAATGAAATTTGCTAGCTTCTAATAAATATTAGAGCAAAATAATTTAGATAATTTTAATTACATTTCCAGAGGCAAAATTACACAATTTTTAAGGACTTGGAATGCGTCCGCTATAAGAAATTCTCTTCCGGTTGTATTCAAATGAAGGTGACCACCTCCGGCGCACGTTAGCTTATGAGTGATGTGTTTTTTACACTATAAACACTTGTATCGGTAATTTCGGTGGCCGAGCGCGAATACACATAATGAGCGTTTTTAACCGCATACCACACGCCATATTGCACGAGATCACGCACAAGCTACGTTACACGTCACGCATAAACGCGTGAGTCACAAAAATTAGATGCTACATTTAAATAATCACGCAGCATGAGACAGAAGATAGTTTCATCGGTACTTGTGATAATTCGGTAAGATAAATTTTTAACTAGCGGTGACAAGGTGATATAAATGCTTTGGGTAAAAATAGCCATTCGTTTAAAATGAATTGTGTTTCATAACAAAAGTTTTTATTTCCGTGCAAAATTGTGCTTTGCTGATAATATCAACGGCTGAGTTTTTCTGCGTCTGCTTGTAATTTATTTAATTTATTAGCAAATGTAACGAACGTTTCGATTGCTCAAAATTCCCACAAAAAATATTATACAGGACGTAAGGCTCTCAGCACAATATCCGGTATCCAAGTTGTGAAACTGTAATATCATTTAAAAAGAAGAATACGAAAGAATCATTATTCGAGTGTCGAGTGAAACCAGTATTTACTCCTTTTACACACAACTGTTTAGATAATTAGTTTCATTCATTATAATAATAATAACGATATTTTGTTTTAATGACAAAAATCAAATGGTGGATTATTTAAATGGTAAACCATTTAACTATTCTTTTTCTTCTAAGGAACGACAGATCTAGGAGGACCAGTGTCTCAAGTGCCGTGGTACTTGATACACGACAATGACATTTAAGGTTACAGAACTTATATTTATATTACTTTCAAATATCTGGTATAATTATAGCTTATAGCAATCATAAAAAAATAGATGGCAAGATTTTCATATATAATACCATTAGTGATACAAGTTATGTAGACAATTTTTGTTGCTGTATTTAATTTTCAAGCGTAATAACCATGAATGATGCAGCCCCAAAAATTACAACACGAATGGTATTCAGGGTAAAATTCGACGAGTCAAAATGTATTCTTTCTTTAAATTGAGTTGCAAATATATTCACTTCTATAGCAACAGTGTTACAATTCAAGTGTTTAAAATTGTCGAAAAAATGTCGATGTGGTCACTAGTGAAAAATATCAGTATAATTCTTTTCAATTGGTGGAAAATTAAAAATCCTCAAAATCTATTGGACCATTTTTGACAGATGACACATGAGTTGAATTGTCACGGAAATACATGTTTTTAGGTGCCCTGATTCCGTTTTGACCGTTTTGTGAATGACGTCTCGACGTCTGTTTAGATGGATGGATGGATGTGTGTCCGTTTGTTAAAAACATTATATTCAATTTATTTCGAATATGAAAACAGGTACGATCAAACAAATTCAAATAAAAGATGTTGGTAACTATTTCTAATATAAAATGTTATTTGCAATTTTCCGGTTTTGAAAAAACTAATTTCATTTAATGATATATCATTGGAGGGCATGCTTTGACGGCTGGTAACCGAACATATATCAATACTGAGATCTGCTTTGAATAGAGTACCACACCTAAAATGGCTAAATAGCGTGATGATATATTTATTTTATTTATGATAGATTTTGAAATATAATATAATAAAAGTTGATTATACAGTACCGAATTTCGTAATAAATTAAAGGTCTTAGGAAGACGACTTAAAGTCAAATATTAAAAATTATTTTTGGACGATTGTCACTTGTTTTCATAATAGTTATTAAAATTTTTGTATTTAATTGGCGCAGTCTGAAGGGGGAATTTATATTACCAGATTTATGTACATACATACATCAATATCGTTTATATATGAATAATCGCAGTTGCTATGATAATTGACAAAGAACTGAAACCTATATTCTATATTTATATGTATAAGAAAGTCATTTAACATCATACTCTTCCACTATTCGTTATGTATTTGGATGGGCGAAGTTAATGCGCATTCCTACCGCGGACTCATATTGGTTTGTTGATATATAGCACATGAATCAGCACAAGAACGAAAATAATATTTGACCCATAACACAATAAAAATATTTACGACCTTGGTTCGTACATCGCAGACTCCGAATTCAAACCCCAGCAAGAATGTTCAATTCAATTCAACAACACCTCTACTATGACGTCACAACATTTTTTTTTAAATCATTGTGACTTAATGAATAACAATTAAGACTTTTTAAAAGTGTAGATAGTCTTCAATATAGATAAAGTTTCATAACAAAAAATAAATAAAAAATGGTGAAAGACCCCATTCAATTCAATTTAAATTCATGTCATAATTGTCTTCTTAATTTCGTAAGAAGTTCCTTATTTTCACAAAGAAAATTCATTTGGTAAATTCTTCCTAACTGCATCCAATATTAAACAAACTTCTACATTCCACCGTGACAAATTCCTTAAAATGCGTGAGTCTTATTGTCACCTCGACAGCCAATTCGCTGCTGACATTTCTTCCTTTCTCCTTCCGCTTGCTTCACAGATGAACTTCACAATCCTCCGACGTCGTTTAACACCCCGTCGCGACGTCTTGTTAATTAGACGCCGACGAAATGCGTCCACCTTCGCAGATCTTCTAGCTGATTGTTCGCGGGCTGCAACGTTCGTACGTTGAACTTTCCACTTGCAAGCGCTCACTGGAATAGTGTTTTGACCAAGTTCATCGTGATTTGCGAGGCGGCTTCGTTCGATGATGAAAAAATATCGCCAAGGTAGGTGTTTGCTCATTCTTATAATACGTGTTTTACAGGGCAATAAATTTTCATTTATTTATATATTCGTAATAAAATCGTTTAAAGAGAAACTGGGCAAAATGCAAATTCATACGCTACGCTACATCATTTTTTGGTACAAATTATTTTAAAGCCAATTTTTCGTATAAGAGAAATAGCTTCATAGTACCGCATTGAATAGTGTCCTTTCACCATTTTTTTAATTTTTTTTTATGAAACTATCTATATTGAAGACTATCTACACTTTTAAAAAGTCTTAATTGTTATTCATTAAGCCACAATGATTTTTTAAAAAATGTTGTGACGTCACAGTAGAGGTGTTGCTGGATCTAAAACAGTAGAGATTGTAAATAATTGTAGTCATATATTTTTTTACTTATTTTATTATTATTATTACAATAAAATAGAACATTTATGTAACAAAAATTATTTAAATCTGTACTGTTTTAAATCCAGCAACAACTCTACTATGACGTCACAACATTTAAAAAAAAATCATTGGATATAGTTTCATAAAAAAAATTTAAAAAAAATAGTGAAAGATCCCATTGTAAATCACAAACCGACAGTCACCATCTGACGGCTGGTAATCATACATCAAGTAGAGTGCCACACCCGCAAAGGGTATGATGTTATACCGGGTGCAGAATTGAAATATAGCGTACAAGGATTACAACGCATTTGTTATATTACTGTAAATTTTTACCTATTCACATTACAGCAAAAGTGTAATTATTGAAAAATGCATGCTATAATGCCCTTTTGGTTACCTAATTGCTAGTAATGCACGATATATGAATTCAAATTAATATTTATTAGAAAAATATTTGATATTTCAGAAAACAAAACGAGCTCAGAATTAATATCATTCGGTCCAATTAAAATCATACAAAAGGAACATGGTTTAATTCACCATATTTATATCATTTTTACCTCCCGCACATACATACATATAAGGGAGGTATTATATTTATGTTACGAATTAATTAGATTTTGGGAACAATTCATCAAAAGTAATTAGTAGATTATTTGAAGGTCTATCAGTGTTTTTGTATACATCTTACTAAATAAATGAAATCGAATAAATTTCATTGGAATCAAAAAAATGTCGAATAATATTACCTGCAATCTTTATTTGAAACATTTTTCTATATTTTATTGTCATCAGATTCAAAAATAGTGTTCGTGGTACCAGCCTATACCTTTGGGCCAAAGAATATTACCTACAATCTTTATTTGAAACATTTTTCTATATTTTGTTGTCACCAGATTCAAAAACATTGTTCGTGGTATCAGCCTATATCTTTGAGACAAAGAAATCTTTATATTAGTAATTTTTGATAATTAGTTTTTTTTATTATTATTATTAAGTGGGTTTTCGCAAAGCGGTCACCCATCCAACTACTTACCGCGGGAAGCATTGATATAATTAGTTATTATTTCAGTTAATATTTTTCCTTAACATATTCTGAAAAGTAGCAGAACATAAAGTACAAATAAATTGAGTACAATATTTTCCGTCTGTATGATCAGAACAAATGTTCTTAAGTTTTTCTAAATGTCTTAACTGGGACAAATGATATGACTCTGGACTCGTAGATTTATTTATTATTACAGTGTTGTATTATTTTCTGTAGGAATTTCATAGATCTTTCATTTTTGTTTAATTTTCCATGACCGGATTCCAATTATTATTGCATACATTTTTAAATGCTGAATATATTTTGTATTTACACTTCTGCTGTAAAGTGAATAGGAAAAATTTACAGCAATATAAATTAAATAGCATTGAAATCCCTATACGTCACATTTCAATTCTGCAACCGGCATTTATATTATATTGTGGAATATTTTCACTCGAAATAATTAGAGGGCGCCACAAAGCTGAATAATACTTAGTCAGAATATAGTTAGTCACTCACTAATCACCCTTAGTCATGTGTAATTACTACCTGCCGAAATATTAGAAAGGAATTTTATTAAAAATAAAAGGTAAACTACATATTGAATAAATCCTTACTGTTAACTAAAATAATAATAAAAAACAAGAAAAATAATTAAATTCGCTATGTATATTTTTATCTACAATGTTACGTACATGGCTTTAGCATATAACAGTAGGCGAAAACATTATTGATAAGAAATGATTGCTAGAAAATTTGCTGTATTGCTCTTATCGAAGTATGAATCATTTTTGTTTCAAATAAACTAACTCATTTCAATTTCCAAAAGTAGCGGATGTTATTCATAGTTAAGTAATCGAATCCTTGTTAACTGCCAATAATAATAATTGATACCTTATTATAACTTTTAAAACAGAAAGTTTTACTGTTACTTCATATTTTACCGTAACTAACCATATTTCTGTCAGTAGTTATTAGTTAATGAAACAGTTGTTATAGCAGTTATCAGGTAACTAAACAAATTAGTACGAATGTTAATATGTCAAATGTTAAATATCTAAATTTGACAAATTATTTATCAAGGACTTTCCTCTCGTATTAGACACATTTTTTGCACATGTTTCTAAAATCGATATGCTTGGACCTAAAATACACTTTGACAGCACAACTGACACATTAAAAGTTATGTTATCAGACACAAGCAGTGTTGCCAATGAACCTATTTCAAATCTAAATTAAAGTTGTCAAGTTGAGATTTAATCTAGAAAAAGGAAAATATAAAGATAATTTAAAGTATAAGAATTTTCAATAAAATTAGAAATTTATTTATAATTCTTATAATATATTTTTTGTAAATAACATTCATACTGATTCTTTTCCTCTCTATAGAAGAAAAACAAATTTTCCTCACAATTTTGAGAGAAGAACGGTGGGGTTTCCTAGCATGTCGTGAAAAAGCATATTTTTTCATTCACTTTTTTTCACTTACAACCTTTATATTCGTGGAAAAAGTATTGCTTTGAAAGAAAAAATTATTGAAACTTATATTAAGTTCTAGCTCTACTCGAAAATAATTGAGTGTTAATATAGAGATTATATCCGGTCGAAGTGACGTAAAATGTAAATCCAAAATAAATACATCATCTCTATTTCAAGCCTGAATATTTAACTAAAAATATTTTAACAACAACGAAACAAGTTTTAAGTGGTTAATACCTCCAAAAATTGATTTGTTTACATTTTGGAGCCAAAACACCGGAGGGAATTCAAATTATAAAGTGAGTACAACGATATCAAAAAAATATGTCACAGTAATTCCCAAACAAAGAAATGAAAAAGAAAGTCTTGAATCACACAAACAGATGCCAAGCATGTTATCGAAATGGACAGCTGTTACGCAAAGATCCGTGTTTACGGAATCGTCTTTAGTCTTTACACGAAAACCATCGGAGCAAATACAAAATACGAAAGGTTCTTGAACGCTGCAGATATTAAAATATCACCCTCAACATGTTTCTATTTGTCTCGGGGCATAGCATGCACTACATGATACACCTAACATACATGTGACTCCTGCTGCTATTTTTAGATTGTCGCTACATAAATAAACTCTATTTTAAAGTTTTCCTTGACAATGATCACAGGCAAGACGCCTGACAAATACATCAACATCTTTGTAGGCAATAATTACATGTGTGAAGAAAATAATAGACAAGCTTAATTATTTTGTCTGCTAGCTAAATCAACAATTAGTCTACCACGGAAATATTTCCTAATCAAATATTTATTCATTTTAAATTGATTACACATTTGTCAATATGTATCATTCTCGTTATCGCCTTTCTCCATCACATTTTTGACTTTTTGACACATTGGCAATTTGGCATGTGAACCAAAAATAGAAATATTTCGAATAGCACAAATGCATTTCTTTCCCGATAAAGTTATTTATTCCAACAGAAAAAAAACTACATGAATGACATGTAGAAAAGTCCAAAATAAAGTACAACGTAGAACTACTACTCAATACTTTCCAGATTAGTAAAATGTAATCAGCAGATGATTCATAGTCTTCGCAGAATGAATAAAAGAAAAATCCAGGAGAAAAGGTATTTCCTCCCCAGGGTTGGATTGGGGTTGCTTTAGATTCAGACCCGCAATAAGAATCCAATAAAACAAAGTATTGTGTCAGATGATGGTCGACATTCCGAGACCACGTTACGAATTGCACTGAACAATATTTTTTATTTATGAAAAATTCACGAGAAGTCCGGTCGATAGTTGATTAAGGTTCAACACGAAGAAAACACCAAAGGTCACTGTTGAAATCATCGTGTCAAGGATGTTAATGGTGATAATGATGGCCGGTTTTAACTCTAATCGCTGATTCTAAATTGCTTTAACTTTATAAACAACCTATTGTATTCTCATGGGAACGTGTTTTTATTATCAAAAATTGCATTCAATAAATTTTAGCCTAACAAATATTTTCAACGTGTTTTATTAATAAAACTAATCGATTGATATTTGTGGTGTTACATGATGATAACATCTTATCTCATTTATCCATCCAGCGCTATGATAATAAACATCTCGACAAATACCTTTCGTAATGTACATACATAGTTAAAAATCTGGCAATGCTCTACTTAGCAAATAAATGGTTCCTAATCACTCACACGAAACATTTATCTATTGGTAAAAAATTTGGTATGTCAATATCATTTTTATCAATAATAATTTGAATGTGTTAAAAATAAGGGAGGGGTTGCTCACTTATTCACCGGCATTCTAGCATTCGATGCAGGGGCTCCTGAAACCGAAATCAGCAACTGTGACGATGTTTCTCGGATGTGTTAGAAGTACCGCAGTATATAGCATCGTTTGTATTTATGCAAATTAAATGAAATTTACAATAGAAAGGTATCCGGCATAGAAAATAAAATGCAGAAAGTTTGTGCTCTCTGATCGGTTAAACCCACCCTGACGATGGATAAAAAATTGACAAATGCATTGCTATAGAAATGAACAACGTATCTATTTATTATATTGCCAAAATTCCTGCGAGAACGAGCAGGTGCGAAATATAAGTTTACATACGGCTGTCACAGTGACGGGACGCTAAAACATGCTTCTTCGTCGATTGTATATTTCATGAATCAGATCACTCACCTCGCCACTTTCTGCTGCAGGTGAATCCTCCACAATGTTGTAAATAATGGGTGGTAAGCCCGGCTGGCCCAGGAGAGAAAATCCGTATCCATTATGTTCATTTTTACTTAAAACAACTAACAATTCTTCTGCCATATTCCCTCACAAACCACATTCGTAAGCCATTTCAACGAAACTAACCGAAAGGAATCGCTATTTTGCTGAGCCGTGGTAGTGATGGGCATGGCCCGCTAGATGGCGTCTGATCGCTGCGCATTCAGATGTTTCCATTGGCATACATCGTGCCATCTATGGAATCTCACTTTCACTACTACAATAAAACAAATTCCGAACACGGATTCCTGCTTTCACGATATGTAGCGTTTATCCTTATTATCAATGATTTATTTCCTTTTTTTCACCTCTTTATGATACCAGAAATTTATTCATTTTACTGTCATAATACAATCAATTATAATTTAGTTTAATTATGTACATAATCATTTAATTAAGTACAGATACACATGACGGGCATACATATTATAAATAAACATATTTTATCACAAGTTATTTGTTAACAATACCAACCACTTTCATGATTTGTACCCAGGACATTTAGGTATAGGGATGCAGGTACCAGACTTATCTCTTGCGAAATCATCTCTACATCTACATGCATGTACACATTGGTACGTATTAATCGGACACATTTGTCCCAAAGAATCGCATTCTACTTGGCATGCGGAACCACAGGAAAATACTTCGTCTTGTCCATGACAGGGACCTTAAACATGCATTGTTAATAAAAAATACAAATATTTGTGCATTATTTGTTACGAAAGCATGCATTGTTTATTATGGAAATTTAAAAATGTTTTCAGAATGAGTCACAAAAATTTTGTCGTTTTAAAAGTTGTTAATTAGTTGCATGCTGCCAATGACCTTTGTTAATATCATTTGCATGCTTTAAAATAAAACTGTACCTGTAAAAAAACTGGACATTTATGTTTATTTTAATTACATTTAATATTTATTTACAGTATGCTAAAGTACTATACAAATTACTCATTACAGTAATGGCACAAAACAGAGAAAATTGAGAAATATTAACGTTTAAAAATAATTCTTCTTTTTTAAATTTGCTGTGGTGCAGCAGGTAAATCCTGTTTTGTCAGTTCACCTGCATATTTCCAATAACATAAGAATAAATTAAAAATTAATGTAGGCAGATAAGCAATTTAAATAACTGAACATCTTTATTTCTTACAATGCTCAAGAGGAATGCAGTTCCCCCATCGGTTCCTCACATATCCTTCTTGGCAGAAACATCCTGGAACGCACAATTCTGGACAGTACACAGCTTGGGATGTCCGCGTAGCGGAGTCGCAGGTTTTTGGACAAGATGAGCCGCAATCTGTGTAAACTTCATTTGTTCTGTAGCATCTGTTCACCTCTGGAAATAATTAACAGATTAAGAGATTTTTTGCGGGCTGGCTTATGATGACTTCATTTACTAAAGTATGTGCGTAAAGTTTAAGAGATTTTGAGAGATACATTCTGCTCTAATCATTAACTTTTACTAACCTCTTTACTACCAATTATAGTCATAAATCACCGTATGAATGACCTTTTATTTTTTTAACTTAAATCTCACGCTCTTTCACAACACTTTCAAATATTATTTACATAAATCTTGAAACTATGAATTTATAAAATTATTTGCAATATAATATTTTTATTTATTTCAATAAATAGCAATCTTAGTCATCATAGTATGTAAATATTAAATTACCTTTGTACCAGACAGTTTTTATAGAAATTATAAATTATTACTTTATGCTATTGTTTCTATTTAGTTTTTATTGTTATTAGTGAAAAATAAATCACGTCATAGTTAGATAACTCGAATTTTTCGAATTATGATACAATTCTGTTATTATTTATGCAGAAATATGATATCATAATTATAGAGTTTATCAAAGATGACATAATTAAGACAAATTTAAGTTGTTTTAATTAGATATAAAATGAAACAAACATTTTGAGGCAGTTAACTTTATTCAACTACTTTTTAATTTTTGTTTCGGTTTTCATCAACAGCTAAAATAGGATGATATATAAAATTAGAATTATATAAAAAGATTGAACAGATTCTATATTATTCTATAGTTTAGATTTAGAAAGTAAGTACTTGTAATTCATTCAATGCAACAGAATTTAATTGTACATTTGTCTATCACATAAAAACATAAACTTATCAACATCTTACAATAAAAAATATGAAATAACATTATATTTTAGTGTATGTAACCGACTAATATTTCAATATTTACCCGAATTAAATATAAGAAAAAAAAGGTATTCATGCTAACTTACCCCGTTTGCGAAGTTTGTCATTTAAAGCACCACCATAAACAACCGCAGCAAGAAGAAGCACACCAAGAAGCACAAGAGCACGCATATTGCAAGTCGCGATCAAGATCCTCAGGAGAGATCCACAAACAGAATCAGACAGCGCGAACGCGGGTTCACAACGAATCCCAGTGGGAAGGTCACGCAGCCATTTATACCACACGACAGATCGGGCTGCAGTAATTGCATAAAAAACCCGAGAATGAATCGCGATAGCAGATAATCCGTAAAAGAAACGACGCTAAGAATTCAAACAGTGACGATGAACCATCTAAACAGCAAACAGGTTCCAAAATTCTTCAGGAACCTTAAAATACAAACAATAGAATCGTGATTTATGTTTCAAGGTCTGTCATTTGTTTAGCAATTCGAGACGTCACGGAATTGCTGTTTACGTATTTTTACTGGTTTAAGTGAAATCATTTTTGAGGAATGTTATTCTTCCTAATATAGCACTTGCGCATCATATTTGGTATGTAATGATTTTTAAATTTTCTTCGCGCAGGTTATTTGCTATGGTTGTTTATCAAATCTTCTTCGGTGGGTGCTGGAATGCTGCTGAAGTAAAAAGTGCATGGAAACTTGTTTCGATGCTTCTGTTCCCAGAATGCTAATTTGTTCACTTGTTTGTCATTTTGGGCCGTTTTTATTCGGAATTAACGCGGATGCCCAAGAATGAGTAATTGTTCAATTTCATTACTTTTTTATGAAGGATTTTCCACAACTAGGTTTTATTTAATATTTCATGAAACTGCATTAAAAAACTTAATAACAAATTCGTGATGACTTTTAATTAATTTATTACACAAACACGACGACCTTAAATATATTTAAGATCAAGTTTGATGGCATACTAAGTTATGAAATAGATAATTGCAAATGAATTGTGTAATATTAATCTCAATGATGCTATGAAAGATTATAATCAAAACTACATCAAATACTTTATTCAAAATATTAAAAACTAAGATTACAATTTAGTGGTGATGGTAGCCATGTCCATGCGAATGCTTGTGTCCTCCAGTTTTGGGTGGGCAGTCTTTGATCGGAATGCATGTACCAGAACTGTCGCGTGCATAGTCATCAATGCAATAGCAGGAATCGTTGCATCGAAAGTTGACAATTCTGCATATTTCACCCAAAGTTGCGCATTCTGTTTGGCAAGCACCACCACATGCGTATTTCTCGTTAGGGCGGTTGCATTCTATTGGACCTGCAAGCAAAATTTCATGAACTCCAGATGCAGTGAACATATTTGAAATTTTGCGAGTATTAATAGTTATGTAATCTGGAAAATTATCTACTTTGCCTAAGTGTCATACTCATATTAATAGCATGTAATATTTCAATTATTTAATATTCATATTATTCGAAAATGTCTTTCTAATTCAGAAGTGACTTTTAAAATAACTATTAAATGTGGTATTAAAATATTTCAAAACTGTTACATTATGATTTAGCAATTTACGTATGTTTGATAGTTTTAGAATCCATTAATATTAAATATATATATATAGTCAGGCTTATACTTATAACAGATGTTATTGTATATATATTTGCAAATAAAAGATAAACAGAAATATACTTACCAATGGCGACAGCAAATTCGTCAAGAATAAGCAGCGCGAAAGTAATACAAAATAAAGTTTTTAAAGCCATGTTAACTAAACAATAACACCAGGAAACTGAAATTTCATATTTTATACTTACGATCGTACCAGAACCGGATTTACTGGATATTATAATGTCATTATTTAACTATGAAAAAATTAATATAAAACTTCATTTTATTTATCTAATATATAATTGAGTATTAAAAAACCTGTTTTGAACACTGAAATTTCTTTAAATGATTTTGTTAGAGGTGTTTACCTTGCAAAAAGTATTTTTGATTAAACCAATTTTAATAGACCAATCGTGTGTGTTTTACATCCAAAATAATAAATAACGATAAATCAAAATGAAATGAATGTAATTATGGTATGTATTTAAAAGGTAGTACGTCTCTGTTTAGACTACTGATTTAATTACTTCTCTAGATTCTGCAAAGTGTTACGTCATTGAAAAATTGAGGTCTTCCCCAGTTTGTTGTGACCTTCAGTTATTTATGTTACGTTATCATTAATTAGTGAAATAAATTAAATTAAAACAATTACAATATGTCGTGAATTAATTAAGAACAATGCTATCTTCCGCTAAATAATGATCAATAAAGTGCTGACTAGCTATAAAAATGTATATGCAGATAAGAAAGTACCGCAAACGATTTGTAAAAATTTAAATGAGCTAATGCTATTCAAATTTATTTTGTTGAAAGTAAATAGTAAAATTGCGCCACGGATGACTTTTGGTTGTATGCAAGGCCGAAACAATTTTTTTCCATCTAATTTTAAATTACTCATATTTATTTATTGTATCCTGGAACTAAATATTATTTTATTTTACATATTACATTTCTCTATAAAATATTATTTGCGTCAAACAAATAAATACATTGATGACGAAATAGCTTCTTGCACTTTCAGAATAAGAAAAACGTAAGTAACATTTTATATATTTTATTAAAATGAGATACTATTTACATATACATATGCAACCGGTTTATACTGTAAAAAACAAAACTATTTGTTTTAAGTAAATATTTTCTTACGATATCTATAGAGTTACCCAGAAGTTTCAAATAAGTTCCCTCGGTATTTAAACTAATGGATTGTTAAGATATGCTGAGCTTTTTGAGGGCACTGATTTATTGGAATGCAAATATTATTTTTATCCCTGGCATATCCTTCAATACAGTAGCATTTATCGTTGCATTTTTTGTTGATTATTGGACAGCGCTGACCGAGAGTTGCGCACTCAGTTTGGCAAGCGCTTCCACATGCGAAAATTTCATTTGGCCCCGTGCAAATTCCAGCATCTAAAAATAAATAAATGTTAATAAAGTGAACATAAAATATTTCATTGAAACTTACGTCTAGCTGAAGCGGATCTACAAGTAATTAAAATAAAGAAAAGAATGTTTGAAATAACACTTGCTTTGATGACGAGAGATGCCATAGTTATGCTAAATTGTTAGAAAAATATTAAGTGAGTCACGTTTATAATGTTAAGAGAATTATGGGAGGGGAAGCGAGATAATAGAATGAAACAGAAATTGGAAGCAGGGTAAATAAAAGGAGGGAAATATATTTCCAATAATTTTATTAAAATATTTCAAAAGAAGGATTTGAATAAACAATATCGTCATAGTTTTTTTGTAACAACTAAAACATTTAGGGTAGAATATCTATCGCTGTTCGAGAAACTCTTGTACTCTTCAAAATATAATATATATTTTTGTAAATATGTATTTTCATTTTTGTTTCCCTTAAAAGAAAAAGTAGAACAGCTTTTCTGTCCATAAATTATCTGAGAGAAAGAATGAATTAATTTATCTATGATAGTGTATGAAGGGATGAAGTAGTTTTTATAAATTATTTAATACTTTACGATTATTCGCTAGTAGTTGAAGGTCAGATAATTTGCGGACATCTACTTTTAATTGGCCGTTTATAAATTGCACCGGTATTTGTCACTATGCTAAGTTATATATTTATATTTTCATTAAGTCACTATATTTTTCTAAATGTGACAAGGTTCTTAATTTTAGAATGTCGCGTGATTATCTTCTAGTCTAATGTGCAAGTTAGTCTGCGTTCAGTTTAGTGAACGACCGAGACCGATCCGATTCGATTCAATGATCTACCGCTACTCACCTCCTTCGTAACAAAATGTGTAAACAATGAGTTTGCAGGGATTCACATTTAGTCTTACCTAGACACGTGCACATTTTTGGGATCAAAACACTTAAACACACTTTCTTCAAAAACCCATAATATATTTCGAATAATTATCACATAAGAATCACAATACTCATTAACTTTACATAACCATCGTTATGCCATGTTAAAATATTTTGATTGATGGTCTTCACAGTGTATGTACGTAAGAAACCATCTATAGTTGCCTACAAGTAATTCCAATCATCATGTCATTACAAATACAAAATGTGGTGGGAAATTTGAAATAAATCTTTCAAGATCAAGTATTTAGTGAACAGAAACGTTTGAATATCAAACAGTAAGCACGCGTCTAGATGGGACAGACTGAGAGTGGACTGATTCGTGGTTCGTTGGTGGATGTGGATGAGGCATGGCAATGGCATGAGTTGAAGTTGAACTGAATGACTTGGTGCGCGTGATCACATGGCAGTGGTACCGGCAGCAGGTCTGCTAGCGGTACAGAGAGAATACACGGGGTTGATGCAGATGTGAGTGGTACGTGTATGCATGAATGTGAATGGTATGTACGTGTTGTGATCACTAGACTGAACGCAGCGCGTAAACACGCGTAATAATACTTGAAGCTGACAGACACCGAAATGGAGTGAAATTGCCAAAAACAGCTAGTCGCAGCGTAGCAGACGTTCGCCATCGCCGCAACTCTATATGATTAAGTTACTAAGACAATCCTTTTTACAATGTTTTGGTTCCAACAGCTATTTGCTAATTGTATATTTCATGTAAGTAGTAATAGAACTATTCTATAACTGGCCATCAATATGAGTATACGCCATTATACAATATTTTAGTAGGTAAATTATGTACAAATAATACATGTTGAAAATAGCTTCATTTAGACCTTCTTTCCTCATTTATTAAACACAGAATCATTCATCATCTGTCTTAATCATATCACACAGGTGTATCTCACAAATCGTTCACGGGCCGGACACAGCACAGCATAGCACGAACGACGCGCGGCACGAGTCAGTCAGTCTGGTGCGTGGCGGCGCGTGGTTGTGGACTCGTGCGACTCGCGAGTGAGTGCATGCGTGCCTCGGCCCTGCGAGGCTCAGACACACGGCGCGCTCCCGTCGTCCCTAGTCCGCTACATCATCGTCGGCCGTCGGTGGTCGGTGGGATCGCGAGCGCCACCGCTCTCAACGCGGTGGCCAGTGCAAGGAACTATGTTGTGTAGTCGTGTCGCAGGACACTCACTCGAACAGCGCTAGGATGTCGTCGTTCGTGGTCGCTCCGCCCGAGCTGTTGTTGCCGTTGCTGCTGGCACCGCTCGACGGCGGCGTGTTCAGGTCCGGCGGGTCTAGGTACGACAGCAACTCCATCGGGTCCACCACGTCTGGCAACAACTATACAAACAAACAAACAGCTAGTTTATAATCTTACGCTCCCCACACTGCATTCAAATAGTGCAACTTACGTTTAGCGCTTCCTGTCCAGTACCCTCACCGTCAATGACAGCCGCAGGGTCAAAGTTCAGGTCGGAGGGGATTTCGGACGAGGACGCGTTGTTCTCGCTCGTCGAGCTGCCATTGAGGTGGTCGGAGGCAGGTGGAACGCTAGGAGGGCCGCTGTTGCCGCCGCCGGGCGTGTGTGCACTTCCTGGCGTGCCACCCGGCGTGTGCGGGGTATGCGGCGTGTGGGGCGTATGCGGCGTGTGAGGCATCTGGAAAACAAATCAATAATTATTTACTACTGTTTAAATGAAAAACTATATCAAATAACTAAATCAATGAATCAGTATCAGTGTTTTACCTGTTCGTTGAGAGATTTCTCCATGGCATTGAGGGGGTCAAGCGAATTGACGGAATCGCTGAGATGCGACAGGGGTCCATTACCTCCGCTGTATTCGTTGCTACCAGGGTTTGAGCCGGAGCCAAAGTCATACGAATTCGACATTTGGCCGTTCCGGTTACCGCTGCTGTTATAAGGTGGCGGCCCGTTGTTCATCATCGAGCCACTTGCGATGCTGTTCATATCTGGCGGGATGTACGGCGACATGGCTTGCGACATGTCCCAGTTGTTCATCGTGGGGAGCGTCATGCTGCCCGGCGACATCGCCTTGTTCAGCCTCTTCGCTCCGCATGAATCTCCTCCTTCGTCTTCCATCTGTAAACAATTAATCATAAGTAAAAGTTCAACAACACAATTCATAAATACTGTACCTTAATTCCTTGTGCAATATTTTTCGCTGGTTTCCAATTCGCAGCGCTGTCTATGGTTACTTCATCGACTTCTGAACTATTTAACGTATTTAATATGCCCCACATATATTGGTCCACTTCGAGGCCTTCTAATTGTGCAGGTTTACTAAAAAAAAAATAATTATTAGTCAATTATTCAAATAATTATAAATGTTGATGACTTACTTGCAAACAGGACACCGCCATGATCCCCGTTCGCAATTTAATTGTAGGTAGGATTCGAGATCGAAGCACTGAATGTGTTTACAATCGTGCCCCCGTGCAGGTAACGTGATGCGCTTGAAGGTAATCGGACATTTGAGCGAGACTTTGAGCGCCGTCTGTTCAACAGCGTCGCGGTCCCGGTCCGCGTTCAGGTTCGGGCCCGAACTTACAGTGTTGCTGAAATTCCTCTTGATCTTCGCTATGCAGTGATCGGCTGTTAGTAGCCTCTTCCGCAGTAAGCCTTGCAGTACACTCCGTACACTGGGCCGGTGTACCAGTTGCAATACAAACAGATGTGAACAACAGCATGCAGAGACTGTGATTTGTATAGTGTTTCGGCCAGGCTGGCACACATCCTTTAGGTACAGCGGTTTGTGCGAAGTCTTGTTCTCGCCCCGGTCGATAATGAGCGGCGTAGCGTTGACTGAGACCTGCACACTGGCTGGCCAGTTGGTGTTCATCTGACGATCCTCATGGTGGAAACATTTCAACTGCAATTCGAGGTCGGAGCGCCACATGAGCGTCTGGTGTACCGTGGGCTTGAGCTGGAACACGTGGTTGCTAACGGCGAGGTTGTGTTCTAGCCGGAACGGAGGTAGGATGATGCCGTCCCTGACCGGGAATGTAAGTCGCAGCTCATCGTCCTTCTGGATGGGCATAGGAGGTTTCAGGTCGTTGAAGTTAGGCTTCACGTCGGGGTTGGGACTAATGTAGGGTGGCATGGAGGAGGCGGGCGTGAGCGGCGGCGTCGGGTTGCCCGGGATTGGACTGTGCTGGTAGTTCATATTGCTGCGCATGCTGCTCACGTCCTGCTGGAACTGATTGGCGGGTGCGCCGTACTGCGCGGCGGCGCCTCCATTGTACTGGCTGCCGGTGCTGTGGTGGCTGGAGAATTGCGTAGGACCCATGCTATTTCCCGGGAAATACTGTGCGCTGGAAGTCGTGTATGGCGGTGTGGTTTGTCGCATGGCACCTGCACCGCGCACGTTCCCGCCTGGGCCAGGCCCGAAGCCGCTGCCTCCGACGAGCGGCTGCTGCGCGGGGTATTGCGTCTGGAAGCCAGGCCGGTACGATGCGGGGTACTGCGCGCCCATCTGACCACCTTGGCCGAAGCCTGGCTGCATAGTAGCGGGCCCGGTTACCGGAGCGCCTCCTGCGTAACCTTGTTGGCCGCGTTTCTGCGACATATGCATGGCAGGCGAGGGATAGGGCGCTAGCCGCCTTGGATAACCTTGTGCTGCGCCAGCCGGCACCTGCATGCCCATCTTGTTCATGTTCATGGAGCCGGGGCCCATGCTCATGCCCATGTTGTTGTGCATGGCCGCCGCGTTCATGCCCATGTTGGCCATAGAGTTCATCGGGTTCATGCCGTTCATGTTGCTCATGGCCATGCCCGACATGCCCATCGGGCCGTGGCCCCGCTGCTGCCCGTACCCGCTGCCGTACTGCTGGCCCTGCATCTGCCACACACAACACAACCAATCGATATAGTGAGTGAGTAAGTGAGTGAACATCTGTCACACACCGCTGCAGTGCTGACTAACGGTGCCACACGGCGCACGGTATGTGTACGTACCTGGTTGAATTGGTTGTTCTCTTGGAGCGCGACCACGCTGGCGGTGGCAGTGGCGGTCGCCGTCGCCGCAGCGACCATCGCGGCCGTGCTCAATGCGTTGCCCTGGTGGTACTGCTGTCCCCCGGTGCCGTCCGTCACTCCCGGCCCGCCGCCAGGGGCTCCGTTCATGCCGGCCCCCGTCTGAGCCACGCCATAACCGCCAACCCTAATAACACAACAAACACACATTCACACACCCTCCTCTTTAACTGATGAATTTAAACTACCCTCAAAAAAGAAAGAATCAAATTTATTTGTGAAACCATTATTTAAAATAAAACTTCTGTAATACAACTATTTCTGCGACATTATTCTTAAAGTAAATTATCTAACATATGCAAATTTGTAAATTTATGTAATGAATTTAGGGAAACAACATTTTCAAGCGTACATTTAGAGCGTAATGTGTTGTTCACCTCGTTCCCTATTAATATAATATACGAGTCCGAACTAAATAATGCTATAAACTTTATCGACACGTATCAGGTGGCAGTGTCTCTGAATAACTTATAAATTGCAAGTAGCGATGTATGAAACTCATAAATAAACATGCATGTTTCTAATAACGTGAAACTGTCAACGTGGCCATCGATGTCGTTTTATTTAGCAATAAGGTAGCCTAGATATTATAAATACACCGTAACGCACACTTCCGCGTTCGTATCGACACACGGAAACGGTCTGCGTATCATCGTACCGCATTGCGCGCGATTCAACGCTTCGTCAGTGCAGAAAAAAAGCTGCGAAAACTAGATCGCATTCGTGGAATTCAAATACAGAATACAGTTTCAGCAGTTTCGCGATCAAAATGCACACTATTGAAAACAGATAACTCTCTTTTGTGAAACGGATTTTTAGTTTCCGTGAATATAACGCCTTCGCGGCAGGCAACCTAACATCGAGAGAAGTATTGATGAGTGGCGGATTGTTCCACTTATATTAATTTCTCGCTATTGTTTGCGCTACTCGTAGTTTATTTGCAAGATTTGGCATCATTGTAAGATTGAAAGTTCGTTGGGACGTATGTGGAGGAAACAACGACAAACGACGAACCGACGATTGACAGGGTCTCACATGGGGTGACAGAATAATGGTAGTGGCAAAGAATGGCAGTCGGGGGGCGGTCGGGCTTTTTAGAAAGAACAGCCGTTCACACAGACGCATATAGCGAGGGTTTGCATCGCCGTACCGCCGACAGGCCGGCATAACAAGTAGCCTATGCACAAATAGGCACTGCACGGCTACGTATTGACTGCTGCATAGTGCGATCTCCCCACCCTGCTAACCGTTATTGACAACCCCTAAATTCGCTTTGAGAAAAAATTGTTCTGAATGTCTCGATCGCACATGTACCCTACCCTTCCGTTGTTAACTGTTGGTCACCTTTGTTCCCATAGTAAAACCGACCCCTAATTGGGTACATATATTTTTGGAATAGTATACACGAATATTATAAAACATATTTTTTCTTTGCAATTGTTCGAGGATTTAAAGTCAACGGACCAGTTTCGCAGCAAGTTTCATCAAATGACCGAGCTTTGAATTCTTTTGTAGTTTGTGTGTAAACAGTTATAGTTGCAACCGCGACCGCGCGAGCAAGTTTTCAGATGTTTCAAGTGAGTAAACTGAAGTGTCACTCACCCAGGGACCGACTGTCTGTAAGCTCCAGGAAACGACGTTGCTGCTTGTTTGCCGAGGACCTGGTGCGGATAACCTTGGTTGGAGCCCGGCGGAGGTCCGTTTCCGGCGAAGTTGGAGTGCGGCCCAGACTGGGTGGACGTGGTGACACCCCACACTGTCGTCACGACAGAAAGCTGCTGCTGGGTGGCGCCCGCCGGCGACCAATCCCTGAAACAACACGGGGTCCGCTGTTAGCACTCAGCTTTGCTTCACATCGTACTCGAGTGTTAGTTGCTCGCTACACGCTGCACATTGCACGCGCCACTACGACTGTTACTCTCATTTCATCGATTTTTTGACGTCCGTAAGCATCAGGTCGAGCGCTCGCAACTTCGCCTCTTTTCTCTCACGCGCTCAGTTGACAGTCGCCACAAACCCTGTCAGACGGCCACCACGCAACTTTATTGTGCGAACAAACTGCCAAAACAAGTTTTATCCATTCACGATCTAGATTTTACAAGTTACCTAATTTAATCAATTATAAAAATACAAAAAATATTTTTTTAAAGTTTTTTTTTGGAATTATAAAATAATATCAGAAACTTTTTAATGTTTACATAAAAATTTTAAAATTCTCAAGATCACGGTTTCGAATGACTGATGTTTTGTTTTCGCTAGAATGACAGGAGCCACTTTCACGAATGATAATCCAAAGTGAAAATGCACTTAGATTTCACAAAGTATAAATATTTCATAAAATCCTGAACAGCACTAGAGACACACTTGGAATAAATATTTTCACCAAAATTTGAAAATAATAAAACACTTGTGATTCGGCACGACAGCGATGAGAACGAGATGAACAACACATATAAATATTAATTCATGCGTTAAGTAATCCAAGATGATGCTTCGTGGAGGAACGATATATACCTATAGGATGTATATCCCAGCATTGGCACACAGACATACGAGAAAAATGTTTTATGCTCCGCTCACACACCAAGTACTTGAATAGTATCGCACACAACACAGTACACTGAGTAGTTGTGAACTAGAAACACGCGTCGTCAGTAATTGTCACACAGCACAGTTGGGCACGCGATCACGAGACGACACGGACACATCCGCACAGCTAACGGACCGGAGCGAACTGCTGGGTAGGACACGAGCATCACAAGCCGGAGCCAACAACAGCACTAAACCGAGGCGACGGCAACGCAAGCAAAGCAGAGGCAGAGGTGGCAGAGTGAGACAGCGCGACCGATGCCGACGGTGGGGGAAACGATCTGACCCGAGCTCCATTTCCCCTTCATTCCATCCGCGGCCACAATATCGGTTATAGCGGGCCAGCGTTGCCAGATCGGCACGCTATGCGCCGATACCGTGTCTGTGGGTGGAGCGAGCGTCGACGGCCCTCGCCCGCCCTCGCGCGCCCTTGTCCCTCGGCCCAGCGCTCGCTGTCTCTGTTCCGCTCTCGCATGCTGGCTAGCATCGGGATCGGCAGAAGGGTTCACGCATGCAAGTTCAGGGCGCCGCGACGCCGCGGTGATTTGTCGCCTGACCTGTCACAACAGCTCAGACTCCGCGAAATACTACCAGTATTTAGTACAGCTGCTACACTTGTGCAAGCACATGTCCTCCAGCTCTGCAGTCTGGACCTTATCAGATACTTTTAACAACATAACCATACTCCGACGTAAACCTAAATATTATCTAGTGTAGTCGATTTCTTTTCCTTTCCGCATCTGACATTTAATCCACTATAGCGTTATCGATCCGTGATAAGAATCGGAGGGGATTTAACAACCTTGAGTTTTCGATATCGACAAGATTTCACGTACGTACGATTTAGCGCTAGTGCCTAGCGCTCGCCGCACAACAGTAACAGCCAACAGCGGTATGAAATGAAATAAGCTAAATGTCAAAGTAAAAACACGAAATCACCGAGGGCGTGTGGAGAGAGCGGGGTGCGAACGCCCACACGCGATCCCAGAGCGTCACACATCATATCTAATCGGTTTCCAACGTGAACTTTGTTTACATTGTTCTATGCCAACGAGATTAATTTTAGCTGAGACAAAGGAGAAAATCAATATAAAATTTAACGAATTAAAAACGTGACAGTAATAAAGAGGAAAACACCTTGATAACGCTATTTGAACACGAGGGATTTTAATCAGCCACTCTGCTATCGCATCGCGTTCAAGTGCTGCTGATACGGAAGAAAAAATACCCACTATTTTTACCTTCGACACCGAATCCAATTTTCTAGATTTCTATCAACGTAAACAACACACAAGCCAATATTATTCAATCATTCCGCAATAATAGATACAATTCAACATTTAATTCAGCAGTTTTAATACTACTTTGCATTTATTTTCGCGGCCACAAATATGAGTAAAGGTATATAAATACAAATAATTATCGTGATAGGTACCTAAGTGCAGTATGCATTAATAGTGAGTAAAAATCCTTAGCGTTCTCCGATGGTGAAGCGTGCGTAGCTTAGTTGCGCTCAAGGTGACACGTTTACATGCGCTACATATACACGTCGGCACATTGTTTTGCGCTGTCAGTCGCCGGCGAGAAGAAGGCAGCGCGGCGGCAGGTGGGCCCCCGCCCCCCGCTAGTTACGTAACCTTACAATGTGCATAGCAACGCAAAAACATATTTGATTATAGACCGTATCCTCAGTAGGTTAGCAATCGTCATCATATATAGGTTAGTAGAACTGTAGAACATTGACGTTTGAGCGATTGGATCGCGAAGAGCAACTTTATCAATCTCCAGATGTATGTTTTCGAATCGGTATTGTTCACTGTGTACCTTCTGACGAAATTTTTTTACTATCGCGCGGACCGGACTTTGCTCTCCAACAACTTTAATTCTCGAGTCTCGGGGAACAGTTCTGTAAATAAACAGACCAAAGATCAGCAGTACTTCACAAATAGAAACGTCACCACACAATGCGAACCTACAAAAACATACCCATACCTAATAACATCATTTTAAACAAACGACAAAATTTATAGTTTATGTTTTGTTTAGTTTTTCCTGACGAAGATTTACCTGCAGTATTTCGAAACGTCGCATTTTAATAAATATATACAACTTTCTATTTATTACTCAAAGTTAGCTTAATATAACTCTTAGGGCCAGTTGCACCTGCAAAACTTAAATTTTAAACTTGGATTTATTGGACAAAAGCAAATCGAATATTACACAGTAATGTCAATTATTCATGACATGTAACTTCGACTTGCTTTTATTTATTTAAACCAAGTTTAATAAACTGTTTAAAGTTTAATTTGTCTTGGTGCAACTGACTTGCTTTTATTTATTCAAATCAAGTTTAAAGTTTAAGTTTTCTTGGTGCAACTAGCCATTAAAATACAAAAAATCTATTTTCAATAAACTTTTTTGTTCATTGTTACTATGTACTGTTTTGTCATTTCTAATTCCCTATCTTAAGCACTTCTATTATTGGGAATTGCAAAACATATGCAGAATATAGGTGTACTTATGAAACGTGATATCTATTTTTTTTTTATGTATTGACATATTGACAATAACATAGATTAGATAACAAGGCAGGTATTAAACTAAACTTAAATATAAATTTTATCTCTCAAATCGACGCTGTTTAAGATATTTTCGTTAGTATAATTAGCAAATTAGCAATATAATTTAAATATCAATCTTTTTATAAAATCAACAAAAATTTACGTTTTTTATAACATTCAATTTTCTAGTAAATTGGTGAATAAAAAAAATACACCAGTAAAAAAATAATAGGTATTCGTATCCAGATTTATCTCATTTGTCATAAGCTGTTTTATAATGTCAAATATCGAGGACAAAATGTATATATTTATAGCAACAATCTGCAAATTGTACAAAGTTATTCAAAATATTAGTTTCTAAATACACATGGTGATCTTGAGCGAACTAAATATATCGCGCCGTTACGGAATCGGCGCTCCAGACTCCAAAACTTGGAGAAAATTATAAAACATAAGTAAACAAACATCGTATGTTGGTGCGTGCGGTACGTATATTATCCGGCCGAATCTGGCGGATGACATTGGCGAATCGGCACGTGCGTGCGCATCACGTGACCACTCACCTTGACAGCCGAACGCGAGCGAGATACGAACGCGAACGAGCCACTTTGCCTATTTAAATATTTTTACAAATGCTACAAGTATAAAACTCACTGCACAGGAATGCTAACAATAAGCTTGAGGTTTATACAATATGTTGCAAAACTAATTTAATAAATTAGTGATAGAGGATCGATTAAATATTAACTCATTTCTATACATATTTTTTAATTGACGCAAATATAACTCTTTTCGTTTAATGAGCCATTACTAGTCAACAAAGAGGTACAACCTTCTAATACAGATAAAAAAATATATGTAAATGTAAAATCTTTAGTGAAATAGGGTCATTTCACAGTTTCAGTTGAATTTTTTTTATGAAACAATGAATAAGACTATTTATATTAGATAATATTTTACGTCTTACACATGTTTAGTTTTCGAGATTTAATTTTACAAATCAGAGCTACGTCATTTATTTACGGGCAATAACAGAAATGGCACTTTAGTGAGCAAATTTAAAATAATTTTTTTGATTTCATCAGATATTTTCTCATTTCTTGACAGCTGAAGCTGATTAAATAGAGAACGCTGCAATATTTAACACCATTTTACCTATGTTAATATTTGTTTCATATTTGTATTTTATACATACCTATATTTTGGTGTAGGTATAAATTGTCATGAATTCGCACTTGCGAAAGTTTTTACAAAATGATGAATGAAAAGTATTCAACTTTGAAATTGTATTTATTGGAATATTCATAAAATTAGTCAACTTTGTATTTATACAAAAAATAATATACAACTTTTTTTTAGATAACCAAATTTTCTTTAAATAACAAATAAATATATCACTCTGTATTCACAGATTTCAGTATGTGGTTACCAGTCGTCAATTCACTGAAAATTGTAACTGTCGACTGTAAAATTCTTAGGATCTCATAATCCACAACAATATAACCACAAATCTTCAGCTAAAAATGGAGTCAGTTAATTTTTAATTTCATTACGCAGAAACAAAGATACCATTTAAGTAAATAGTATGAAGCAGTTATTTAGTAAAAGTATATTAAGATTAATGAAAAATTTGAGTTTGAAAAGTTAAAGTGAAGCGTGTGCAGGATCAAGTGAGCTTGGCTGAACCTAATGTGAGTTTCTCTTTCTCCCGTGGCGAGCGGCATCGTGCCGTCGATTAGTCGCTGTTTTAGCTTCCAAATGAGCTATCCTGGCCGCGACACGTTATGACAGCTGCTGACAATAAGCAATTCACTCCCCGTGCCCGTGACAAGTGAATGTGGGATGTCGCTGTGCTAATTGTACAAGACGCATCACGGGCCAAACGAAACAGTTTTGTTTCTTATTATAAGAGCTTAATTCATAAACTGCTCGTTTACTTAACACTCGCGCACTATTTTCACTTGTTTCTTGCTTTTGTTACATCTCATTTGCATCACCAACATACAGTAACCTTTATCCTTGTACAATATGTACCATAACATGAGGTACATATTAGAATGAAATGTAGTACGGAACCAAAAAAAAAATTTTCAAGGAAATAGTTCTGGGCAACTAGTTGAAAAGGTAATTTTAATAATTAACTAATTAATAACCAATGTTTACATAATACAATAATTTAATACAATTGAAGCGATAACTAATTTTCTTTGTTCAAAATAAATACTATCCAGTGATACTAAAATATTTTCTGTAATAATATAACAAGAGAGTGAGAATAAATTGAAAATAATTTGACAGATCTTTCGAAAACTTGTTGCCAGGCAATAGGCACGAAAGCCCGTAGGACTTGAGTGGCTATTGCCAAATGGCGACAAGTTTGAGAAAGATACTGGAGAATTATTTTCTAATTTATCGAACTCTCGAGTTATATTTAATTAGATTATTTTTTGATTTCATCATCAGGCACAGCACTGAATCTATCTTTTTTACTCATTTTTACTTGTGTTGATGATAATTATCTGACATCTGACATCTGTCAACAAAAACAAAGAAGCTACAGAGAATATTGCCAGAAATAATCACAAGAGCATTATTCTAAGTATAATAATGACAGGATTGGTTAAAACGCAGACACTTGACATAAAATAAAGCATTTCATTGGTTTATAGAATCGTCAAAAAATAATCATTAAGAAAACTACCCTTATTTATAGGAATTTCGAAAAATATCTTTAACTGCATAGGCTGTAAAAATATTTTCCATAGCAACCGCTCAACAAACGCATAGTAACCGTCAACAAACACATAACGTAATTTGATAGGGATAACCTTCAAAATATGTATTAAAATAATCACTAAATTAATATTAATTCCAAATTGGCAGCATTCATTGATAAGGCGTAAATCTGATATTTTGGTGCCTAGTTAAACAAATAACTGTTGTTTGTTGATTGACATAAATAGCGCGATTTTTTTAACAGTTAACAGTGTGCAAAACGTCATATTTACTGCTTATTGTTGCTATGGCAAAACAACAAATTTGAAATTTTTATATTTCATCAACATAACCGCAATTTACATTTTCCAATTATATATACGTGTATCGTGTATCTTACGAATTAAATAATTTAAAACAAGTTAAAACATATTCATCACTCTCCATTTTATATAATAAATTGACTAGAAATTTACACAAAGCAACAGAATTTATTTTAATAAAAATATAAATAGGTAACAAGTTTGTTTTTACATAGCAACTGCTCAACAAACGCATGCAATATAATTAGCTGACGATAACTTTCAAAATAGATATTAAAAATAATCAATAAATTAATATTAATTGCTTCAAATCGGCAAAAAATATTGCCTGGTATCACGAACTCTGTTTTCGGGTGTTTTAAGAAGAGTGTTTTAAGCTCAGTTTTAGCGCTGTACAATGTTCCATAACTATTTTATAAAAAAATACTTCAGAGAAATATATTATCTACCACTTTTATTTCAAATAATTATTTATATAATAATTTTAGAACATTGTACAGCGCTAAAACCGAGCTTAAAACATTGCTCTTAAAACACCCAAAAACAGAGCTCGTGGCACCAGCCAGATTTTTATAGCAGACTGTTGTAAATCTAGTATTTTGGTGCCTAAACAAATAACTACTTTTATTTTGTAATTTGTACATTTAATATTGTATTTCATTTTATTAATATGTACCTCAAGTTATGGTGCACTCTGTATAATAAATATTACAAGTTAATATTTCTCCTTATAAAATGATAATGATATCAACTCGAAAAATGTTTAAATTCAAAATTGCGCGTTAGTTAAATGAATGATGACTTTCAAGGAAAATAGTTTCTTTGTATAATAAATGTGATTTTGCACTTTGCTCCTTACCTACAAAATCGTTTTATTAATTGATAAGGCATTGTTTCTGTACTTGATAATGAAAATTTATAACTACCATAAATATTTATGTGACTAGCGATAATTATAAAATGAAACATGTCGAAGTCAAATAGTACCATATCGATTTAACAAAGCAGAAATGATAAAAGCTACTATTAATTGTATAAGAAGAGATAATTAGATTTGGTTTCTTGATTTTAATTCTTAATCGGTTGGTTAATTTTCTGCTGCACGACCTAATTACCATGTTTCAAAAATAAATTCTAGGTCACATGCAGTTTTATCTTTAATAATTTGCATTATAAGCATTACTGTTTTCTAATTTAAAAATTTACCAAACAACATACCTTGTGATAACATAAAAGTTTGTAATTCGTCATTTGACATGATATAAACATACTTGTAGATAACATCGTTTTGCGATAACGAAATAGCTAAGGATTAGCGTAATTCTTACAGCTTTCGCTGCAACGTTTGGGAAACACTTCTCTAGACCAGGGGTGGGCAACCTTTTACATAACAGGGGCCAGAATAAGATTTACGTTTTGTACGCGGGCCGTAGATGTTTTTGTGTTTTTGTTACTTATAATTTTTTTCTGAAAATATAAAAAACAATCATAAAACAAAATGAACTAAGTACTACATTTATTTTTTAATTTAAACTAAACGAATTATATCGAAAATTATACTGTAAATCTCCCCTTTTTCTTTATGTTGGGTACTAACCTAATTTAACATTTTTGTTTTTGAAAATATTTATTTATTATTTCTTCTAAAGATCTCGCGGGCCGGATTGGAACTTTACGCGGGCCGGAGCTGGCCCGCGGGCCGGAGGTTGCCCACCCCTGCAGACAATGACCCTTATTCTGATATTTACGCATACATAACAAGCATGACCGACTATAAATTGCCGAGCTGTTATTTCGAAGATTGCCTCCGAAACGACCATTTAAATTTGAAATTTCGCTGTGCTCACCTTGCGTCAATACGCTCCAAACACCTGGTTGGTGTCATTTGACGTCATCGCGCACTTAAACACACGAAGACACCTTGTGAACACAGTAATAAGTTCACTTCTAAATGACATGTAATACTGTCGACATATTATTCTTTCTTTACTTATCGTTAGTCTAAATTTATCTTGCCGAGTATTGTCATTGTAACTGAGACGTTTAATTTGAAACTTCTACCAAAAAGAAAACTAAAATATCTACTGTTAAGTACACACAATAAAATAGAAATCACTCTAGAATCGTTTCGCGATGATTTAAATTATAATCACTAGAAATTTTTTTTTAATTATAATCGTTTAACCTTTTTTACCTTTCAGTGTCATTTTAATCAATTGTAGAATAATAAAAAATTCAATGAATAAATTATTTTTTTCACGACATGGTAGGAAACCCCACCGTTCTTCTCCCGAAATAGTGAGAAAAATGTATTGTTCCTCTCTAGAGAGGAAAATATAGAAGTGTTACCAATATGAATGTTATTTACAAAAAATATATTACAAAAATTATAAATAAATACCTAATTTGATTGGAAATCCTTATTTTAGTGATATACATAATTTAAATTATTTTACAATTATGTCATATTTTTCTTTTTCTTATTAAATCACAATTTGACAACTTATTAAAAATATTTCAGATTGGTCCATTGGCAACACTGCTACACCGCCTTGTGTCTGATAACCTAACTTTCAACGTGTCAGTTTGTCAGTTGTGTTCTCAAAGTGTATTTTAGGTCCGAGCAAATCGTTTTTAGAAACATGTCGTGAAAAAAATGTTGCCTAACACGAGAGGAAAGCTCTTCTTCCACTCTCGTTCGAAATGCCTCACTCGTTGCGCTCATGAGGCAAACTTCGAACTCAAGGGGGAAAAAGATGCGCTTTCCTCTCTAGTTTGACAAATAACTATTGTTTGAAAATTATGTGGAACATAAATAAAATATTTCAAATCATAAAGAATAGGTCCATGTGCTCGTAACAAAATTTATTGTAACTATAATATTTACTGAGATATGCTCAAAATACTTTATAGGCCTTCAAGTAAACTACCACTTCCAATTAACTTGAATACCTAAGGTCTAAATATGAATAAAAAATAGTTGTGGTAAAATAAAGTAGGAGTAAATGTGATACTTTGGGTGCTAAGCATGTAAGTTTGAACGACAAGCGAAGCGAGTCGAACAATTACATGCGAAGCATACAAAGTCACACTTACTCCGAATAACACATACTATTTTTCTTTAAACATTCATTAAAAAATACTCATAACTTCAACAAATATTCTATCGTATTCAGCATTTCTAGTTGCCATAGAATATGTTATTTTGTTTAGGTATTTGTTTTATTTGTACCTGTCAAATTATTGAATTACAACTTAACTATTTTGCTTAATATTTTACTTTGTCCACCGCCGGAGTAAATGTGTTGCCAAGGAGACACTTTAACGCCAGTGGAGAAAACATTGAACTTCTGCTTGTTGAATACAAATACATAATTATGTCCTTTTATGACGTTTGAAGAAAAAATATATTATCGTTAGAATCTAATGAACCCAAGTTTAAATTTCTTAAATGGTACAAAATATAGAAAATAGTTTTCAATAAAAATTATAGCTAATATTATTTTATATCATTTTTAATATATTAAAATTTACTCTAACTTACTTATTTACTAAATAAGAAAATATGATAAGCCTTCAAATAAACTACCACTTCCGATTGGTTGTTTGCTACCAAAATCTAATCAGCTCGTAAAACGAACATTCAAATTCATTTGAGTTTGTTTAAAATAATTATATTATTTCTTGTTTTTAAAATGTTCTGTAATTGTTATTGAGAAAAATTCACGTATATTATGTAGTTAATGTTCATATATTATAGATCTTGAAGAAGACGTAAGAGATGTCGAAACTAGAAGAATTGGATTTTAAAAATAAAGCAGTGGTTGATATCCTAGAGATTTTTTGTCATCCGTTATTCAGCCAAAAAAAGTCCATATTATTCAAACTCTAAATATGCAATATCAAAATGAAATGAAATAGTTTTAGGTTTTGAGAAATCGTAGACGAAAAAACAGATTCTTAATACGTACTGATTTGTTGAAAACTCACTATCGAAAAATTAAACCTGTCATAATAACTAACAGATCTAATTAACTGAATTCTAAAATATTATAATAACATGATTGACCAAAATTTGTGGATTTTAGTTAGTTGCTTTATTATGAAACAAGGAAACTCTGTTTAAAGTACACTTTAGCAATAAGTATACGATAAGAATTCGACTGTAGCGCTTGACATGGTTTGTACTTTACGTGCTAGTCAATGTCGCAGTTTTTAAGTAAATTTAAGTAAGTCCTCTTTGGTTCTTAAGATAAATAAAGTATTCCTTTTCCGTCAGTAGAAAATTTAACGATACAACCCTGACCAACTTACAACTAGAACGCTGACGACAATAAAAAACAGAAATCGCAAAATTAAACAGAAATATTCGCGGAATCAAAGAGAGAGAAAATTTCCATCTAGTGCGCAGGCGTTTGCGCAGCGTGGTGCGAAGGAGACAGCATTAGAGAGACGTCACCGAGCGAGATGGATGCCAGAGATGCATTCCAGTGCAGCGTCGTGACGCGGCGACGACGCCGGGCTAATTCTGGCGAGCGTCGCTAACAAGCACAACGCTCGAAGAGAGAATGGTGTCTGCTCGTGTGGACGAGGTGTGAATTCTTTCACAAAGATGCTAAAGGAATCGCTTCTAAACTTATTGTAAGATGAAAGACTTCTAAATTTATTCTTCTTATTGCAAATACAACCATTTCACTCAATTCAGACAGTTTTTTATATTTATAACAAACCTGTTTAAATAAATTTTGCAACCTAGTTTGTTGTTGATCTGTCTTGCGCTCAGTAAATTGTAAGACAGTATCAACCAGCAAAAATTAAAAGTTCGTTATTTTTATGTACAGGCTATACCGGGTGGTGACTTATTTTGTGCTACATAGAAAATACAATGCTATTTTCGTATTGTAACGACTGAAAGTGTAAATACCAGAAAAGTTTAGAATGAAAAACTATACCTAATAAGTCTAAACTAGAAGAAAATAGAAGCAAAAGAAAATTCACAATTTGAGCCTAGCAGAACTTGAACAAATTTTTGACAGATCTGTTCAAATATTTTTAATACTTCTAAACTTTTCTATTTGTTGCTAATAGATTATTGATACTTTGTATTAAAAATGGAAAAGATATAACATATACATAATAGAAAAATACAATGCTTTAAATGGTATGGAAAAAAAGTATATACACAGATGAACAAAACAAAACTTTTAAATTATTTGTTTCATTTCCCATGGCAATCTGTTAATAAGACTCAAATTATTATCAATTTTTTTTTGCTTCTATTTCGTGAAGGGGGTCTACTTCAATTAGTTTTGCTAAATTCAGTTTTTCATTCTATACTAAAATGTTTAAGGAGAAGACGCACGTCATCAAAAATATTACTAGATAATGACGTCACTATGCAACAAGATTTATATGGGATACTAATTTTTGTTGAAATGAAAATGCAATACGTGTTTCATCACACGTGCCGCCATTTTTAGAAGCGATTTATTGCAATGAACACAAATTGTTATCAGTATACCGGATGTCTACTTTTTTTTAGCTATTGGAAATACAATGTTAATATTTTAATTTCGCTTTAAGTTTTTACCTATTAATTTTCAAGCAAAAGTGTAAATAGGTAAAATGTCCATAATTAAAAACTGCACCAAAAGAGCCTAAATTTATTGATGTGATACATTTCTCTCACGAGGTAAACGTAAAATAAAATGTATAATTTTGCTATTTCCAGAGTGCCATGGTAAACAAAAGATATAAACAGTCGTATTGTTGAGTTTGACAGATGACATTTGGCATAGTTTTAATGATTATTTTCTTGTTTAAATTATTTCTAAATGGTAAATGTGTTCATGATTAATGAGAAATAATTTAACAAGTCAATGTCAAACTCAAACTATACGACTGTTTGTATTGTATTATTTGTTTACCATGGCACTCTGCATATAGCTAAAAATTATACATTTTATTTTACGTCTATCTCATGACAGAAATATATCACATCATCAAATTTAGGCTCATTTAATGTAGGTTTTGATTCAGAATATTTTACTTATTCACACTTTTGCTATAAAATTAATAGGTAAAAACTTAGAGCGAAATTAAAATATTAACATTGCATTTCCTATAGCTCAAAAAAAAAAAGAAGACACCCGGTATATTAAAAAACACTGCATCACGAGGAGGACAAATTACAACTGAACACGACAAAGTCTGACAGTAAAGTGACATACAAATATGGATTTTTTACGTAAACGTGATCTTTTATCAATAGCAACAACATAGCGAACAAAAATTAACTTCATAGTTATTTACGATACAAGTACGTAAAGCTAGTCTTTAGTCACGAATGGGTCAATTAAAACACGAGCGTAGCGAGTGTTTTAAGACCCCTGAGTGATTAAAGACGCTTTACGTATGTGTATCGTACAAAATTTTATCTACGATATAATGAAAAACCCCAAAAAATATTTAAAAAATATTTTTATTTATGAAGTAGGATCACAATATTAAAGTTTGCCATGATAACAAAATTTTTGAAAATTTAGCGTGTTTAAAAATTTTAAACACTCGTTGCTTTTCAACCCGTGACTGCCCGTGACGAATGGGATCGTGTTACTAAACAACCGTTTTACAAACTTGAAACTAACAGTTAAACATCAATTTTACACACTATCGTAGATAAAATATTTTTAATAATTTGTAATTAAATAATTTTTTTGTATTTGTACTTTTAGTCTAAAATGCATATGGAACAAACTGTCGCTATAATAATAATAATAATGGCTGGTACCACGAGCTCTGTTTTTAGGTGTTTTAAGAGCAGTGTTTTAAGCTCTGTTTTAGCGCTGTACAACGTTCTAAAATTATTTTATAAAAAAATACTTCAATTAAAAGTGGTAGATAATGTAACTTCTATTTGAAGCATTTTTTTATCTTATAATAAGCATAATTTTAGAACATTGTACAGCGCTAAAACCCAGCCTAAAACACTGCTCTTAAAACACCCAAAAACAGAGCTCATGGTACCAGCCAATATGTTTATTGACCATGCACTTGTACAAATACAACTTATGGTAAGTCAAGGAATAAACTAGAATAATAATTTCAATATAAAACTTTTTTACGAATTATAGACGGTAGCAGTGGCTTAGCTTAGGCAAATTTAAGTGTCTAAAAATTCTTGAATCGAATAAAAACAAGAATCAAGAAAGTATTTTTTAATTTTAGTTTTGAATGTATTATAGGTGAGGTCTTTAAAACTTTAAGGCAAATAATTATACAGATCAATATTTAATGAATTTTTGCTGACATTTCCAGTCTGAAGCGTTTTTTCCTAATTTGATTTTGTGATTTGTTGTTGTATAATACGAAAATATCTTTGTATTTCCTATGTAACATAAATAGCCACCATTCGGTACCTACATTTTATTTGTTTGTAAATATTTGGAAATGTGAAATATACTATTGGATTTTTGAAATACCGTTACAAATTTATATCCATTTGTAAGTTGTTGGATGAGTCAGATTTTAATCATTATACTTCTAACTGGAATTTTAGACACCCTGCTGGCTGTTTGAATTATTTTTCTTGTCTGAGGAAATCCTTCAATTGTTTAACAATTCCATTTACCACATGTTAATTTGTTTGCAGAAAGTGGCATTTAAAAGAATTTTTCAGGTTTTCCAAATTTAGAAATTAACAAGCAGCAGTGTTTCAAAGAACTCTATATACGATTGTTCTACCGGAGTAGAATCACAGAAACAGTAGCTACTGAACGAATGTTGATTTTCTCGTTGGAACACCTGCTGAATGATTTAGCAAACAAAGCTGATACCCAGCAATCACAAAGCGCAATAATTTAGTTGCATTTGTTGAGGAATGATGGCGATTGAAATCTTTTTGTTTAATTTCTAGCGATGCGTGCGTAGTACGTGTGAGTAAAATGAGTCAATGTTTCGAAGGCAGAGTGTGAGAGATAGAAGCGACGAAGACCACCATTGTGACGAGTGTGCATGAGAAATCCCACGAATACCACGGCAAATTAGACACAGCGAATCGTTCGTCAAGTAATTACATGATGGGCCAGCGAGAATGCGACTGTATTCCCAGGCAATATAAATAGAGACAATCAACATGTAACAACAAACAACAAAAACAACAAACTGCTGCCGACGTCGCTTACTCTGCTCCTCGAGATCTACTGACGTTAACGATTGGAAATCTGCAGATTCTAGGTTAGGTGACAATCTTTGTATTGTAAATTAGAAGAGAGTTCAATTGATTGAAACAAAGATATTTTTCTTCTTTGTTTTGAAGACTAGTTGTGAAGTTTTCTTCAATCACTTTGGGAACTTTTCCAAGAGAGGTCAATAATACTTGTTTATGTTCACTAAGCGTCATTATAGTCCATACTTTGCCCCATCACAAAACATATTTGTAAAAGTGAATAATAATGACCTGTTTTCTGTTTTAAAGTATCTTGTTGTTTGTTGCAGATATAAATGCGTAAGAATTTATCGAACTTCCTGTGAGTTAAATTAGAAGTTATATGTGTCAAATTCATTTATATTATTTGCAAGTTGGCAGTTTGTTTCGAGTTCTATTTTGGTTGGAAAGTTGTATGCAAAGTTCCAACTTCGATCGATTAGATACACAAGCGGATTCATTCATACAATCCGAAGAGGGTTGCAAAGTTGCAATTAACCTTAGGATATTTTGCCACTTATGCTTTTACCAGTTGAGAGGATTCAATTGATTCGTTTAGATTTCAGTCCATGTGTGACTCTTTTATGCAACTCTGTTTAAAAATCTTTTGTAAACACAGACAAATTTAGGATTTGTTTGTGTTATCTTTTTTTTGCACAAGCGAAGCGCGCACGCGTGTTTCAAACCGAAAAGTACATGTTTTATTCTCGGAACGAACGTTTACGAGAAATCCAAAAATAATAATTCGTCTGCGTGTATCTAAAAGCGGCGAGAATTTTCAAGAGATTCCGATGGCGTTCGGAGAGGGAGTCAAGAGTACGGAGTGGCGTACAGATTTAACGTTCCCTTCCTTGCAATACATCTCCGCACCTGCCAAACCAAACAAGTGCCGAAAATAGTCGCGCCCCCGCTCCGCGCGCGATTCCCGATCGCCGCTAATAATAACTCGGTGGCGCGAGCGTCGCTGTCGCTATCGTCGCTTGGTGTTGGTGCTGTTGCACGCAGCCAGCGGACACGGACGCCTCTGTACATCTGTCAATGTCGTCTGTCACGTCTGCACGTTTGCGCTCAAACTGAAACATCCGGTATACAAACAACCGCGCGACCGCACGCCGCTTCCAACCGAACAATTCACACTTATAGCAAATTTGTAAATCATACCTCATTAATATTACATGAAATCTAGTATCGATTGTTTCCAATGAGGACAAACTCAAGGAACTTGACGCAAGTTTACAAAATGAATAACACAGAAAGGAAGAGTTCGCCGATGAAAGGTCACAGTTATTATAATAGATGATTCTTCATCCGGGAAATATTGGAAATAAATTTGAATTTAACAAATTCTTGAAATCTTCATCGATTCATTTAGAGTGATTCTGACTTCTATTCGATTTTTCCAGAACCCTCCATTAACTGCACAATTTTTCCAGTATGTTCTATAATCTGCTGTTCAAATCTTTTTTTTTTTTTTGTTACCAAATTTCCCATTATTTCAGTTCACAACGTTGTGTAGAATTCTTCTCTAATTTCTAAAATTCCATTTTTACTTTCTTATATCACGTATAATGAAGTATTGGAATGATGAAAAAATCACTGACTAGATTTTGTGGAAATGCATATTTTGAGTTCCACTGAATCCGTCAAAGCCTATTTCACAATTATGTCTGTGTGTGTGTGAGAGGATGGATGGATGTATGTATGTCCGTGTGCACAATTCTCATGAACGAGATATGTTAACAAAATTTGGAATTTATAAGTTTTAAGAAAATATGCAGAGCTGAGTTGATTTTGAATGAAATTGAAAAACCGGAAGAGGAAGTTTACTGTACACACAAAACAATAAATTCCATTTTTTTCAAAAATAGAATCCGCTGTAAAAAAAAGTTTCAAATGAAAGATGATAGTAAAAATATGTTATTTGATCTTTTTTGTACATGCTTCTAATTTTGAGAAAAACTAAATTTTATATTTAATAATAAAACTTAAACATTTTTAACATCTACGAGTATATGTATATCAAATAATTGTAAAGTGTCAAAAATATTATAAAACCAATATTTGTATTATTAGTTCAAAAGTTTTAAATACTAGATATTAATTAATATTTTTAAATAAAATTATAGTTACAATGAGAACAAAAAATTAAATCAGGTTTAAAAAAATGTGTCAAATAATTATCAAAATAAATTCATACACAAAGAACAAGTCATATTACGTGTTCAAGTTGGTTTTATATGTATAGGAAAGTAGTGTGGTGCCCACACCAGATTTTTTAATTTTTGTTTTAATGCTACAGATTTTTCTGCTAATTTTGCTTTTAATTTAGTCTTCTATCAAATTTATAAAATTTTCTTGTAATTCTACTTTAGTGTTGCCGAATTTTCTAGTAATTTCCTTTCTAAATTGTTGGAATTTTTTTTGACTAAAATACAACTGAATTAATAAATATAAGATTTAAGTTCCTAGAAGACATTTTTCCAGCAGAAAAGTTAACGTTACAGAGTTTATAACTGTGAAGAGTTATATTTTGTGAGTGGGTATTTACTTCTTTGATATTTCAATAAAGATTATACGGAGCATTGCCTTCTAGCAATTCCATCGTAGTTGCTGAATCATCGCGTCAAGAAGCCAAAGCACTGTGTCTGTTCGGAAATTAAAACCATCATAGAATCCTTTTTGTTTAGCTGGCAGCATTGGTCTCATCATAGCAGACTTCATCAACACAATTAATTAGTTATAAGTGGTGAAAATATTGCGTTCGGCCACCTGTTTTCACGGCATTTTGGCGTCGCGATGCTTCGAGAAGGGGGAGGAAGAGGAGGATTATTATACGCCCGCAGCTATAATTACGCGTTGGCATTTAGCACTCGGTTTAGGACGGTAAAAATGCTCTCGGAAGGCTAAGTAAGGAGTATCGATATTTTTACACCGCTGTCAAGTTATTAATAGGAGCACATTCATCTGACGTCTTGTGCATCAACGGCAACAGCGCCAGGACGGCGCGGCGCGCTTCTTCTGCACCCTTCGTCGCCCGAAAATAAAAATAGGGTTGTTTTCATCATCATTCCTCCAAGATACAATCACCGAAATAGCTAACTCTGTCTAGACGAGGAACACAGGAAAGTCGACAAACTAATTTATGTTTTGTTATGTAAACACCAATTGTATTGACAAATATGATACCGCTCTTTTTGTTTATCTCTGCTTTATTCAGAGCAAGGTTATTAGAAAAAAATATTTGGATAATAGTACGTTACTCATACCGATTGCACCATTTCAATTCATTTTTCATGGCACTAGTTTACTAAACTTATTATCATGATTAATATAAGTGTAAATAATAATCAAAATTTATTTTTAAAGAGTCATTAGTTACATTAAGCTACGTCTTGTCCTCTTAACATAGTCATTGTTTTAGTTTCAAGCCATAACCTTGAGAAATTTAACATACGGGAATCGCCTCTGTTTCAAACATAGTCAGGGCGCATAAACACAAAGTTTGCGAACTCCAAACTTTTGTCATAGTCATATTCGTTGTTTTGCAATTTCTTTTCTTAATAATTCAGTGTTTTGTAAATTCTATGTTCTTGTCTAGAACTGTCATCTGTTCATATGGAAAATAATAAATATAAAAAATACAAATATGATCTTCGGTTCCGAAGAAAAAAAAAATAGATGCACAGTTGAATGGGTCATTTCATTTGTTCAACGTGGAACGTAGAAGCGAGCTTATCTTCAGATAAGTTCTATTAATAATGAGTACTGTGATTCGATTTTGTCAAGCGTAAGTTGTGTAGGCTTAGGGTATGTATGCGAAAAGTGCGGGCGAAGCGAGCTATACGTAATTCCACATTAACAAAATGTGTACATAAATAAATTTATAATATCTGGCTACAGTTCTGTATAATTTTTATTAAACAACGACGTTTCGGAAACAGAGTGCTGCCTTCTACTAAAAGTCGTGATTAACTATTGTTCTTCCTTAATTTTATATTTAAATTTAATTTTTATAATTATGTTACCATTATTTTGTCAACACGTAGTCTTGACAACTTATTTATTATTTATTGTTTTCGTATTTTACCTGAAGAAGGCAGCACTTTACTGCAGAAATGTGAAATGTCATTGTATAATGAAAATTATACAGATATTGCATATTTATTTATATTATGAGTTCTGAAAGCTTCTATCAATATTTAAAATTTATAAATCATTGATTTAGTACCGCTGAGAAAACTTTCCTATTTTCAATAATAATGTACTTTTATTTATGTAAAAACATTCTTATTTCCAATAGTTTGTTTATCCAACACCTCTCAATAAATGCTCTATAGCTATGGCAATTTTAAACAAGGAAAGTAACAGATTACCCACTAGTGGGCATAATTTTGAGAAAAGTCACTAGTGAGCAATTTTATATTTATAACAATAAAAACACACAACACCGTGGTAACAACCATTTAAAAAAATTAAAGTATATGTCACTGTCAGTGTCAAATAATATTTTTAAAATAAATTTTGCATTTATTAAAAGATAAAATTATCACACTCAGCCTTCGGCTTCGGGTGCTAAAATTTCTCTCGTCTCGTGGGTAATTCCTTACTTTGCCCACTTGTAAAGTAAACAACTATTAATGTAGAATTTATCTGTAGGTGAGCTCGCTTCGCTCCAACTTTTCGCAAACACAGCCTAAGCCTACACAACCAACGCTCGAGGAAATCGAATCACAGTACTCATTTTTAATGGGACTTATCTGAAGATAAACTCGCTTCAACGTTCTACGTTGAACGAATAACATAACCCATTAAGGTCATCCGTGTCCGATGCTACACTTAATACTATTTTCCCTTTTAATTACGAGTAAAATAGGATAGAAATCAAAAAGAATTGTGGGGATTTATAAAGTTAAAATAGTCGGTTAATGATTAAATGAAATTAAAATAATATGCAGCGTGGCAAAGTGGTAGGCGCTATGAAAAATGCGTTGAATGTATTTATAGCAATCGGCGCGTTATAAATAACAATGCAGATTGTTACGGTTTGAATACAACAGCAACAGCAACAGAGAGCAGAACGAGTGTGAAGTGTTGTGTAGTGTGGAAGAATGCGCGCGCACGGGGATCGATGACGTAGCGCGAAGGCCACCGGGAAAGTTGTGCAGCGTTAGCGCTAGCGCACGCAAGCGCAACTTATCGGTTCACGATTATCTGCTATTTTTGCGGCGGAATGCAAGCGCGGCGCGGCCGTTGTTCTCGCGGAGACGCATCGCGACTCTTAGAATCGCGCATCGGTTTAACCAGCCGTCTGGAAAATTCGAAAAACACGGATAAATGGCTGGCTGCTTGTGAGGAGTCTTGAACAAGTGGCGAGCCAAGAACACGGCAGTCGTTATCCATTGTAACACAATCGGAGTATTTATACGCCAGTGGCGGCATGGCCCAAACACCACACCACAAATCACCGCAAGCTGTTAACAATCCTGCACCATTTTCACTCCATAAATCCCTACAATTTAACGCTTGCTGTTCTTAATCTTTAACATATTAAAATCGAGACGGATGTTTTTAAAATAAATACCCATTTCTTCGTGTGGCAGATTGCGGTATTGTGATACACTTTTGCGGTTACCAGTCATAAGATCACTGCTTCCAAGGATGGTAGTGGTGCAAGAGCCACAAGAATAATTCTATATGATGAAGATTTTTGGAATTTATTTTCGAAAATTTACCGGCTGTGAGGATCGAACCGAGGATATTATGATCCACAGTCTGATTCGTTACCACGGAGCTATTTACCCCATGGAAGTTTTGAAATATGAATTTCTGTCTGCTACTGATTGAGAGATGGCCATGGTTATTGTAAAACAAAATGTAGGTGGAAAACAAGCTACCTCTAATCCGATAATATTGCTTTTGTTGTTGTGTTAGAAGTTAGAGCATTCTTATTTCGAAATGTAAACTTATTCAGTAATATTTTTGTGAAATTATGGAGAAAGTTAAGTTTTTGTACTGGAGTATTTGTGTGATGGTACAACTCCAGTTTTCAAATATCTCTCCGTTGAATATTAGCGAAAAAATAGTGATTTATACCCACTAAAATACAGTAATACTGGAACGCTAACTAGTAGGCTATTGAAAACGATAAAACTATCCTGAGACAGATGGGTGACTATTAAATAATTTTAATAGTGTATTGTTTAATTATTTGAAAATTTCTTTAAATTCACGTACAGTACGTTCAGTAGTCTAGTTTATACTTCTGCCGAAAGGTGTTAGGTAATTTTATTTTTCCACCAATAAAACTTGATGTCGTAAGTTGTAAGTCGTAATCTGAATTTGTCTTTAAGGTAAGATTAATTAATACATACATTTGTGAAAGGAATACGATTAACCCATATTTTTTATATAGGTTTATACATTTTCTTCTTAAAATTGACGGAATAACTACAACAAGTGACAACCAATATAAATAAAATATGTTTATATCGCTGAATCCGAATGGGCCAATAAAAAATATATGTTGCCATTTATAATATAAAAAGTTGGGTTCCATATTTTGAGAAACTCTAGTTAAAAAAAAATATTTTCTGTAACACTGTTTTGAAAACTACTCATTCTACAACAAAAAACTACATTGGAACAACTATCATTCCATACGCTGCGTATGGAATAATTTCGGCGAATCAGAACCGATAATAGCGCGATATATGAAGTATCATGATTCAGTTACTATGGTTACGTCTGTTTTTTTTTTGTATTTTTTTGGATAATTTCCAAAATCTTGTTAGTATAGTCTACAACATGTAACAAAATGGCATATCCCACACTCGGCTTGGACTACAAACTTTTTGCTCGCGTGGAATATGTACCATTCCATTACTTGTAGAATTTACTGTTCTATGCTCAGTTAGTGTTATTAGTCTTGTTAAATATAAAGTGTTTAATTTTTCTTCTTTTTTTTTCGAAGATGGGAAGTGGACTAACTATAATGGTCATATGCCGCCTCATGAGTGGACGATTGAGAATTTCTGTGAACATCATAAACGACTGTGCTCTTCAGTGGGATTCGAACCCACGACCTCTGGTGTGCTAGGCTAGTGACATAGCCGCATAGCCACTACGCCACCGAGATCGGGTTGTCTAATTTAACCAAGTTCATATCTCTTATAATTCTCGAGATATCAATTGTGACCCTGTATATTATTCTAGATCATTCAGCGTCATTATGTAACGTTGCAAACAGGAGAAAGAGGAATGTGCTCTGATGAAGCTAGACTACGTAAGTTTGTTGGGAAAATAATGAACGTGGTGGTAGATTTCTCTCCTAAGACGGGCCTTGTCAGGGTTAACAACCATGAACGAAGTCGCACCATGCCGAGTCCTACACAACACACACGCATTCACACAAACAAACACACGCACATACGACACGTTCCCGTCGCAGCCGACAACTGAACCGACTACACCGGTTTGTTCGTTCTATCGCGCTCTGATCCAGCGATCGAGCATCGCTCGTTACGTCCAAAAGCGCCATACGCCATCGCCGTACGCCGCGGCCGTATGCAGACGAGACGCGCAGACGACCTACGAGTGTACGAGCGAAGAAAACAATAAAAGCATCAGCGAGAAGATGAAGATGGTGTCAGCCGGAGAGCTCGGAACCCAAGCTAAGAGATTGGAAGCGGGTTCTTGTTAGTTTTATGTTATTAATATTTAATCGATAACTCAAAACCCAGAGATGTGGAGATAAGCACTTCACTACTGAACTCACCTATCAACTTGACTTTACTACATTATATCACTATTCCTATTGATTTGAATTTAACAAAAAATATTTTAAATGATAAAACAAATAGTCTTGAGTTTGAACGTTGGATATAAGAAGAATAAAACTCAACATATATTATCTCTTCATCAATGCCTAATGGACCAAAAAAACATAACAACATGCTAAAATTATACAATAACACGTATGTTTTAAAGTAGAAAACCAAAAGTGCTTAACCAAAGCGAGCCATTCACAATCAGATTAGGCACTTCGGACGTAATATTAAGCTTAATTATCAAGTAGTATTCGTAGTAGGTGCGTGATATGGAATGAAAAAAAATCAAATAAATAACAAAACCTATTTTTTGGCGGGGGAACCACAGGGGAACTACAGAGGGCAATATGGCATCTGTAGGATTCGAACTGAAGATCTCAAGATCCAAAATTCGATGCGTTTACCACTTAACCCTAGAATTTTACACTGGGGTCTAAGGAATCCCACGATTTTCATCTAATTTTCCAAATGAGCAGCATTCGCATAATTTCGATGCCACCTCGTTGTAAATTTAGTTGCTATAATCCGAAACAAATATTCAATATGTAAAATCCCTATGTACTTATTCTCATAGTCCAAATTAAAAATATAAGTTTTGCCAAAATGCTGTATTTTGAGTAAAATATATGATTCAGAAAGTTTAATATATTTCTATATACCTAAACAAATAGTCCATAGGTAAAATCCCTCAAAAAGAAAATACATCCGGTTATGAGAAAGTAGTTTTTCCTTTCTAGGGTTTTCCCAGACCTCAGTGTGACATTTGTGTAACTGTGAAAGAAGTGTGATTGTCCAGGGTTAAAGAAAAGAATATAGAAGAAAAATCTAACACATGTAAAAACTTAAAGTGAGCCATACACTACATAGAAAATGCCCTGTATTTAAAAAAGTGTATAATTTAAATTTACTAAAACTTTAAAACTTTTAAAAGTAAATTTTTAAAAATACAAACAACATACATATATAACGTTACGGTTTATTCTACTCAGTGGAATAGCACGAACCCCGAAATACAATCAATCAATAATCAATTTCCTCCATTCCTCCAAACATTCCTACTCACATGCTCGTTTATTCTTCACACTCGGAATCATTCGTTCACGCAACAAACCGTCAATCATACCGAACCACTTATTCCACACAATCGTTCACCCTCAATCTTACCATATTTCATTCGACATTCATTCAAGATGACACTTTCTTAACAACATTCTTCTCAATCTCACATTTACCTCACACCACATTTTCACGGCAGTTTTACGTCGTTCATGCTTCTTCATTCGCACCCAACATTTCCATACATCAATATTGGATTAAAAAAAAAACCTCTCGCAAAAGTGGGGTAAAACTTAGACCCAATTATATTTTTGTGTGTGTGTCTTTAAATACATTTGTTTGTATAATATAATTGTAAATGTAATGTTATAATATAAAAGGTACATACGAATGTATTAGGGCTATAATGGTAATAGTTGCAAGCCGACGCACATTATTATTATTATTAATATCGATCATATATGACCAAACCTTGAATTGTGTAAACACAAATTTATATAATATAAGGTTTGGTTTGATTTACCAATCTCTTTTAGTTTTTAAGTTACAAAGTGTCAAATTATCATGATATCAACGGGAAAGAAGATAAGCACAATATTTAAAACATGCTATTTATAAATGGAGAAAGATCGTAAGTTGTACGAATGTAGCTCCGGTATTGCACATGCTGGAATGTTAAATTGCTCACGGTCACTCCAATAAAAACCTGCTAACAATCTCGTTAGCCAGGCCGTGGGCCAAAGAGCTGCGCGCGCAGTATTGTCGATTTAATCCAGGACTAAATTAACGTGTGCAAGGACCTGACATAATCATCGAGATTATTATCATTAATTATTATTTCCATTAATAGAAATAGAAATTAAAAATCTGGTTTATCACAAGAATTGGTATTAATATTCTATAGAAATATTTCTCGATAATATAATTGAGGTATTTTTAACGGTTTTGTTAGAAATAAGTAGATTATTTTGATAAGAAATGAATGTTTATTATTTATATCAGCTAAGTGATTGGCAATTATTTTACTATAACTAAAATAAATAATCTTCATTTCTATAAACGTCATTTGTTTTTATATTCTACTTTCAACCTTCAATGAAAAATGAAAGTGTGTGAAAAACTTCAAATTAATAATGAACAATAAACAAATTGACACGTGTGCAACAATCCTTCACAAATAACATAAACATTTCCGAAATATTGTCGACAAATTGCTAGTCAACAAACGGGAAAGTTATCAAAGCGTTTTATCGAATATTTATGTGACAAAGGATCGCGAGAAATTTATTAGCCTAGAACGGTGCATCGTGCTGACGTTTAAACGACTAAGAATACACGATACAGTCTCGGCGGCTACGTTGGTTATAAATATGTCACAACGAAATTTTTCCCACAACAAATTCTTAATAGCTTCATAAGCAGCGACAAAAAACGCTACACGTGTAAATAAAATCAATTTGTTTCTGTTGACAAAACAAACTCGATTGGTATGGTATGTTTGCTCTAACGGCTTTAGTAAGAACTCGAAAATTAAAATATTTTTCATGTTTGTTTTCAATCGAGTTTATTCACAAATCAAAATGGAATTTATGTTCTGCTTCAATTCGAAGTTTCCGCATATATGAAGCGAATTTGTTAAATAATTTTGATTTCTCAGTAAATTTTTATCGCGGTGCGGTGGCAATCTTGTAAACTGAAGTTATTTTTATTGCTTAAGGATGACTGTGCATTTGCAGTTAATAAAAATTCACGTACAATGTTACGATAGCTATCACGTACATGTCAACTGTCAAAGTCTGGTGTTACCTCAGCGTTTTGATAAAATAATAATTTTTAAAGTTCAGATAAATAAAACAGAAACAATAAAAATGCGACGATAAGATCTAAAATAAAAAATTAAACCTTCAACGTATAGAAGTCACCTGATGTTGCAAACAATATATTTTTTCAATTTTTATTGTTTTATATCTCATTCAATCCGCAGCTAAATAATTACAGAATATAGCTACTTATAATTACAACATTCAAAATTTGAGTAGCTTAACAATCTTTTGTTGTTTAAAAAGAGTTTGTTAATGAATAATGTTTTAGTTTCTTTTGAATCAAAACAAAAACCAGATATCCAAATCCGGTTATTAGAATTGTAATTCTTATGAAAATGTTTGCGTAGAGAAAACATGTATTCAACTTCATAGTAATAAAGTAACTAGTAATTTTGCTTAAACGAAATAAACTATTCTAATCCACGAGACCTTTCTTTAAAGGGACCCAAATCCACGTGGTTTCCTGTGCTGTGATTGGTCTTCGATCACGTGCTAAACACTATGTGAAATACAAACATGTATACACTATTGAATCTATCACACTACACTTTGCTGTTTTGAATTATATGTAGTTATAGCATTGTCCATTGCAGTTTTTGTATCTTGTTGCTTCTACATTGTGTACATTAGGAATATTTATGCTTAAATTTTTTAAACCTGTATATTTTTATAAGGTTGTGCAATAAACCAAAAGATTTGAGAAATTTATTCTTTTCTTTCTTAATAACAGAGTACGAACTGGTGGTGGAATTACAGTTGTCCGTATAAATTAGTTCAAAATTCCGAGCGTATACCGTCGAATGCTTGTAATGGTACACTGTATTTTTTTAACCAATCACAGAACTACGTATATTTGTCCCTTTAAAGAAAGGTCTCATGGAATAGACTATAGTCAGACTGAGTGGATTCATTATCCACCGTTGGCTATTCAATGTCAACAAACCTTTTATCGGATTTCCCCATTTATAGATGAATTGTATCTCAACTAACTGAGTTAGTTGATGACTGTCAAGTAACATGAAATATGTGTATTTTACCTATTGTTGACGAAAGATTTCCGTAAAATTATTTTTTTACATGATATTCTTTTTGTTTTAATAACATCACTCTGATGAAGACTGAATTGCAGTCTAAACGTTGATGTTTTTATTAAATTAACTGCTTCTCCTATAATTTGCTTTTTATTCCCCATTTATATTTACCACATTATAAATTTTTATTGCGATTTAAAAATGAATTAGTAAAAGCAAATTGCAATGATTCAAATGTGTGCAACTGGTCATGGTGGCAAAACTTCCGAAGGTAACAAAGAAAATTGAGTTTAGTTCGTCTGAACCGAAAACAAAACAAAACTTCGTCTGGTGGTCACATCGTCACCATATCACACAAAACACGAACACGGCAAATGTTTACGTGCTAAACGTGTTGATTGACCTTCTGCACAAAATGAAATGACATTGACAACTCCTACTCAGCGTCAACTAGCGGGCTAGCAGCTTGGACCTTGTTCTAATGTTCAGTGGGTCGTCCGCTGCAGTCGATCGCCGACAGCCGCTGACGCTGACACAAAATCTCCCTTTCTTGGCCTTGACCCATTCGCGTGTCCACGTCCGATGGCTCAGGCTCAAGTCAGCGCCACTCATAGGCTAGTTCCAGTCATAGACAGCCAACTACCCTTGGACGAAACACCGACAAACAGACGGACCACCGAAATTAGAGACTGGAAATTTTTCGACTGGATTTTGTTATGATGATGGAATCATTTTTTTGGGTCTGGAGGTGGTCTATCCGATTCTTTCAACCAGAAGGCGAATTCTTTCAGACTTAATTAATTCTCTGGGAGACTTAACCTTACCTTAAATAAATAAAGAATTGTTGCCAAATATTCCACTTGTTAGTCAGCCAAACTAAAGACTAAAGCTCTTATTGAGTTCAATACTAATCGTATAAAGATAATAGTATTATTATTATCTCATTAAATGTCTTACTGATCGCTGAGTATCTCAGACACAGTGTCCTACTTCTTCATTTATAGTATGTATTATCATCTGATTTGACTTCGATTGTCAAAAGTTTGAGTAAACCTAGCTTTTCCAGGGCTACCGTTTTACTTCTTTCTTGTCACTATAATCTATATTTACCTCCCGCCTACCTGTAGGTAAGGGAGGTATTGTCTTTGGTCAAAAAATTGGGTAGTGAGTTTTAAATGATTAAGCACGTTTTAGACTAAATTTAACGCTGCTATTATCGCTATACCTACACGTCTAAATTATTACTTCATCTATGAATTGCACTGTAGACTGTAGGTAAAAGATAATTCTTCGAATGATATTAATAAGAATTACCGTTAATGTGATTATAATACTTTTTCGTAAATCTGCACGTACAGCTCTTTCATAATGATAAAAATATTTTTCAGCCATATTTATAATATTGAATGTATAATAATTAAAAACAATATTCAATTACTTTTGACTAGATTTTTTACGTGGACTAATAAATTAGATCTGTTTTATTATTATAATAAAATACGATTAATATATGTGTATTTCACACAGGTTAATTATTTTTTTAACCAAACATAAAATTTCTATTGTAATTAAAAGAAATTGTGATTATCTATAAACGTACATTTTTTCGTATTTGGTACCATTTAGGAACTATAGTATAATTTATAATTTAGTGATTAAAACTCCATGATCGTTTGGCCATTGTTTCTACATAATATTTAAATTAAACAGTGACATCATTCATTGTTGTCATCTTGGTTTAGATGTGCTTTACATAAAACTATTAAAATTATTTGTGAGTATTAGCATTAGTAAAATGAGTTTAACAGGAGGTCATGTGTAGGTAACAACAGATTTTTTGTGTAGCAAAAAATTTTATTTTTCAGTGGATTGGTGCCCTATGGATGCTATACGCAAACACCAATAAATCTTATTTGAAAATCATAATATTTCTACTCCAAAGTTGATTTCAAGTAATGAATTAATCGTCAATTGATTCCCTGTGGCATATAATGAAAAAGGAATTGCGTAATAATCCAGCACGCACAGTAAATGAATTGCAAATAAAATTGCATCAAGTATAAGATAATATTCAGCCTGATGAGTGCGCAAAGTTAGAAATACAATGCCTAACAGAATTAAAACCGTTGTGGTTAATACGCAATATTAAAATAAGTGGCCGAACTATTCTGAATCGTCTATTTCTATTCTATTAGATTTTAGTTTATTTAAAAGGCAATCGTTATCAAAACTATTTTCTTTTTGTTGTTAATTAAAGTTAAAATTATGTATTACATAACTGCAATATAGTTTTTGTTTGAAATAATTATTTATTGAACCCTATGTCATAATTGAAATGCCAAACCATTTTAAGATTTGATTGATGAAATATTGTTTTTTTTTAATTTAATTTTGTATACAAACAAATTAAAAGAATCCGGCAGTACCTTACAGTGAGTGTAAGATTGAGATGAATGTATTAAACAAAGTGGGAGTGAGTCAGTAGATGTTGTCTGACCATCTTGAGTGAATGTCAAATGAAGGGTTAGTAAAACTAATATATACAGGTGAGATTGGGGGTGAACGATTGCGTGGATGTTCGAGGAATAAGTGGTTAGGTATGATTGATGGTTTGGTGCGTGAACGAATGATTCCAAGTGTAAAAAATACACGAAAGTGGTGTTCCAGAATAGGAATGTTTAGAAAACTTTGATAGTGTTTGAGGGTTCGTGCTACCCCACTATTTAAAGTAGATCTGGAATGTCAAAAAAGTTAAACGCAATTTTTATGCATTATTGGCGAATATTATTTAGTGCATTTTGTTAATTAATTCAAGTTATAATTACTAATCAGAAATCGTTAAAATATATGAATACAATAAAATTTATATTGATTAAAATTCCTAAGATATAATTGAAGCATTATTGGCGAATATTATTTAGTGCATTTCGTTAATTAATTTAAGATATAATTACTAATCAGAAATCGTTAAAATTATAAATACAATAAAATTTATATTGATTTAAAATTCCTGAGATATAATTCATGGAATACCTTTCCGTTTATGGATTATAATTTATGAAAGTAATAAAACCTATTAAATTTTATTGACCAAAAGCGATAAAAAAATTAAGTCGTGATTCAGTATGTAAATATCAGCTACTGTCAAACAACTTGAAATTTCCGTGATATCTTGATTATCCCCAACAAAAATAAACCGCACGACGCGACGGTTCAGGAAAGTTATCAAAATCCACATTTAAAAATATTAATTCATGGTATAATTTCTCTCGAATATCCAATGTAATACGAAGTCTAAAGTATTCGTATTTTTATACACCGTTGAATATGCAATTAGACTTCCGCTTTTTAACCTGAAAACTGTCAGACGGAAGATGACGAGTTTATTGTGAGTCGAATCGTCGCTGGTTGAAAGAAGCCGCCGTTCCAACACCTGAGAAATAACGACATTACTTTGCTCGAGAGCGCGGTAATAAACGCACAGCAAGACGCTTCGTTGCTCAGCGCGAATCCTCAGTCGCCGCTTCTGGTTCCGTTGTTTGCGGTGGCTTCGCTTCTCTAATTGAGAAGATCACTTCATCGCTCGGAACGAAACTTAGAAAATAGAAATCGATAGCGAGAGGACACTAACTAATAATTTAGAAAATTGTTCCTGAATAATTGAAGGTAAAAATCTGTAGAAGGAAAGATGACAGGTAGTTAGCAATAACATTTTCTGCAAATCTGACAGTAACAAATATATTACGGTTGCACGTTGCAGAAAGGCAATAAAATTATATACTGGATTGATGAAGAAAGGTTCGTTGGTTCGTTTCAGTTGCTTTGAATAATTTAGTGGTAATATGTCGGTTGTTTTTAAGAGCAACTGTTAAATCACAGCATGGATTAATAGTTGTGAGACAGTTGGTTACGACTTACGAGCAGTTTTATGTTCGTCTGTTATGTTCCGTTACTGTGTAGTTCTTGTGTAAGTTTTAGTTAAGGCTGGGGCCGGACGCGGCGCGAGGGTAAACAAAGAGCGTCTGTAAGGAATATTTGGGTCAGCACCTCATTTCAGGTTCATGGCGTATGGAGTAAGCTCGGACGTGCCCGTGCCTCCTCAGATTGCCCGCGGGTCATAATTAATAGACAACCATCTCACGGTGCTCTATGGAGAATTTCCACTTCATCCGTTCTCATCTCGTCCAAAATTTGCTATCATTTTCAGGATCTCCTACAAAAATTGCCCAAGACACGACAGCTTTCTAGTATAACCGGTTATTTCATTCCAGGAATTCCCACTCCCGATAGAAATATCCCTCTTAACAATTTCACTTTGATTGGTTCAGTAAGATTTGGAGCTAGTAGTGCAATTTCTTTTGAGAGTGAAATTTCTAACAGTGCAACAGGAATGAAGTTCGAGCTGCATTTACTTACTAGTACTTTCTAGTTCCTCTGTAAAGAATCTATATTTGGACTTTGGATATTTAAATTAAATTTTTGGCGAATAAGACTATTAAAATGAATTTGCTTCGTTGGCACAGTCAACCAAAAAGAAGAATATATGAACCAATAGAAGTGAAATATTTTTTTTTGTGATCTATTTCATATTATAACTTTTTTGTACAAAAATATTCAGTAAATTTAGTGATAAAAGATTAAATGATATGAGAAAGTAACCACGCATTTACTAAATTATTATAATTACAAAGTGTAACATAGTAAGGGAAATAAGCAGCAGAGAATAAGGACATACACATAGAAAATCCGATGAAAACCAATCTCATAGTGAAGAGGAAAAAGAGGTAAGCCAAGATCACAATGAATAAAAGAAGTAGAAGATGACATAAGAGCAAAATGGGTGATCAACTGGAAAAAGCTCTGGACAGAAAGAAATGGAAAAACATTTCAACCAAAAAATCTAAAAAGCTTCAATAGAAATGGCGCAACTCCTCAAGAAGTGATAAACTATAGTATATAAATAATGTGCAATCAAAAGAAAGACTTAAAACCAAATGGATTGCTAGCGTTATAGGTGATCTCAAGAAGTTAAAGTCAATAATTGGAAGGAAAAGGCACACGATCGTACAGTGGAAGGAATATGGTAAAGGCGGCAGGAACGAACTTTCTAGATTCTAGAAGCTCTCGATGTGGAAGTTACAGGGTCCGAGGTGGGAAAGGTCCAAGTAGGAAGATACCATTTCACGTTACGTTATTGCGTTACGTTCCTCTGGCATGGCAGAGGGGTGGGTTTTGCGACCGGTGCGTACAATGTTAGCAATTAGTGACACTTAAACCTGTTACCCGCGCTATTTATGCCTAGTTAGAACGCATGATGCCGATGCGTTGACCTCGGCGTCCGGTGGGTGTGCGTGGTGGTTCGCACTCTGCGTAATTAATTACATCGGCAGCGACTCGACACTCGCACTCGGATCAATATGGATAGCTTCGTCCGTGCCCAGACACACAACCATAAACGTTCATGGAGCTCTAGCCATTCCATTCCTATGTTGTATGCTATACCCTCACCTGACTCGTTACTTCTACCCACTGTCGACTCAAACACGTTCAAGATTCTATGCGTCGTTTAAACCAAAACAGAAAACTAACTACGCTCCATTAGAATTACCTGTGCAAGCTCCTATGCTTTATTGGAGATTCGTCCGAGTGGACTCCACAAACCTTGCGGATGGATTATCATCTTGTCAGGTTTTGATTTTAACTCTTTGTAGTTGCTACTAGTTGGAATGAAGAATAAATGTTTTTATTTGCAAATTGGATAATAAAGTTAAGCGTGTGTAGAAGTTGTAAGTCTGGTATTCACAAATTAGATGGAAGAATGCAGAATGTAGAATTTTGAAACGCGCAAAAAAATGGTGCCAAGGATTATAGCGAAAGATCAGCATGTATTTGTATATGTGACTGGAAACAAGTCCGCGTTGAAATTATTAATCAGCGACAGTTAAAACTCCTTGAAAATCTGGTGCTACTAGTTGCTAGAGCATCTCGAGCAAACAAAAGTCCAGCACAACAGGCGACGAGGCGAGGCTGGCGGCTGGATTAGTTCGCATCGAGCGCGAGCTCAAGTGAAGTTCAGAGCGTAGTGCAATGCCATCGTTACGGTGTTAATTTAAAGTAATTTATGCGGTATGCGCGGCAGATTCCTCACGTCGATATTATTTCTGCTCGGTGCGGTGCTCGCCGGCCGAGTCATTACGGTTTTTAATGCGAGCCGCGGAGATGCGGTCGGCGGCGGCCGCGGACGCACTTCAACGGATTGCAAATAAGAGACGATGCATGAACACCGAACCAAGGGAAACTTCTACACGTAGTAAATACTATCTGTCATGTTCATTTCGTTTTTGCTTCTTTTGCTAGTAAGTTGCTGGTTTGTGTTCAAAGAAGTCATAATTTTGACAAGGTCAAGGATAACAAATATTGAAGATGTCGAGAAAATGTTAATGAATTATTTCTAAACATATTTTAAGGTTTAATTCATCAGAATAAATAAAGAAGCCAAGGTGTTTGAGATGAAGAACATCAGTATGAACGAGTTGGGATGTAAATGTAGTTTCGTTTTGATCTGGTTGGCAGACGGAGGGGGGAAGGCTGGCGACAGACACCGAGACACAGACAGCCCGCAGCCCGCCCGGTGGGAGTGGAACCTGCGGCGCTCTAGAGTGCGTGGGCCGCGAGTCACGCACCGACACCAAGTGAACCAAACCGGTAAACAGGCACATCCACACACACGCATCCGAGCAGGCGCGCGTAATTATGAGAGATTGAGGAAACTGTAGCAAAAAACAGACAGGCGGCCGGCTGGGCCTCGAAGGGCAGGTGAGCAGCTAGCCGCCGCATGAATGGACCGCGGGATTCGGTATCGGATTCGGCCCCGGCATGAATACATGAATAACAAACAAAGAGAAACAGATCAGCGCTTTATAATCGCGGCCGCGTCGACCAGATAAGGAAGGAAGGAACGACCCGGGGCCGGGGCTGGTAATTTACGTGCGTTGACAGAGCAGAGCCTCGTGCACAGTGTGGTGTGAGTGCGTGCGGCACTGACCCGGCCTCCCGCAACCACCGACTACAACAGCATTCCGATGCGCGGCTCGCGACGTTGCCTTGCCAGCCACTGCATTCTTTTCCCGCTCTCGTTCACTTGGATTCGATCGCTGGCCGGAGCCGGTGTCTCGCGCGCTGCCTTTGTTCCATCCTCGTCGTGTCGCCGCGCGCTGTCTCACTCGACCTCGGTACATATCGCCCATATATTCATCGGCGGCTCCTCGTGCCCCGCGCCCCGCTCGCCCGCCCGCCGCACTCCGCCAAGCTACTTCACGGAATAGTTGCGAGTGTTTCTCACCGAGGTCGCTGACTCGCCGCTCGCCCGCTCACCCGCTCGCCGGCCAGAGGCCAAGCAAAACAAAACTCACAACAAACATATTGACGCTTCTTCTCTCTGTATCCGTACTCATTATCGTCGTCTATCTGCTTGCCGTGCTATTCACTGCCGCAATGTCCGGAATGCGAGCATTGTCCGGTCCGGGCGGTCGCTGCGCCTCGAGGAAGCTGCTGCTGGTTGACTCGGTGCGTGTCCTTCGCGGGGTCCAGCGCGGCCCACGCCTCCCGCGCTCGGCGCTGCACTCGCCTTTCATTCATTATTCCTGTACGGTGCGCTGCGCTGCGCTGTGTGCTTGTGTGCCGTACATACGTACACCCACCGTTATCACCGATAAGTTGCAGCGGCTATATCGTCGCGCATCTAAATATAATAGAATCTAATGCCCTTAATGGAATGCAGTCGTATCTGTTTTTGAATCTTGATTGTTTGTTACGCAATTAGAGTTGGTCACGAGGCGTGCGCTGTAGTAGTGTTGTGTTGTGTGGCGTTAACGACGCGGCGATTGCGGCGAGTGACCGCATAAGGCAATGGCTGCGGACAATGCTTGCGAGCTGTTACGGTTAAAGCAAGCATCTTCACGCGGGGCGGGGCGGCTGTGTGAAATCGCAACCGTAGGTGAGACGAGCAGTCGGCGGAGAAGTTGATCTCGCACGGCGCGGAACCTGTTTGCACGCGGGAGCATCCGCGGCAGTCGCGATCGCTACAAGACAAGTGGGAACGGACACGTACACAAGCAAGCTCGCGGGACAAAGAACTTAATGGAGAGTGTTTGATCGCCGGTTGTAGGCATCGTTGTCGCGAGACGCATCGATGCCTGAACCTGTTTGGTCGGTCACACGTGCGCGCCGCGGAGCGGGGAACTGCTGCCTGACCTTGACTCCACTTTAAATCGCCGAAATCGCGTCGCCCGCACCCGCCGTCTGCGCACTGTCTGATGCCACCCCCCACCCGCCCCGTCACTCTAATCAATTCAACACATTTGGACACACACGTCCAAATACATTACATCCATCACTTCTTGCTTACATCGCGAATTTGTCCGCGACCATTATCAACTCAATTTACAATAATTATACAACGTGGACAACTAAATCTGTCATCATTTCTTTCATGCACTGTATCTTCAGTTAGTCAAATATGGTAAAAGGGAATGAAGGCGTTTAGAATTGATATTGAAATGTTGATTGTTTGGGCTGGCTCAGGTAGTTAACAAAGCACTTGGCGCGGTGACGGTGAGTTATCCGCGGTTGTCATTCAGTCGCGGCCGGTGGCCGAGGAGTCCGCTGGCCTCGCGGGATCAGGTTGGCGTAATGGTGAAGAGCCGAGAAGCGAGAAGCTCTCTTGTATCGATCCCGTTCGACTATATTCAGTGTATTCTCCCGCCGCCGTCGCTGTAGACGTGTTTGTTTTTTCACTGGCCGCAGACGGGCGTTATTGTCTTTCAGATTTACGTGACACAAATACGCAACGTACTTGTTCATTAGCTAGGCACAGGTACGCCAGGTAGACAACGCGGTTTCGCGTCATCTCCAAAACGGGCTTCATGTTTTGGAAGATGACACGCTCTGGGCGCGACACTTCGTTGACCGAGGGCATTTTTTGCGGTTATTTGTTCGGAGGTAACCCGACAGCTTGGCTGACATCACCGCCCAGCTATATGAAGGAGGGGAATCATACCTTCCACTGAATCACCGTTTTTGAATCCATTTATACATTTTTAAAACAGATCTTCGTCAAACTCGAGGTAAACACTTCAGTAGAAATCTATAAATAGATATAATTCATCACATTCCACAAGGCCTTCAAGAAATTCATTTACAGTTTTTAACTCTTCTCCACCTTTCAAATGAAGCAAAATCATGTCCCTCATAGACGATAATGGTGGAGGAGCCATGTGTGGTTTTTCGCAGAATATTTTTTCTGGCTGTGGAAATGAAATTGAGAATCATTATATTACCACGGAGCTATTTAAAATGATTTCAAAGATTTTTACTTCCCCAATCGAAACTTCATAGAACCAAATGAAAAAATTGCGAAATAATCCATACATCAGACTGCAGAAAATATGGGATTCTTTCTTCATAGAAGATTGTCAAAGACTTATGGATACTAAGTAGTTTAAAAAATTATGATGAAGTTATACAATTTTAAAGAAGATAATATTAAAAAGAGTAAACTTTTAGTTATGCAACAAAAAAAGTTTGTCAGCTGTATCTAAGTTAAATTTCATGGTAAATGTACGTAAAAATATTAGAAATTAATTGTACAATTTAATAAATGTAAGATACATTTGTCTTTCGAATTTTGTAAAACATTAATAATATTAGTCTCAAAAAACTCCTGATTATCTACTAAATCATCTTAAATATCTTGGTTCATTACATACTCTTAAGATGCGTCATAAATTCTTTTTACACATTCCCAAATCTTCTACTTCTCGTTTGAAGCCTTGTTTCCCCTAGTATGCTCCTAAAATTGAATAATGGTATTTCACAAAATCTGAAGTATTTAAACTTTATAGTTTTTAGCGAGCTTTGAAGAATGAATTTACTAGAGTCACAAAAGGACAAATAAGTCATTTATATTATTACTAGACCCAAAAACATTGTACTAGATATAATACAAGTTTAAAAAATATTATTAATTATTAAGATATTTCAGTTTTAAAGTTTTTTTTTTTATAATGACGTCAAATTATTATTCCTATTCCGAATTCGTTGTACTTCTCTTATTATTGAGCTGTCAGATTGTCGAAGTGTCAATATAGTTAGCATTTAGCAACTAATTTGAAGGTTTTTTTGTTTTACTTTGAATTCGTAAGTATATTTCGAATACATACATATTTTATTATTCATTTCTAACTAATAAATATTATTTTAGGTCGACTCAACGAAATTAAAGACTTGTTGAATGACATAGATTAGCAAAATTTATCAGTGGTAATCAAACATTTGATTAAATAATCTTACGTTTATTCACTTACCACGAATAGTTATTTTAATTCAATTTAAATATTTTTCTAAAAAGGGACATTTATGTGAATACAATTATTATTTACAATCTCTACTGTTTGAGATCCGTCTACACCTTTACAATGACGTCGCAACATTTTTAAAAGTCATTGTTGCTTAATGAATAACAATTAAGACTTTTTAAAAGTTTAGATAAACTTCAATTTAGATAGTTTCACAAATAAATGGCGAAGGAACTTAGGTCACTATTTATTGTAAATACCAAATATTATGTACTAATATATATATCTATGTATTTTCTCTAGGTAATTTGTATTTCTATTTCATAAAATATGTATTTGTTCCTGTTTTAAGTGTAACAAGTTGACTTTCATCTGCTACGCTCTGAACTTTCATTATCTTGAGCTATTTTTAGAAACGATAGTTCAGATGCGATAAACAACCCCTTTGCATCCCTTAAGTCGGACGACGACGGAATTCTGGGCGTCTGTGAACAGTTCTTTGTCAGCCGGGGTTAGATATAGTTCAAAATGTAGCTGTACTACAAAAATATATATATTTTACGTAGTTTGAAGTTAAATAAGTAGTTTAATATATTATATATAAGTTAGTGCAACGTTAAGGTAGTTTCAATAAGTGTTTTAATTTTAATATAGTTTTTTTTACGAGTGTTTTGAGTGTCATGATTGAATAGCTCCCAATTCAGCCACGACTGCATTTTCCCTTTTCTTTAATAAATGTTTCCTTTTTATTATTCCTGTCTATACAGTAACCTCCCAATTTGCTACATAAAAATACTATGTTTATTTGTAAATATCAAACTTCTACATAAAATTTTTGTCATGCTATTGTACCCTATTTTGTAATAGTTAAGTGTAAGATCAGCTTTTAGCTGAATTGACCAATAGGTTAATAAAAAGAGTTTATTATTATTATTATTAAAAGGAAAAGTTTGAAATGTACGAACTCATGTGAATTTTGGCTCGTATGTACCAGTACCTCCAATAAGATCATATTCCATTAGATTGAGCCTTTCCCTTTCATACTATCATTTAACATCAACAATTATTTAAGATGTGTTATAGTTACAAAGCTTGCGCCAGAAGAAACATCTAAATAATCCTTGGTCACTTTAACTTAATACTTGTTTCGAATTTTTCTAAGGCGCAGACAGATTAGCAAATAAATAAGTACCAGTTTGCTGTATGTATTCCAGAACTCTCTGCAGCTATATTATACATGTACGTCTCTCTAAGTCGAACATTCTCTCGGCCTCGTTCGATGATGTCCCGCGCAGTGTCCAACCTTTCACTCTAGCGCCACGAACCGTGTGCCGACCGACCCGGTCACCTCCGTCGTAGCGACCTAACATCTGATCCAACCAAGTCCGTCTTCATGTGTGCATGATGCGCGATGGGCTTTCTCCTTTACATGTCGTACGGGCAACGCTGCTCAGTGAAGATGCTTCGTGGAATTGTAGCACTCAATGAGAAAGAAGATGCTGGGATCTCCAGACAAAAAGAAGAAGTAAACAGGAATTTCAAGTTCAACCAACTCTTGACAGATTTTGTTTTAAATAAGATCGCGTTGCTGGCTACTCCGGTATTTACAATAATGGGGGTTTCCAATAACAATAATACAACATAGAATTTTACTGTAATGTTCATATTATCAACTCTGTCGTTTACATTTAGAAAAAACACATTGATAATCTAAGCGCTCTAGTAAGATTGCACAATGAGGTCTTTAAAAATTATAAAACAGTGAAATTTTAATCCATAATACAACGAAATATAAATTTAACTCTCAGAAAAGATATAAATATATAGGAAAAATAAATGGCGAATCGGAGATCTTCTTTCCATGAATGAAATCATAGCACTGCTAGTAATGCTAGATAAATTGTAGGGGGCACCACAATAGCTCCCGTCATAGATTTCTTATCAAACTATGAAGGAATACGGACCACCACTATCAAGAAATGCTCATCCCTTAAAAAACTAGTTTTCACTTGTTACACATGTCAAAAAATGGCATTTTCGCAGATTTAAACGGAAATGTCAAAATATTATCTTCTTTAAGAGTATCTCTGATTTCGCGACTCTCGTATAAACCATCCGATTCAAAAACGACATACCTTACGCCAATCGTCTATGCGACTTATGGGTAATAGTAGAAGATAGTAACACGATTCGCCACTGTGCAGGCAACAAAATATCGAAAACAGACATTGACAATTTATCAAAATAAACGGTTTAAAATTAATTTTTTTGTAAAATTTTTTATAATATTTCAATACATAAAATATGTATCTTGTATCGTAAATGGATAAAAATTATGTTTTTTATCTGTGTTATGAGTAATCAGTCATTGAATTAAGGATAATTTTAACGTTTTTGTAAGCAAAGTATATAATAAAAAGATGAAATATATTATAAGTTAAATATCAACGTGAGTAGATTACACATTCTTCTTTCTAACTACTACTGAAAAGATTTAATTATTTTTTCATATATTTCTTACCTTAGAAATGTAAAATATGAATATTGTATTTTATTTTAACGCTTTGCGAAGTGGACAGAAATTCCTTTTAACATGATGTAATTCGTGAATGGTGACAGTAAGAGATAAATGTTTCAAACAACAATTGTAGATTATAATATTTGAAACAAAACTGTTTACTGACATATTTCAAAATAACTTAACAAGGCTTCAAGTAAACTACCCCTTCCGGTTATTGAATTATCACCATTAACTAATCAGCTCTTCCCAAGGGGATACAATTGATATATACAAAATATACAAATTTTGTGTTTAGTAGTTTTTGAGACTCCGCAACTCCATAATCCACACACACAGACATCCTGACAGGCCAAAAGACAGACATACAGACAGACACCATCGCAAAACTATTAAAATCGTATTTTAGAGACCCTAAAACGTGCTCATCTACTGAAAACTCACTACCGAATTTTTAGTATGATTCCTATGCTTCCTTTACAGGATGTGGCGAAGGTTAAAATGGTGCAAGACCTGATTGTAACAAGTCAATCAGGTTTTAATGATGAAAAGTACAATAAACTACAACATATTATATCCCTTTGTCAAATGGCATGTCTCCTCGATAAATATTCCTCTTGGTTTCTCGATTATTTGAAAAAAAAAATATCAGATTTTACCAAGGAATCATCAAATGTATTAATTGGAGTTCCCCAAATTGAGGGTTAAATCCATTACACGAAGTTGTTTCTACAAATATTGCTGATTGGATGTGAGATTGGAAGTTTCACTCATCCCTGACAATATGAGGAGGAGCTCAGATTTCTTTTACAATAAAAGATCGATATAAATGTCACCAGCAGCAAAATTTATATGAAATGCATTGTTTTATTCTGATGGAAGATACTTTTTCTGTTCCATGCAAAAGCGATTGAACATAATTGTAAGTACTCGTTAGAACAAGAAATTGAAATTCCAGCATTTTAAGAAGGGTAAGTAGAATTGCTGACACATAAGAAAAGTAGTACAGCAGGAATTAAATAGCTCCATGGTAATTGGTAATGGTAACCCAAGTAGTAAGCTGAGATGACGAAACCGATCATTGTGCTTGTAATATGCTAAACGAACAGCTCACTGCATCAGTAATACATTCAATCTGAACTAGATACACCAACAAAGTAGTGCAAAATGCCAGGCAATGATTTGCACAAGGAAGTGAACAGGCAGCAAGCACTGCAAGCAGGTTGACTTGACTGGAGAAAGATAATCTTAGGAAGAGAATCGAATTCCTTGGTACGGTCGCCTCTTAAACACTCGAGGCCTTCTAGTGACCTTCACAGCACGGTTGATCATTCCTAACTGCGTTTGTTTTGCCTCTTTGTTGATTTCACCAATAAATAAAAAGCCATTGTAAGAGATCATTCTAACCTGAATTTGTGTCACGAAATTGACACAAGTTGCATTGTTTTGTAATCGAATGATTCAATTACCAAAAGTACCGGCAAACGCGAAGGACGTTGTGCGAGTATTGCTTTCTAGAACGGGTTTTAAAGTTTCGAGAGTGCATCAAGTATGTTCAACAACAGTTATGACTGAACTTGAAAGGAAATTATATAGCTGGAGATTTCTATAACTTATTTTAATTTACAAATAAAATTGAATTACCCTGCACTCTATGTTTTACCATGAATTATAAATATTACTTTTAAACATGATACTATACAATTCAAAGGTTGTTTAAGGAAGTAATAGCAAGGACGAGGGAATAAATTGTATTCCTAATTATTTAACATTTTTATAATCCAGCACTTATTAGTTTGAAAGGTACACTCGGAAGAAAACTTTTTTAGTTGCATTGAAACAATTATTTTATGTTGTTGTAACTTTCAAAACTTAGGTTAAACATGTTTGATTAATTTATTTTTATGTGCCCATACTCGATTATAGAAAACATCCGGGTTTAATTTGGATACAATGAGCAAATCGTCAAGAGGTCAAAATGGAAACACTAGTTTTTAAGATGTTTGCATATGTAAATTAATAAAATTTTCATAATTGCTCAACAATGGGATTCTAGAATCATCGTTTTGTTTAAATTTTTAATGTTTTATTTTCGAGTTTATGTTTATTTATTATGATGAATCTTGACCGATCAATTGGTTTTGAATAGGAAAATAATGGGTACACCAGCCACTTCGATACAATTATGTGTTTTATTTCATAAAATCGACATTTCGGCCCAAATTGAAATCTTTTTCAGGATTACTGAAAATCACATAATATAGTCAAGGATTACAATATTCTTGAAAAACAAATACATTATTTTATGGTAGATAAATTTTCGGGTCCACATGGAAAAAGTGATTAGATTTAAATTGCTGTCAGTCTTCTCATTTTTTTTTTAATCTATTTACTTTTGTCAAGTAGTATCGAAAATTTATGTACTACAAAAAATATTTATTTGTTTTTCAAGAATATTGTAAACCTTGATTATATTATGTGAATACACATAATTGTATCGAAATGACTGGTGCACCCATTACTTTCCTATTCAAATTTAAGTTTATTAATTATAATGTCATTGTTCCTTGATTATTACTTTTATATTTATAGGAAGCACGAGCTCTGTTTTTGGGTGTATTAAAATAAGTATTTCAACAATGTAAACTAATGTCAAATTATTTTATAAAAGAAAGCCTTCGAAAAAGAGTTATAGAGAAATATATTTATCTACCACTTTTATTTGAAGTATTTTTTTATAAAATAATTTTAGAACATTGTGCAGCACTAACACCTTTTTTAATCATCTCTAACTTCGTTTCTAAATTAATTAAATTAACAAAATGTGTGCTAATGTGCTAACCAATCTTGACTACAACCTCATTTTAAATAAATATGTTCTGAGAATGGAAAATAAAGTTACAAGTTTACAAGTATTAATAAAAATCTGTTGTGGACATACCGCAATACCCTCCGCCATAGATTTCTTATCAAATGATCCAGGATGGAACACAGACCACCATTATCAAGAAACGCTCATCCATTGAAAAAAAAATAGTTTTCACGTATGACACAAGTCAACAATAGACATTTTTCAAGTGTTGTTTTGTTAATAGATTTAATCGAATATGTCAAAATATAATTTTCTTTAACATATTGTAATTCTTAAATGGTGATAGTAAGAGAAAAATGTTTCAAATAACAATTGTAGATAATAATATTTCAAACATTACTTTAATAACAAAAACTGCTATCAAACCGTAATTTACTGAGCTATTTCAAAATAACTTGATAGGGCTTCAAGTAAACTACCACTTCCGGTTATTGGATTATCACCAAAAATTAATCAACTCTAATATATCAAAATTTTCAGTTTAGTAGTTTTTGAGAAACCGTAACTCCTGAAATCCTCACAGACTGACAGACAGACGCACACACAGACATAATCGCGAAACTATTAAAATCATATTCTCGGGACTCTCAAACGTACTCATCCACTGAAAACTCACTACCGAATTTTTAGCAAGATTCCTATATCTCAATTACAGGATGTAGCTGGAGGTAAAAAATGGAGTTAGTGCTAATCCCTTTTTTGAATATACTTCCTAGAATAACCAAAACAGAGCTTGTAGTACCAGTAATTGTCTTAAGGTGACCGCCACATTTTTGTTCATTAGTAGGTATATTTAATACTAAACTTACAATATTTTATGGGGTAGAGCATATGGAATTTCTTAGAGAAGGTCGTTAGAAATTTGTATGTTTGCTTAAACCTATCCTACAATATATGTGTAAATAAAATGAAGGGTAGTAGAGCAATTTAGGCTGCAAAACTGTGTTAGAAATAAGTTAAACGAAGGAATAAGTTTTGTCGAATTTCTATAACATCTTGATTTACTTGACCAAATTAAATTCGTCCTAGTTTAGTAGGCAGTGAGTGGACTTTGCAGAGTTCACGAGTTAGGGTCGCGCAGGGTGGGGGTGTGAAGGGGCGGTGATTGTGGGTGCCGCAGTGACGTCACGGGTACGAGCACGGGAGTGCGTGAGCGAGGTCGGCGGACTGACACCAGGTCAATAGTGGCTCCTCAGTCCTCACCGCTCAGTGCTCGAGGATCCAGCGTGACCGCCGCTCCGGTATTGATCAACACCGCGCCTCCTACAGCCGATTGCGGCCAACGCCAACTGATTAGTTTCGCTAAGAACTGACTACCACCCGACACCGCGTCAACTTAACTGCTGCATGGCACGAGATCATATGAATAAACGCTCGCGGACACATTCAGATCATCCACTGATTTATTTATGCCACATACTCATTATCATCCTTTTGTTTATGAAAAAATCTGATGGTGATTCACATTACTTCCTTGCAAAAAAGATGTTATAACAGTTTTATATTTAAAAATCTGATATCATACGGCTACCGGTTTTTGATTTATGCGAAAAATAAAAAAAATACTCTTCGAGTAGTGTCCTTTTGGTCCAGTCGATTGCAATAAAAAACATACTAATCGATTTTGAGTCGAAACTAGTCAAAATGAAATTAGGGATGGTAATAATAATAATAAAATAATATATCATCACGCCTTTTACCCATTATGGGTGTGGCACTCTGCTTAGGCAGATCTCGGTAAGTGATATATTTTTGCGTATGAAGTGCGGTTACCAGCCGTCAAATCATAGCCCCCAAAGATGTTAGTGGAAGGGGAACCACACGGGTAAATATAAATTGGCAACTGTCAGCTGTGGAATTCGAACTGAGGATCTCACGATCTACAGTCGGACGCGTTACCACGGAGCTATTTAGGGATGGTGAAAATTATTATTTCCGTTGAAATCTGAAAACTGAACTTTTTAGCGATTTCAATGCTTCCTTTACTTCATACAAGGAAGTAACAATGTCAATGTCAAATAAGAGTTCGAGTACGAAACCTCTTGGATACTACCTAAGAACATTTACCAAATACGCCACATTCTGTTTGGTATAGGAATCATGCTAAAAATTCGGTAGTGAATTTTTAGTGGATGAGCAAGTATTCGGGTTCCTAGAATACTATTTTAATAGTTTCGCGATGAAGTTTGTGTGAGTGTCTGTCTGTCAGTCTGTGAGGATTTCAGGAGTTACGGTTCCTCAACAACTATTAAACTGTGTGGATATGAAAATTTTAATATTTTGTATTTGTATATATTAACTGTATCCACTTGGAAAGGGCTTATTAGTTTTTGGTGATAATCCAATAACCGGAAGTGGTAGTTTACTTGAAGTCCTATCAAGTAATTTTGAAATATCTCAGTAAATTATGGTTTAATGATAATTTTTATTATTGGAATAATGTTTCGACTATTATTATCTACAATTGTTGTTTGAAACATTTTTCTCTTACTGTGACCATTTATGAATTACTGCACGTTAAAGAAAAAAATATATTTTGACATTTTCGTTTAAATCTGCTAACCTGTGCATAAAAAAAAATAACGCTTAAACATGTGATTTTTTGACATGTGTCATAATTTAAAACTAAATTTTTTGAAAGGATGATGATCGTTTCTTTATAGTGGTGGTCCGGGTTTCTGCATTGTTTGATAAGAAATCTATGGTGGGAGGTATTGTGGTGTCCACAGATGCTAATAAATTTTAAATGAAATTAATAATAATATAGAATTTAGGGGTGCTGTATTTCTGATATTATTCAAAGATATTATAATGATGATGTTTGCTCTGTTCCTATGCATTAAGGAAAGTTTCGGAAATTTGTCTCAACAAAATGTATGTTTTTTCGTGTAGAGACGGAACATACCTATTTACAATTGCGAGCGAATTCACAAATCATGATAAATTTACGGCCTGAAGACTCGATACCTAATTAATTAAATTAATATACTGTTTTATGTAATTAGCTAATGTTATATTAACAATCGAGGAATTGTAAAGGCAGTAATTTAATTGATTAACGGCCCCACTTAAATTTATATGCACGATGAGTGAAAAACAGTAAAAATCAATAAGTGCGTAACCATCAAAAAGATATGACCGAAAAGTGTGTCAGTTAAAGGATACAAGGTAATACAACCCATTTAAAACGAAATAAAATCGATAAAAACAAATTAAATTAATCAACATTTTATTATTCGAAAGAATAAAACAAAAAGCCTTCCCACATGTCACTGTGTTCCTAAATTAAAAATTCCGTTTCTATTACAAAGAAAAACACACATAAAATTTTTGTTTTTAATCTGCACAGCGACACATAAAAGCACAATTTCTATTCATATAAATCGTTGAATTTCATGCATGAATTCATCCGTCCACAGAGTCAGCGCTGTGACATACTTTCGCATGTCGCATCTTCGGTAATTACTCTATTCGGCGGATCATCATTTAATGAACACATTCTCTCGATAAGACTACGTGCGATTAAAGCTATCGACATGGCACCGACACAAGGACACATACTCATTAATTACACCGTGAGTCTGCGCGCGCATCGCGGACACGGTCACCGATATGATGGATATCGTCTGTCGAGAATTCTGCCGCCAGCCACTGGTCACTGTGATGCTGAAATTATTTAGATTTAATTTGATTTTGCAGATATACACAATCGTGATGTTTGCAAAGGCCGCTGGTACTGTGCAATCTTTGTATACTTGAATAGTTTGCAACTAAAGGATCTTTGTTTCAAGCTAATTCGCTGTGAAATGATTGACAGGAAAATCAAGTATAATTTTGTTTATTTGAAACGTAGTATTTTACATATTAAATTATTTAATACATGTATCATCATCTTCAACATGAAAAGATGTGCAGTCCTTTTTGTACTCATACATACAATGTGTTGTTTCGCGTAGCCTAAGCAACGATAAAAAAGTTAGTTTCCATGTCTCCACCAGACAAGCGTGCGAGAAATTTCAAATAAAACACTACTATTTCTAAAGCATTTATTAATAGATATTTACGATATAAGTGGGATCAGAGTATATTAATAATGCATTATCACACGTGTATTGTACAATATTTTATTTACGCTCGCACAAAATTAAAAAGTAAAAATAATTTTTTTTTGACAAGTAGTGTGGTTGCTGTAAAAAATTTTAATCTATGATGACCACAATTTGACATTAAACAATTATGAAAATATTTTACATAAATTTTTGAAACATTTCGTGAAAATGGGTCATTTCGAAAGTATTTCGTTGGATATAGAAGAACAAGCTTTTAAATTATTAATTAAATAAATATTAATTAATTTAAAGAATTCTAAAGATTTTATTATGAATATTTATAATAAATAGTACGTTAATGAAATCGACTGCGGTAATGAAGCTCTTAACTCACGCAAAATTAGTGGGATAAATGACATTTAACTCACGGGCGTAGATAAAAAAATTTATTTATAATAAAAAGGTATTGTATGTCAATCACACTGTTTTATTTTGTTTAATTTTCACAACAAATGCCATTATTTGAGTACATTCTCTCCCGATGGGAGAGAAAATGAACATATCTCCCATTGAAATGATTTTGGTATCAAAGAAACCGAGTTTCTCTCCCGGTCGTGAAAAAACAGATTATTGGCAATTTTCTTTTTGAGCTTATTTCAATTATAGTTGCTATAAGAACAAATAAATAATTTAAAAATATTTATTTTATATGTCAAACACTTGTCAAATGTAATTATTAAACAATTCAATACACAATGTGTATAATTAATAAAATAATTTTTAATTTTTCAAATATAAAAACAGATACCTACATAAATTTCTGTTTCAATTTTAAGAAAATTTAATTATATTAAATATAGTAATAAATAATCTATTCATCTATTCTATATGTCAAATTTGTATGTATAAGAAAGTCGTGTGTTAACCGCACCAGATTTATTTGTGCGTATGAAATTGTGGAATATAAATTTAGAGAAATTAGTGGTAATAAAATAGGTATTGATAAATGTGTGGAATTTTTGGTACATCTGTTTCGTGTTCCATCTTCAGAGAAATATTTCACTTGTTCTTGGGATCTGTTATCTGATTGCACGGTTCATTGATCACAATAAACATTCATATAAATCACATAATGTCTCCCTTCGAAAACCTATCGATTGTACTTAACTACATCTTGATTAATTAGGAGCGATTTAATAAATCACTACGTGCGGTTTTCTTTTTAATAACAATAACCGCAGTTTATAATTTGTGCTGAGTAACAAGTGTTTTTATCAATAGACTAAATAAACAAGGCGTGTGAACAACAATTGCAATTTTTTTAGTGTTATTCGTAACGTATTTATTTTAGATAGGAATCTATGCCATAAACGAGTTAGCAAGCAGCGTGTTTTTATTTTAATTGAACATTCATTGATATTTAATGCTACAAGTGTCGCTGAAACCTGTAAACGAGCCGTTCATGATTGCAGAGTGTATCTAATTTACGCGATACTGTGATACAGTTCTGTCGACTGAAAGCACAGTACACACACATACAAACGAGGCAATATTCCGCGTATATCGATCGGCAAATCAGGCGCGTAACAATATTACGGCGTGCGATGCACACGTGTGCGGACACGCATGCGCCGACAGGTATCAGCGGCGGCGGCGGCAGTGACAGGTAGAGCACGCTGCTTCCGCGTTCCGCGACATCGCGATCATGGAAATCTGGTGCGACTTGCGCCACGAGGGAACTGTGTGATCATATGACAGACTTTGTTAATAATTATTAAGTATGTCTTCGAAAAGAAAACTAACTTATAACAAGTGTAAAAGAAGAATTATAATTACTATATTCACAAATATATTTAGTTACAAAATACACAAAAGTAATTTGTTCCCTGTTAACAAATTTGAAACTTGTTAAATTAACAAAAATAAACGGTGAATTGTCTGGGACTAAAAATTTTCTTAAAATTTTGTCAATTTTGACTATAATTTTTTTTTTGCAATACCTGTACCGGAAATTACCCATTAATAACAAAATTTAAACACAGTAAGTGGAACTTTTATTGAACAATTGGTTTTCATGGTTACATCATTTACTTACCGTCCACGGTGGATGGTAAGTGAAACTTACCGTTCATGGTGGATGGTACGTAAATATATATCATTCAAAATTTATTTTTAACCTCAATCTGACAGCTGTTAATTTTGATACCTATTTTTCCTTTTCTTATATTTACGCAGGTAATGCAAAAAATAACTTACTAACCTCGAACTGTAAGTGATTTTTTAGGTCTCGAATGTTTAGGAAATCTCGACCCTACGGGTCTCGACATCCCAAACTACATTCTCGACCTAAAAACTATCACTGACAGTTCACGGTACGTAATATACTATTTTATGTAGAATATGCTGAAAAGAAGTGTTAGAGGTCGTGTTCCCGCCCGACGTACTCCAGATGAACTAGAGGAAGCAGTGCTACAAGGGTGAAAAGACATACCTCAAAGTTCGATTCAAAATTGTATTCGAAGCATGAGACGAAGAGTACAAGCTGTTATTAATGCAAGAGGTGGTCATACTTAATATGTTAATCAAATTTTAAAATCCTGTTTGTCAAAAAATTTGTATATATTGTAGTTTTTGAAATAAACGATATAATGTGTTATTTTATACATGTTTTCTTGCTTCTTGTAATAGACTAATTTTAAAAATTACAAACTCATAGGAAAAATATGTCTACTTTGTAAAATAATTGCACAACTCTAATTGGTGTAACAATTTGGATCATTTTTATATGTATTTATAAAAGAATTTGATTGTAAATGAGATCATTTTTATGTAACCTACTTCTATCATCTAAACTAATAAACACGTTCAATGACAACTCGCCGACAGGTCAGGGTTCAGGGGGCTGAATCTCTCCAGAGCCGTGTTAAAGAGGGCGAGGGCGCAGGGCTTATCAATCACGCCACAGGGGAGGGGGAGGAACTACAGCAGCGCTGAACGCGCGAACTAACAGCGAGCAGCCGTGTGAAATTAGCAAAGGCGACGCGTAAGAAATGTGATTTAGAGCGAGCGGGTTGATTGAGTTTGGGAGGAGAATGCGACGACGCCGAGGAGGCGGCGCGACGGTGGCGGCGCAGGTATATTGAGAACCCGAACAGTAGCGTCTCAGAACCGTTTTACCCCACACTTTTCACACTACGATCATAATTTTTTGGTTAAACTAATATCAAATTGAATCCCTGTATTTCTGTTCACATCAAAATTATACTGATAATTTATTTTACTTTTTTTAAAACCAGTAATATGTGTCGTTGTTTATCTTGTTGACGAACTTATATGTACTTCAGCAAAAATGCACTTAATTCATTTATACAACGAATGGAGTTATCGTATACTTGTACATATTTAAATTGTACATTCCGAATCAAAAGATTATTATTGTAACACAACACTCGAAATAATATTTGACGTTGCAAATATTTTTGTATATCTCTTACCAATTTTATGAAATTTTGTTTTAAGTTAGAATATATGAAATACTTTTTTTACATTTTTTAAACAAATGTAATATATTATTAGTCACGTGTCTGCGTTTTAACCAGTCCTGTCATTATTATAGTAAGAATAAAGCTCTAGAGTTAATTACTGGCGATAATCTCTGTAACTTTTGTTTTTTTCGACTAATGTTAGATAGATAGGTTAGACAATGGCTTATAAGTGCTTTATCTCATTTTGTTTCGAATTTGTGGGTCAATAAATGAATTATTGTTTATCAAACTTGTTGCGGGGGCTTTCGAGGCAACAAGTTTTCGAAAAATCTTTTAAATAATTTTTAATAATTATTATATTACTATTAAAAATAATCGCAAAAATATCCTCATCGAATATTCCTAAACCATTAATAAATACTTATAATTTTATCACAATCACCTCAAGGTTTAAAGGTAGTAGCCCTCCGCAAGGTCCTTTCGATAATAAATAAAAAAATTTCGTGATTATGAATGTCCGTGGGATAGAATAGCTGATAATTTGCCCGGAAATTTATCACTTGTTGTTGCTAACAGTTGTTGACAGTTATTTCGATATCTTATTTGTTTATATCAACAAGTTATTTTCACGGTATGGGAATGAAAATAATAATTCTCATCGACTATGCCTCGACCAATACTCATAATTTTATCATAAATACGTTTCGGTAACTGTGATAATATTATTTCGTAAACATCAATGTCCTTATGATATTATAGCTGGTAATTTAACCAACTTTATAATTCTTGCGGCTCTAGGGTTGCCAAACTCATCTTGCGGTACAAAATATGTTTCGTAGCTGCAATGCAACAAAATGAGAACTGTCAAAGCTTTCTGCACCAATAGCCAAGCAAAATAATAAAGAGAACCGACGTGGAGTGGTGCAGCGTTTGAACTCCTTACTTAGTTCTTCAGCTGCCAAAATCCTTTGGCGGCGGCACTGGGAGCAGTGTAGGTACGTGTACGTCGACTAAAAGCAAGCACAATCTCATTTGCATGGAGATGAGGCTGTCACGGGTATTGTAGCGTCGGAACGCGCGTCTGAGTTCTGCCGACGCCGACGCCGCCGCCCACCGCACGACCTTATCATCTGTCACACCACCCCCTGCCGCTCCTTGCTGCGCCCACCCCCCTAATGTAGCGTCACGTATCCCACTACTTTCGGTTTCCATAACATATATTTTCCAAGCCATGAGGTTCTCAGCTTGGGAGGTAAAGAGCATTGCTGTAACAATCCAATTTATGCCCACATGTTTATACGCCTACTTGATCGTTATATTTGATTTCCGGTGAATATCTGACTTCGTATCCTTATATTGTTTTACAAATTGCTTTGTGCTTCGTAATCAACAAGTTATATATCACTGCTGCGCTGCACTCACATATACAGGCTGACTCAAAAGTCGTCTTACAACTTTACAGTATATTGCGCCAAAAGCGCAGTTTTCTCCGGAACGATTTTCCACTAAATGTCCCGTTTCGATTTTTAAAATTTTACGAATAATCTGAACACATATCAGCGTGTATCCCTTGTCTGTTTGTCTGGGTGGGTGCGACAATACAGTCCGCCATTCACATTTTTATCGAACGTTAATAATTGGCCAATTGGTAGACCGACGTATCAAATCGCCAGACAAATACTCATCGAACGCTCCACCCGAAATTTTAATAGTGTATTGGCCGATTTGTGTCAGACGTTCTCGGTCTGCCGGTCGCGCTGTACGCGTTTTATTACATAATGGGGTCTTTAACCATTTTTTAAATGAAACTATATCTAAATTGAAGACTATCTGCACTTTTAAAAAGTCTTAATTGTTATTCATTTAACCACAATGATTTTTTTCAAATGTTGTGACGTCATTGTAGAGGTTTTGGTCACATGAATTTTCTAATTTATTGATCGGAAAATTATTTAAATGACATTAAAATAACTTTACATGGTAAATAATTAAAATATACATGAATTCCATTTATTTCTGGAAGACACATGAATAAACTGAAAGATTATTTTAATCAAATGTTTGCTAACCTATGTCATTAAAAAAGTCTTTAATTTCGTTGAGTCTACCTAAAGTAGTATTTATTAGTTAGAAATAAATAATGGATTACGTATGTATTTAAAATACTTATGAATTCAAAGGAAAACAAAAAACCTTCAAATTAGTTGCCAACTATTTTGACACTTCAACAAGCTGACAGCTCAATAATAAGTGAAGTACAAATAATTAAGAATAGGATAGATATGCGCATAATACTTTGACGTCATTCTAGGTTTCTTTAAAATTCAAATATCTTAATAATTAATAATATTTTTTAAATTTTTGATATTTTTGGGTCTAGTTATAATATAAACGACTTATTTTCTATTTTGTGACTCTAGTCTTTAAAATTTTCGAATCCTGTTTATTTTGTGTCTTTATTAATTAAAGTACATACAATATAATACTGAAACCTTTATTTAAATGTCTGTTTAAATTTGGATTTTACTAAAAAAACAACAAAAAGCTCTTAGTAGGCTTAAAGCCTAACCAAGAAAGATTTGGATATGCTTCAGATACTGCAATTCTAAAAATTTATACCTATTGAATTGAACCTGATGTATCTTCCTTTAAACTTCAATTTTATGTTCAGAATTGTAAAATTTAATAGTGTTTAGCGAATGTTAAGTATGGATAAAGAAGCATGAACGACGTAAAACTGCTGTGGAAATGAGATATTTGAGAGGAAGTGTTAGCTATACGAGACGTGATCGTGTCGGGAATACGTCGGTGTATGATGAGTGAGAAATTCAGAAGAATGTTGTTAGTAGAGTAAGAGATACTCAGTTTTGGGACTTTGAACATTTTGAGCGAACGTCGAATGAATGGTTGATGAAATTAATGTACAAGAACGAGATTGAGGGTGAACAATTTACAGGGCATACAAGGAATAAATGGATAGGAACGATTTCGAGTGTGAGGAATAGACTAGATTGTATGAATGTTGCTGCTGCATTATTTGTGATTTATTGTCAGTTCATTCCATCCAATCATCCAAACCACAAGAATTTGAGGATTATTGACCAAAGATTATTATATCAGTATTATTTGTGGTATTTCCGTTCTGGTTTATCTAATTGTTTGGGTAGATAATTTTGCGAAATAAAGAAAATTTCTTAAAACAGTATCATTCCTGATAACGTAATTGTTTTTTTAGAACCTACCACGAAATTCTTCAAAATAATAGGAAAAGTTGATGTGTCATTGTTATTCTGTATGTGACAATCAACACTTAAACAGAAACTGATTCTTGGACATGCTTAGAATTAATTAAATGTTTAGGGAAAATGTGTATTCGAATCAATATCATCATTATTCCACGAATTATAAAATATGAATGAAGAACTGTCTGGAGTTTGACGCACGCAACTGTCAGAAGTATCTTGGAAAATATTTAGTATTAAATGGTTATTCCCAGGATTTGTAGTAACTGAAGAAGTGAGTAATATTGCAAAAAAGAATGATTCTTTTTGGGACGTTATTTACGTTGGAAGTGAAACAAAACACTGTGAAGAAGCCTAGAAGCCAACGAAAAGCGAGCAGCAACGCCAACTTGACATAAACGCAAGATGCGGAACTTTTAGTTCCGCTCGAATAGTGAATATTTTATAGAGAATCACGTAATTCTTTCCACGTTATCCGCAGCATCGCGGGCGGCATGTCGTGGGCTGACTGCAAATGCACGTGCCACTGCCACTTCGATCGCGAAATGTGCGGAAGTTGCTGTAATATCCCCAGGAAGGTGCATGAAACCCATTCTAATTCGCACATATTGTCTTACATTGTCACGGCTAAAATTATCAGCGAAATGAATTTTAAAACAAAGTTGCGTTTTGTTTACATTTATAACTGCCGCGAATATTATTTATTGAACTATGATTCAATAAAATCAACAAACCCCAAAGCCTTAAAATTATAAAGAGAAACCCTATATAGGGTGGTGAGTGACTCAATTGATTGTAGACATTTTACATGTTAAATAATTCTTATACAATTTCCAGTTTCTCTTATCGTTTTAGAGAAAAATGTTTTAAATAAAAGTTGGAGAGATTTAAATATCTTCATCTGAATCAGTGAGCAAATTTCATTTTACTTATTTAATAAAGGCTAAAAAATATATTATTTACATTTACACAATTTTGCATATTGAAGTGTTTATACTTACAGCTTTGATTTGACAGGATTTGTCAATACCTATGAATTAGCTGTAAATCTGTGAGAGTTCAGTCATCTTTGACAGCTAATATTAATCAAATCTAACATGATAAAATCTGGTGATCTTTTACAGTTTTTCATAACCAATATTTTATTTTGAACCGTTGATGATAAAATGATTTGAAGATTGATTTTAAGTGTTTCAAGGCAAGCAGAAACTCTTATAAAGTATGAACAATTTCCCTAAAATCAGGAGTAAAAAATTATCTTATTTTTATATCCATATCCGGGGACACACAATATTACTAAACAACTATTATTACAGTTTTTGTTCTTAATAGTAAATCCCAGAAATTTTCTTCTAAGGGTACAAAGTGTTAAAAAATATTGGACATGGGAAACACTGACTTAGTCAATGGTCAAAATCATATCCAAATAATTTAATTTTAGCAAACTTTTTATAGAACAAATTTGATTGTTTAAAGGTGTGTAATTTAAGTAAGTAAAACAATTGTACACTACAAATTAGTGAAACTTCTGTGCCCATTCAAAACTGATAATGGAATCTGAAACAAGTTGTTATACCAGTGAATAAATTTCTTAACTACAGGACTACGCTTAGGAGAAATTGTATCTTGTTGGTCATGAACGCTCCAGTGGCGTACACCACATTTTTCCTCACTCAACAAAAAGAAGACCACATTATTAATACACTACACATTGACGAACTGTGAGAATAATCCCTGTAGCTTTTGTTTTATTGGCAAATGTCAGATAGTTAGGTTAGGTTAGCAAGACAAGCTTGCAACACATGTTAAGTAACCTAATTTTGTTTTGAATTTGTGGATAAAAAATTAATCTAATTAAATATAATTCAAGAATCGAGAGTTTGATAAATTAAAAACTAATTCTCAAGTTTGCCGATCATGGTGGCGTAGTGGCTATGTCACTAGCCTAGCACGCCAGAGGTCGTGGGTTCAAATCCCACTGAAAAGCATGGTCGTTTGTGATCATACAAATTCATAATCATTCACTCATGAGGCGGCATATGACCACAGTATATAATTTGCTTCATTAAAAAAAAATTCTCGAGTTATTTCTCAAAACTTGTTGCCATCTTGCAATAGTCAGAAGAAGAATATGTCATGTTATCAATTTATTTTTACTTTCTTGTTATATTATTACTGATTACTGAATACTTTGAATCCAAAATGTAGCCAACCCTGCACGGATAAAAGTGTCGTAGAATTTACTGAACTATTCGGGAAACTGAGGATATAACATGCATTTTTTGTAAATGTCATAGTCAAAACTCTAAACAGGATTATTTACTAAAAAGTTTGGTAAATTTTCAGAAAATGCATTTTATATTGTTTACCAAATGGTTCGATAAATTCTAAGGAACTTTTTTGTTCCGTAAATTCACCATCCCATTTAAATCAGCTGTTCCATTTCAATTGGTATCCTTGGTCTCAGAACCTCAAAGAAATCCGCGATAAAAAGAAGTCATGTTGTAATAAAAAATTAATACATTGTATTATCAAAAAATGAAAGGAGTTTAAATATTTCTTCTTTCTGAGAGTATTGTTAGTTGTTGAAGAACCTGAAATTTCCTCGCCGGCGCCGATGGCGTCCGCCGGTAGTCCATCAGCATCACAATGATATTTGGGTCCGCAGCGCGGAGCGGGGCAAATGAAGAGTCCGGCTCGCGAGCATACAGCACATAAGCACGCGGCGGCGGCGGTAGTGGCGGCGGTGACACGAGACCGCGGTATCTAGACCGCCGCGCCGCGTGGCTTTCACCGGCCTGGAGCCGAGGCCATTGTTTCTCTGCTCGAGTAGGCGCCGACCTGCATCCCGCGCGCCCTGCTGACGACACTTCCGCCACGCGAGGTGACATCCGTCAACGCACTGTCATACCAAGTGAAAATTCGGCGCTTCGTTATTACCCCACAAGCGCAAAATCAATGTTACATGCTGTTTGAATAGACGATGACTGACTAGTCTTCAATACTAGAAGATCCAAAGAACTAGAAGGGCATAAGAAGGGTTCACTAAATTGCCAATTACAGAGGATATTAGAATTAGAAGTTGAAGAGTATCAAGAAAATATAGGGAAGTAAATGGGTCATCACAACTGGGCTTGAGACAATCAAACCTGGACATATTCCAAGGAAGGCTAAGAATCTCTTGCATTTCTGTAGAAGGAAACTTAGAATAGTTGTGGGATTGCTTACAAGTGCATCTCCTTAATAAACATCTGAAGACAATTGGAATCAGCGTTAACGTTTTGTGCAGTAGATGCAGCCTTGACGAAGAGACGTCTCCTGTATCCTGTATAGCAGACTTGCAGCCATCCTGGAGTGAGCAAGATTATGTTAGGGGATCTTGAAGAATAGGGAAAATACAATGGATCTTTAGGCCTGAGTATATGTATGTTACGTTACTTCTTTTGATGCTTGTTGAACGAATGATTCCGATTTGAATGTGGACGAGGCGAAAATGGTGTGCCAGAATATTAAAGCTTGGAGGAGGTTTTATTTTAGGAAATCGTGAACAGCCGATTTATCATATGAATCTAGTGTGTCCAGGCCCAGGATCCCCATGCTTTCAGAGTCTCCAACAATTAAAAGAAAAAAGTTACATTAGTTTCATCAAGAAAAAAATATGTTTGAGTGTCCTTCGTAAAGGATTAAATAGAATGTACATGTAAATGTAAAATAAAAAATAAACTCTTTATACGATTTAGGGTATTGTGTCGAGCCCAGAGAAGTCCTGAGGGGTCTCACTCCTAACTCGGGCCTGATCGTTCTACCCCATTATGTGGGATATATCGTGCATGGGTATGATTTCTCACACTGAAGAATCTTCTTTAAGTGCGAATGTACTTACAGATTCTCTTGTGTGATTTAACAAGTTAGCATGGAATAAGTTAGAAACAACGTTACCGCGGCGTCGTTCTAGCTGCTGCGGAATCGGGTTCAAATCTCTCGACGGGCGACCGACAGGTATCACCGTGCGTGGCGATCCAGCGATCCTCGTGTTACAATCAGCGTCTGCGCCCTCGCACACTAACACATGCGCACGCGCCCAAACACGATGTTACTTAACCGAACCGGCGAGTACAGAGTGCGGACATAGTGCACGTATACCGTGGTATTGTGCAACCAAAATACCTCGGTTTCGTATTGCGCAGCCGGTGACTGTTCAGTGTTCTAGCTGGCTATTTGTACACCTCCCGCCCCCCGAGACCCGAGACGCGATAATGAACTGCTCCAATTTGTGCGCGATTCTCGATGTGTGGTTTGTAGGTATAGCGCTCTTGACAGTAAACAAATGCTGCGCGCACGTATGCTATGCATATCGTTACGTAACGCACAATACATTTTTATCGACATTGAGTATCGATTATCCAATTTTTTTATCTACCCCTTCACTAAGGATATGCAATCTTTTTTCTAATATGAATTACTCAAATTAGGTTCTTCACTAAGTCACAAAACGGCAAATAAGTAGACCCAAAAACATCGTACTAGATTATATTAGAAGTTTAAAAATATTATTAATTATTAAGATATTTGAGTTTTAAAGATAACAATACTGACGTCAACGTATTGTTTTTCTGTTTAAGCTTATCTTTCACCCAACAATTCTTTTCAAATTCTTTGTACTTCTCTTATTATCAAGTGTAAAATGGTTGGCACCTAATTTGAAGATTTTTGTTTTGTTTTAAACAGTGTGTAACATATTTAAATATCATTGCGCCTTAATGATTCACAATTAAATTTTTTTTAAACTGCAAATAGTCTTCAATTTATATAAAGTAAAAAAAATAGTAACGGACCCCATTGAATAACTTATTTGCAAAACCACCTAAGTCATGTTTCATGTTATTTCAAAATGTTAGATAAATCAGAAAAAATCTAATGCAGATATCATCTTGAAATTTTTTATAAGAATTTGAATGTTTAAGTTACGAGCCGATTAGATTTTGATAGTAATCTATCAACCGGAAGTGGTAATGTACTTGAAAATCTATCAGGCTTTTTGGCCTATCTTAGAATATAATTGAGTAATATTTGTTATATTTAAAATGTTGTAGAATAGAATTGACCATAATCATTGCGAAACAACAAAACGGAAAAAATTGTTTCTTCCGCTAACTAATTTAATTTTAATTATAATGCCAATTGGAAACCATAAATAATGTATTGCAATAAAATTTCCTTTTATTTTGGTCTGGTATCTTCTCCTTGGACACTTTATTGTGTCTTCTAAAATTTTTACTTTTTTGCCTTATGTGGTCTCTTAAATAGCTGATTCAATTGGTGGCGTGATTTGATGACTGCATTGAGTGTCGCAACCGGAAATAGGTAAATGACATGATGATTTATTTGGGATTCTAAATTTTTAAAATAATATTTTTGATTTAGAAACTAGTTTACTAAAAATCTTAATAATATTCAACAATCAATATCAATGTAAACAGTAAATATTTTTCCAATACTTGAAATTTGTTTTAAAATTTTTCAGTTATCCACAACAGAAATTGGTAAAATTTATGGGAATTGCACGAGCAAAATTTCATTAGTAATAACTCTAAATAATTACGTTGGGCCGGTTAATTTGCAAATTGTTTTTAGTTTAGCTAATGGAGTATTATTGAAAACCGTATAAGTATAGTTCCATTACTAAATTATTTTTCACTTATCAGTAATGTTCTGCGAAGCTATTTTATTTATTGAAACTTTATTGCTTTTTTATCGGTCTCTAAAGCTATTGTAATTTAAACTAGAATTTTGTACATTGAAACAACATTTCTACAAAGCATACCTCATATTTTAATTGAATATCAGAATCAGCTTGATAAGAAGTATTTTTCAGTGAAAATGTTTAAAAATGCATTCGAGTATAAGATAAAGTATTATACAATATTTAGTTTTCTGTAATCTCAATATTTTGATACAGAACTAAAAATAAACATTGCTACTTTGTGGACGGCAATTCGCTGACGTGCTGAAAAGTGTAAGAAAGTAGAGAGGTTTGATGGAACTCACCCTTGAGCGGCCATTTTATTGATTCCAGACGCCATCTGTGAATGCATGACGTAGTGGTGACGGTGCTCCAAGCCGCACCTAAAATGAAAAACGACTTATCATATACAGCCCGCTCCAGACAAACCCACCACATATGAAATGTCATGTTTCCCTCGCGACTCGCGAGCAAAAGAACATCATCGTTATGCGGGGAAACTCCCACTGTGACATATTATATCAATATTATTCCCTCGAAAGGTTTGCTCTTCTATGATTGAACCAAGTTTTTATTATAAATCAAAAACATTATGGGTTATAAATACCAGTCCCGAATTTTATACATACGTTCCAGGCTCGTTAGGTAAGGAATAGGCACAGAATATATAAGTCATTCAGTACTAAATAAGTGTGTATTGTAGAATTTTACTAAAAAACCTGTAAAATCTGCATGTTTCCTCAGCAACTGAAGATATTTATGATTTTTCTCACTTGGCTAGGACTCTTTCTGGGAGGTTCTAATGGGTGACTTATATTCAATTTAACTAACAAATTTAGATTTAGAAATTTGATTTTATTTAACAATACAGTAATGTCTTTTTTGGTTTATGTTGGATTTACAAATTTTAAGATTTAGAATTTACCTTTAATATTTCACCATATTTCATATTCCAAATCAAAATTTCTAAATCCAACCAATCACTGGCAAACAAATAAGAACAAAGAACAGTAAAATGTCTCTGAATTGTCAGTTAAACGGATTTATTTCTGATTATCATAAAATATTGTAATTAATTTAATCATTTTGATTGAAGAAGATCACATCTAAAATCAAGTTGTCAAGTTAAGGGAATTCTCTTTGTTCTATAATAGATATATAAAAAATCTGAAGTCTAATCCTGATTGATATATTTAAAATTGAATAAATACAGTATGAACACAGATAGGTAAATCATAAATTTATAATTCATTATAAACCAGCCATAAGATGAATTACAAAACCTAAGGCAGATATTGATATAGGTCTTACTCGTAAACAAGGCGAAAATAGTGTACTAGGATAGGAATGTATGGAGGAGAATGATTGATGGCTGACTGTATTTTAGTATTCGTGCTATCAAACTTCCAGAACTATAAAGGGAAAATCAATTTAAAGCAAAAAAAATCCCTTAGTTAAATAATGCACCGTAAATACATTACCAAAGATCGAATTTCAATACTTTGCTAAAATATTGAGTTAGAACCTTTATATTTATAAAATTATAAAAATTGATATCTCAAAATTTTAAACCTTACATCAAAAGTAATTTTGAATGATGAAAGTTCTTGAACTTTTTGAAAAATATAACCTTCTAATAAATAATAAAAAAAAATCATCACGCCAATCATTCAGTATTTCCAGCCTCAGATTAACTAGAGAATAAATTTATCAGTGGATTAAACCAAAAATATCGCATCAAAAGATGACAACTAGAATAATTATCATCATTTAAGCCATGATTTTGGCGCGATTTTGTTTATTTCACTGCTAAATTTATTCTATAGTATATCTAAGGTTGTTAATGCCGGCCCTAAAAGAGATAAACTAATTTTTATAATTAGGTAAGCAATTTATAAAGTACTACACAGAAACTTGCTGATAGAAAAGGTAATAACAAATAGTTCTGATTGTTGACATATTACATTGTTTTGATTAATTGTTTTATTTAAATTTAATATTTTAATATTTTGAGCAAACGTCATGGCTTGCTATTCATTTTACAATTAAGGATAATTAATATGCTCGCCATTTTATTTTTTAATAATGTAACATATGGATTATTTTACATAACTATGAAGTAAATTTAAGGTACTTTCAAAATTTGTAAAAAAATATAGTATGTTCCATTTGAATTTTCAAAGTTGATATTAATTACTAGCAAACCGGAAATGATATAATGAATGTACACCCGCTATCAATTAGCCTATTTGTTGTTGTATAAACAATGTTATGTGAAATAAATTGGTATGCTGATAAATAAACAAGATATTTGCTGGATCCCTTTGAAAATAACACCCTGTATGTGCGGGAAGTAAAAATATAATGAAGCATTCACCAAATTTTCCAATGCCAATCATAGGCTGTAATTTAATTCACTAGCAGAAATAATTCTAGAATTCTAAGTTGTCCTGACTCCTGAGTGAACTTCCTCGTCTGCTCCAAGCCCTAAGCATTCCGAGTCTCGACTCCACAAGTCACAGATTCCTCGGTGGGAAGATTCGCAACATCGCTGCTTCGTCGTTCGTCGCTCGATTGACTTCACTGACTTCTCCAACTTCCCGCGACTCGCGAATCGAACAGAGAAAGTTTCGCCAAACGCGAGCGCGATTCTCCGATTGTTGATTGCGTACACGCGCGACGCGTACCGATTCGGATACCGGGACATGTCATTTTCATACGAATGATGACATTGTATAAAGCTATTTATGTAATGCAGCCATAGCGAACGTGTGACAATTGACGGTAATGTATTATTTATTTACGAGTGTTGAAATTTGAGGCATGGTGAATTAAGTGCGAAATTTCTTTTGAATTTCGCGTTCCTATTAGGTTTTACGACTTAGCGCTTGCACATCTTTACATTCTAATAAATTGTTTGTAAAGAACTTCTGCTAATGAAAATCTTTAAATAACAATAAAAAGATGATTTCATGATGTTTACAAATAAAGATTTAACACCTTTGTTGTCATAATTTAAGTTAAATTACTATTCTTTTATGTTCTTTAGTAATTTATAACCAGACTCACATAGCGGGTTTGTCACTAACACCATATTTGATGTACACCTAATTTCTTGCAAATTTAGTGAGCATCGAGCCAGTTTTGATGCCAGTTGGGATTGCATTTAATGCTTTTAGTTGAACATACTAAATATATATTATATAATTATATATAAATAAAACTTTTAGAATTCAGCTAATATTTTATTAAATACTACCTCGACCGGTTTCGATGCCACATACGTTTTGATTTCTTTCAAGCTATTTATTTGATGTTTAAATAGTTATATACATACCAAATGCGGCAACGCTTGGTTCCCGGATGAGTGTTTGGCGGCGCTAGCTTGCGAACGCTGCCATAGAACGAATCCGGGAACCGAGTTTACGCAAGAGGTTTGTACAATATTTTTTGTACGAAAAGTATAAAACTAATAACAGTCTATACAAAGAAATGAAGTTCTTCAATTAGTTATTTTGATAATTGTCAAAGTTGCACTATAAATATAAACACAAATTAATTTGTCTAATATATTAGAAAACAATTAAAATATTTATAATATTTACCGTATTCACTTGTAAATTTATTATATTACTTATTTATATTGAGATAACAAACATTACATTTGTAGGTTATGTATTTTACAGCTGTCATATCGGGCAGATTTTATTGCCAACATTGGTAACCAAATGCACTAAATTTGTTATTTTTAAATTCAATTTCATTCTTATTCCATCATTGTTTATATTAATATTGATAATATATTTTTTATAATAAATATAATTTATTAATAAACGCTTTAGAAATAGGAATGTTTTCGTCGAAATTGTTGTTGTTTCGTTGTTTGTTTGTAATATACTCAATCATCCACTCATGGACTCATGAGGCGGCATAACCTATAAGTAGTTAGTCCGCTTCGTATCTTCATAAAAAAAGGAAGGTGGTCCATTAAAAAAATATAAAGATGTATAATCATTTCAGAAAAACGGAACATCTAGTAAAAAAACTTATATTTAACAAATAGGGAAATTTAGAATGCATATTTCGATCAATCTTCATTTTTTGATTTTTATGCATATATAATTAAGTTTCTTGCGGGAAGCGATATGATCATGTTGAATATTTCACGTCAAAAATAACAGTTCTTAAGCAAGATGTAAGTAATAAAAGTTTGTAATCGAGATGATCTCGAATGTAAATTTCGCGAACAAGCGGCTGATTTTCGCGATGACACGAGGACAGGGCAGGTTGGTACACCTGATAGAACATTTGTTGTGCATGCAGCGTGATATAGCGGTCCGGATTGACCGTTGTCTATTTCCGGGTGTCTCTTCATACAAACCAACAACTGTATTCACTAGCCAAAGCCGTTAAATATGTTGTTGAACACTGTAGCACTCAAACTATTAACTGTACTGAATAATTCTCTAATGATATTTAGGAAATTCTATGCTGGTATTTGCAGATCATACAGGATACATTTAAGGGAATTCCATTATTAATATTCTCGCAAATAGTGATATTGTATTATTTAGCAGGTAAAATTTGTCATCTACTTACAGAAGACGTCATTACGGTGACTCAAAATATTTTACCTGGTTTTAAAATGAATATGTGAGTCATTAGAAAGGATGAACACTATTTTTGTGAAAAACAAACAGATAATAATTGTAATGCAATGGAAAATAAATAATGTATCAACCCTGATTTATTTATAGTATTCATTAATTCAAGTCTGGAGAATACCACAAATAAAAATTATCAACGCAATATTTTGTCTTATTCATGTTCGCCACAAGATTTAGAGAAGCACATGACAATGCAATATTTATTCCTCACTAAAAATGATTAGCGAATTATTATCTAAAACATAACTAACTATTTTTCAATTGTGAAACATTCTTAAATTATTTTTAAGCCCATACTTCAATACCAATTTGTATCACTAGTCCAGAAATTGCACTTTTTCGAGTGCGAGTACATTTTGACAGGACAAGCTGAAGGCGAGGCTTGCTAATTACGAGCAGTCGCAAAACAATTTCTGAACGGTATCAAACACATTATTTTTTGTGTCGATTTTGTTATAAATTTATTAAGCGATATTACTGATTTATTTGTCAAATATGAAATACTAGAAATCATTCGTATACGAAGGATTTATAAATATGAATAATATATTTGTTTTCTTTGAAAAATCGGTAACATTTATTTAGTTGAAATTTATTTATTGGTTGTGCACTGTAACAGAAAATTTAATTACAATTACATTTGAGCTTACAATTAACATTTTAGTTCTAAATTCAATCGAAATCTCTATAATTCAAGCACTCTAACGTTTTTGCGAGCCTAACTCGGAAAACTAATAGTTTATGGACGATTTAAAAATGTGTAGAACTTCAAAATTTTGTCATCTTCATATTTAACTTCAAACATTTTTCTTTAAAATAATTTAGAAACATTGGCTGGGTGTTTTAAGAGTAGTGTTTTAGGCTCTGTCTTAGCGTTGTACAATGTTCTACAATTATTTTATAAAAAAATGCTTCAAATAGAAATTACAGAGAAATGTATTATCTACTACTTTTATTTGAAGTATTTTTTATAAAATAATTTTAGAACATTGTACAGTGCTAAAACCGAGCTGAAAACACTGCTCTTAAAACACCCAAAAAAATGGGTGGTACCATCCATTTTGATTAAGTTCTGTAAAAATATTTTGTAATGCAACATTTAGAATTATTATACATAATTCTTCATCAGGTAAACAAATGAATAACATAAACAAGTAAATAGAAAATATAAATAGTAAATATTCGATGAAAAACTACAGCAAGATCGAAATGAGTCAATTGCAGATTCATAAGAGAATCATACAAGTGAATCATGTTTTAAAAGTCATAATTCGTTGTTTACATAATTATTTTTCTATTTACTAATTATTTATTTATTAATTTGTTTTATTTTTTGATGAAGAATTTTGTACAATAATTCGAAACGTTTGATTAAAATTAAATATTCTTACAGAACTACTATGAGTTCCCCAGATAGCACAAACGTTCTGAGAATATTCTCACAATGTCCTAAACATGCTTTAAATATTCCGAATATTTTAGTATTATTCTAGGAATATTTGGAATATATAGGAAGGTTCGTATAATATTCATAATTTAATATTCTGTGAATAATTGTCTTAATATTCCTTGAATATTTATATGATATTAAAAAATATTTTCTGTATATTTCCTGTGGAACAAAATATTCTTAATTTTATGGAATCACTATAGAATGTACCTTGAGGCAATATTTTGGTGTATAATTAATAAAATATATATTTCCCAAAAATGTTTTTTTATTGAAGCATTGTTGCCTAATTATGTATTTGCATGAAAACGAGAAAAAGTCTGCAAATTTAAATGGCTAGAAAAATGTATTTTGTCGCTGTTAGAAATTTTATAAAAGTACGTGTATCTCTTTAATTTTATGTCTTCAGATTTTATCATTTCTAATTGCTTTACGTTACACATAATTTGTTGGCTATACATAATATATTCTTTAATAAATGACTCGTTGGTTTGCCACTAGATGGCAGATGCGTTCTATTATAGAAAATAATAACTTTGATTAGATGTGTAAAATTTATAGTTTTATTTATGTTCATTGGGTAAAATAATGTAATATATTGATTTGTATTAAATATTAATAATAAATATTTCTTTCAATTTTGAAATGCAATGAAGTTCGTAAAATGTTGCACACCTGCTAAATTCACTATGAACTTGAGACCTCTGTCAGCCGTTAGCGTGTGTTAGCTGTCAGCATACGGCACATCAGCTCATACACGAAGCACAAGGTTGCAGATTGTTGATTTACAATAGTTTTCAGTGAAAATACATAAAAATAAGTGTACCAAGTGAAGCTAATTTCTTAAATACACGTATATTGTGAGTATATAATTACATTTAGAATATATGAGTTTATAATTTACATCTTGCAGAAAACAGCGAATGGTCTACCCAGAGGTCTAACCTCAAATTTCTGTTTTGTATGTTATATTCATGTTAATAATGTATAAAAGCAAAAGATCATTTGTATTAAATATACATTTTAATAGATTAGTAAAAAAGAAAACAGATTACATTTGGTCTGTAATTAATTCCGAAACCGCTAAGAAAAATAAAAATGCAAATGTAACAGAAAAAGAAATTGAAGTATTAGAAGCACGATGTCTAAGTAAAGCTATAGATCGAATGAAGAAGAGATAAAGTTGTAAGTATTTCTTCTCTATATTTATCAAAAATAATAACGAATTTTTTGCATTATAGATGTAATAAAAGCATATTAAAGCAACCAGCAATAGACTGCAGATTGATAGCTTTAATTTAAATGTATTTGTTACTTTAGAATAATATTTTTGTTTGTTTTGTTGAAGATTTGAAAAATTTTAATAAATATTTTTGTATTGCAATACATGTTGTACATATATTTATATTCTCCTATGTACATTTATTTATATTCTCCTATATAACCCCAGAATATTCTTATGAATCAATTGAGAATCTACTCGGAATATTATTAATTACTGCTCAAAATAAACTAGAAATATTCTGTAGCATACTGAGGGAATCATCAGAGAATATTCTTTTTCGGGACATCGACACATCCCAGGAATATTCTTTAAATATTAAAGGACATAAACAGACTATTCCTGGAATATCCAAATATCCCTAAGGAATATTCAGTGTACATGCTCATAATATCATTGTGCTATCTGGGTCTAAGTTTTTCAACTTAATTTAGAACAGTTTGGTAGCAGAAAACTAGTTAGTCACTTACTAATTACCCTCAGAAAAGTGTAAATACAAGCCACTAGATTTAAAGACAATAAAATCATGACGTAAGATTTCTAAATGAAAAGAACAGGTCTTAAAATGTCCTAAGGGTGTCACTTAAGAATCGGATTAAAGTTTGGTATCTGATCACATTCACAGATTTTTGTTCTGATAATTTAAGGATTGGTCACACTTGATCTGATGCTTGGTTATATCTATTAATAGTTGGTAAAATATTTACTCTAATGCTATGTAATGTAAAAGAAGATACTTATAAAGTAGATATATTGAACATAATAAATTTAAATAAAATCCTGTAAATCCCACAGCTAACAAATAGGTAGAAAATAAATAAAGCAATGACATAAATCAACAAAAAGCATAACCACAGTAGAGTCAACAGTTCATTACTTACTTTAATTTAGCATTGTTTTTAGTTATGATTAGTGTATAATCTCATCAGCAGCTCAAAACCAACACTTAACTCTGTCTTAACAGCATACATACAGCAATTTACAAACTAACAGAGATAAGAAAAAAGGTTGTATGCTTCGAGTAAGATAGACAGAGACACAGCACCGCATGTCACACGGATATGATCTTCAAACGGTACAGAGACAATTCAACTACTTCACGGTTGAAGCCAACGAGTCCGAGATTCGTTCGTGTGGGAAAAAGATGTCGGAATCTTGTCTCACTCCGTGTGGACTCATCCGTTTGTAACGACACTGAATGAGCGACAATTCGTCACAAACTAATATATGGGGAAAGCAGAACATACGAGGTTACTTGACTTGCAAGTGGAATACGACTTTGAACATTCATATTTACTGGTTCTCTTTCAGAATTAGATAAATAAATAAATCATTTCTCCACGTTTGCAAATCTGATAATCTAGTTTTAAATTTGCAGCATGTCAAGCAATATATGTACTGTGTATTCGTATTGTTTTATAAATATACGAGTTTTTATTTCTTTTTTAAAAAGTATGAACTACATGTATTTGCTTTCTTAAACGTAGTATAATTCCCTTGTCACACGGTCAGTGTTTCCACCGTTTGACAAAACTTTTGAATGACAAACACAGAAACGTGACGTCACGTCATACAGTTTGGTCAAATGCCTCAAATAGAAACGTTTCTTATTCTGTCATACATTTTGGTTCGACTTTTTTAGTTTTGACAGATCGAGTGACATTTGAAAGCAGTAATGAATAAAGTAAGTATTTTAATAAGACTTTATTTATACAAATATTAAAAATTCTTTAATTATCCTGCTTTGGAATATATATTAAATAAATAGGTTTCAAAAAATATTTTTAACTAACCTGACTGGTAATGTTAAAATTTAAAGTTATTGAAATGAGAAAATAATTAAAATAAATGCAAATAAAATTCAATAAATTTGTTAAGATGCGCTATCAACTTCATCAACAAACAACTGTCACTTCTGTCATCACATGACCGACAGCGATGCCCTCTATGCATATAAGTTTCTGTTTGACAAACTTCACTCTAGTGAAAAGAATGACCGTCTGACACACCTTCTTTTCATCATGCATCAAACTGAATGATATGACGTCATAAAACATAGTTTGACAAACAAAAATGAAGTATTCACTGACCGTGTGACAAGGGCTTAAGGAAATACATATTTGTTCATAAACAATTACATAATCTTCTTTCCAAATTCTTTGTACTATTCTTATTATTGAGCTGTTAGAATGTCAAAGTGTCAAATGGTTGTCACCTAATTTAAAGATTTTCGTTTTGTTTTGAATTTGTAACCAAATAACTCAAATCCACAACACACAACAACAATGACGTCATAACATTTAATAAAATCATGAACAACAAAAGACTTTTTAAAACTATAAATAGTCTTTAATTTAGATAAAATTACATAATTTTTTTTTAATAATAAAGGACTCCATTGCAAAATTGGAAATGGAAGTGATGCACAAAACAATAAATTCAATTAATTACGAAAGTGGAATTATGTGTGAAAAAAATTTCAAATGATAGCTATAAAAATAATATTTGTCATTTATGTCCAGGACCTCTATTCTATAATTAAGAGCTAAGAGCTAGCTCTATAACTATGACGTCATCGCAACAGTGACTGTTTCTATAATCTGAATAAGAACTGTTTATATCCTAGGAATTTTGTAATGTATAAGTTTTAAAAATTTAGTTTGGTAGCATATTTGATTCTTCTTTTGTGTTTGTTTTCTTACCAATTTTAATTTTTACTGATTTATTTATTGTTTTTGTTTGGTTTTATGATCTATTTTTAGTTTAATTTCAGTTGTTAATGCTTGCATAGGTATTTTATTTAGTTTTATAAATTTCTATACTAATAAAAATTAAAATCCATAAACTGAACAATATAATTTAATCAAACTAAAAATAAAAGAAAATATTATGATGAACTAATACAAAAAATAGAAACACAAAATATCTAACAAAAAGTCATATTCTCTACACCAAATGTCAAAATAGAGCTAGCTCTATGAAGTAGAAACACCTCCAGTGGTAGCTCTACAGATAAAGACAGACATGACGTCATATACCCCTGTTTCCAGTCATCTCCGCTAGACACCACCACTGAATATAGAAACATTGCCGGTTCAGAGCTAGCTCTAAAGTCACAGAATAGGGGTCCAAGGCTCACAGAAGAGATTTACACTAAAATATCAAATATTAGTTCTGAATGATCGTCAATTGTTTTGTTTTTATAATTTTAAAATTCTGTCGAGTATCAAATTGAAGCATTCTGAAGGGGAAATGTATATTTTTAGATCAATTACCCATTTTGACTTTAATTTTGTTAATGTCGTTTGTGTATCTTTCTATATTTAAATTATCTTAGTTGATATGAGAATAAACATTAAACTGAACCATCTATTCTATATTTATTATATTTATATGCATATGCCGCTTAGAACACCAGAGGCCCTGGGTGCGAATCCCACAAAGGAGTATTGTCGTTAAATTAACAATCATCCCCTCATAGGTACCGCGGCATATTATCTAAGTAGTTACTCTGCTTCTCATCTTCGTAAAAAAAAGTTTTGTAATAATGCATCCGACTGTCGATCCCGAGATCCTCAGTTCGATCCCCATAACCGATTAATTATTTTCTCGATCATTAACAACTTTGACATAAATTTGGCAGAATGTAACACTCAAATTGGGTAAATGTAATGATGGTTTCTTTTAATCGTGCATCCGACACTGGTTTGGATAATATCGCAGCATCTAGGAATGTTGTAATTTGACGGCTGGTTTCCAGAAATAACTAGACTTAAATTTGCGGTACCTATGAAATATTATGATAGAGACGCAATTTATATGAATAAATATTATATAAAATGTACTACTTGCTATTGATACGTACGATGTAGGTTGCCGCGGGTGAATTTAATTATAAATGTGTGCTGACAATGTCTAATTATGGTAAGATTTCAAAAAATCTCGTCTAATTATAAATCTAATAACAAGACGAAGGTTGTCAAGTTGCAGTAATAAATGTAAAAATATATAAATAGTGACATTTCTTCTATTAAATAGTGCTAGTCGCAGACAACATTATTTGTTTTTTGTTCAAGTTTCCTTCTTAGTATGTCTGTAAGTGCTATACTTTCATCGTTGCAAACAGGTATGCAATAACAAATGTTCTAGTTTAGTGCTCAGATCATTAGAACAATTATAATAAAACATTGTTTCATCCTTCGAATCGTTGGTAATTTCCTGTGCCTGATTTGGCTTTGTTGGCTGGTTTTTGGTTCCCATTCCAACCCCTAAACATCCCAGTCTTGATCTATTATTAGCAGTCTGCGTTGTCAAACGCTGGGTTTCTCAGAATTTTTTGTTGAACATTCCATTTGTGAGCATTTATCTATAATACCGTTACCGAAAAGTACAGTCAAAATATTATATTTTTAGACGGTTTCATTCACACAATTATACAGAATTAAAACATAATTTTTAAATGAATGTTTTGAATTAATCAAAAATGATAAAAATATTTGAAAATAAATTATTATTTTTTAAATCACAAAGGATTTAATTTTTTCGTGTTTTCCTTTTGAATACCTATCATATGGACCCAATATAATATAAATAACTACAAAATAAGAAAAGGTGTCGTCATTAAAGATAAAAAAATAAAATGGTAATTATGTTTTGTATACTTTTGCCAAATTAAAAACATTCATCGGAAACTGAATAATAAATGGATGCAAAAAATGGAGTAAATAGTTGCTAATGGGTCATTCTTTCTATAATTGGACAAAAAAAATCGACCGATCTTGAAATTGACTAGAATAGTTTTTTCTGGTTTATTTTGATGAAAAACTAACCTAGAGACAATCAATTTAAAAAATGTATGATTATTTGCTTGAAATTATTACTAATCAGTTATTTAATTAATACACGAGTATTTTTCTGACAGTTTAAGATCGATTCTATCCTAAAGCATATGTACAGTCTACTTATTTAACTATTTCTAGCCTATTTTGCTGTAGAAATGTCAGAAACGATTATTTAAAAAAAATCTCAAATCCACCATCTCAGATTTTGATGTTTTATAGTGTGAAATATTTCTAAAATATGAAACTTTCAGGTGCTAAAATTGTGCATTGGTTTTCGACAGTTTAAGGAAGTTAGGCCCTTTGAAGTCAAATCTTGATTTTCACATTTTTCCTCCATAATGGTTAATAGACATGATGATTTATTTATATTTATAATTTGCGAGAGTACCCTATTGAAAATAGCGTGATAGTATATTTGTTTGTTATTCAAGATTCCTAGACTAGTATGTTTTGAAAACTTAATATCAATTTAGTATTATTATCGTTAAACATATTTGCTAAATATGTCAATTAAAAATGTTAAACAAATAAGTATTGTGTACGTGTTATTATTTATGTTGTAATGTAAATTAGTGTTTGTCTTTTGCAGATAATTATCAACGAGACTGTTGCTCAAGGTTATTTTGAAATTAAATAATTCACAAACATAGAAATATTTACCTGTCCAGAGAAAAAAATAATTCGCATGTTCCATCACTGATTAAAATGTGGGAATAATGGTTTTTATTTCCCAACCAGTACAAAAAAAGTAATGAAGCTTTTTTATCTTTCTCATTTTCAATAACATTTCGAAAAACTGACGGCTAATATTCGATTAAACATAACAATGTTATCAAAAATTACATTTGGAAATATCCGGTGCTTCCAGTCGGCGACAGAGTCGCGGACATATTAAACGAATTGTGAATGACACTTCATCATTGCACACGCGTAATGTTGTTACAAAATATTTGGTGCTGCGTCGTTAATGATGATCAGATTAATCGCTATGTTTTGACAATCTGAATTTGAACAGTTATCACTGGCAAATCGTTTACTTTACAAATTTTATGCGCTGATATTGTACTATCTTTAATATTTTGGGCCGTAATTTTATTAGTTTCTGGATGTAGCTCTGCTTTAGTAAATTCAGAAGTTCTTCTTTCTCTTCGATCTCATGTTATATAGGGCGATACATGGGCGTATTCAGGTAACTTACCTGTTAATTTTTAACATCCCGTTAACCATGTAACCAACAATAATATATGCCAAATAAATTTTTCAACTTTTATTCAGTGCAGTCTATTATCATTGGTTAAAATTTTTATCAGGCCGTTAATAATTAACCGGTAAGTTAAAGAATACGCCTCACAGAATGTTGCTTCAATACTCCTTTCTTCTTTGTCTACAGTTTCCAATATCAGTTCTTTCTATAAATCTATTCAGTGAAATTTGTTTCGCCTCTTTCCATATTGCATTGGAGTTTATAATTCATTGCTTAAGGTTCTTTAAAAAGATTCTCTTGGTATTGAAGTGAAGATATTAATTTAAAAAAGATGGTTTTCATAGTTTTTCATGTCAAACTGATTTCCTTGTTTAGTAGATCATTTTCTTAGATCTCATCTAACTTCTCTCCATTATATTTCTAAATACTGTAATTGTTTCTTCTTCCACATAATCTGCATTTTCCATCACTCCTCGTTACTCAATATTTTTTGTTTCTTTCTTCATTTCCACACCTGAACCACGACATTAAGTTTGTATTATTTTTTTCTCATTTAAAATGTACCGTGGTATTGATAGATACATACAATATATATAACGCCTCGCTATATTCCACCCAGAAACACAATCAACCAATAATTAATTTCCTTCAAACACTCCTATCCTGGTACACCAGTTTCGCCTCGTCTACATTCATAGTGCTATTCATACATGCTCGCTTATTCCTCACACTCGGAATCATTCGTTCACGCAACAAACCATCAATCATACCTAACCATTTATTCTTCGGATGCCCACGCAATCTTTCACCCTCACTCTCGCTCGTATATAGTACTTTCACCAACCTTTCAATCGACAATCGCTCAAGATTGATGGTGTATATATCAATTTGTATCTTTTATTATAGTTAAATTTGCTGTTCTTATCGTTGGATATCCCTATATCTTTGTTGCAATCTTTGAACGACTGTTCGCCATTCTCGAGTCGTATTGCTTAATATCCATTTCTTTCATAATTATTATTACCATTTGGTCAATTTATTTTTATCCTATCTCATCTCCTTATATTTCTCCAACATTCTAAAAATATTGTCTATCCTCTTTCTTCAAATTTCAGCTTTTTTCTTCTTGCTGCCACCCCCAGGTAAGAGTCTTCATCTCTTACATATCGATATTATGCTTCTTCTGTCCAAGCGTAAAATACATTTTAAGTAGCATTCTTGCTGTACATATACATACATCTTCTATTGATTTATTATCCACCGAACATAATAATAAAGAAGATATATCTGCATTAAGTCCAAGCTCAAATTCAGGCAGTTTAGATGTAGTGGATTCAATTCCCACTACCTGTCATATCAACAATTATTTTACGACTAAATAAATCACTTATCACAGTGGTTCTGAAACTCAACTCAATTTTATGGCGGTGTTTGTATTTGTTGTTAAAATAGAGCGAACAATAATAATGAAGAAATTCGCAACTTTTGAGTTACACTTATTTTTCTAGAAGACCTCGCGATCTGTGGTTGCAGAGCTGCCGCGCCTATTATGAAGTTAATGGCGTGAAAATAAAGTATGCCCAAATATGAAATTGTTAATTAAGTAGATACCATTTTGAAGATATGCAAAAAATATTATTAATTGCTTCTGCTTGAAGGACTATATAAACAGACAACTGTTTTTGTGAAGCAATAATTGAAAACATTTCATTTGTAATATCTGGAAACATGAGACACGTTAATTACAACAGTAATGAATATAATTTAAATAAATAATCAATAACTTATTTCCAGTACCAAATTTCGACATTATTTTTCGTATCGTAGTTTTCGATCTAGAAGCTTGACACAGGGAGAATAACGTACTTGGCTTTGTTTCTGTGTGAAACTTCTTAATTTAAAATAGTATAAAGTGAAATAAAGATGTCAAAATATGTACAAAAACAAATAAAAGTCATTGAAGTCCATTCCAGGTGAGTGCATCAGTAGGATTGCAAAATGAACAAAACGAACATTTTGTATAATTTGCAGCAGTGGATCAAGTTTTCATTTGGAGAGAACGATGCCCGAATTGTAATGCGACGATGGCGATACAATTAGGCGTGCAGTAGCACCACCAAGCCGTATGCCATCGGCAGATGTCGGGCCTGATGCTCTCGATGGCACCTGGTGCGGCACCTGCCGCTGTGTCCGCCGACACCGCCAATATCATCTCCAGTCTGGTCCGCCATGCCACCAGCCGCCGCCGGATACACCCGGACAATTAAAGTAACACGCGGCCGAAACCTGTTACGCGCACTGACAAATTATGCGCGGATACGCCGATCTCTTTATTTACCGTGAACTGCAAGCGGGCCGTTTTCACGCCCAGACTTTACGATTTAAATTAATATGCGACATAGTTTTATTTCCGCACTTATTTACTGCAAAATATTGACTGCCATTTCAGCGATATAAATTTTGGGCACTAGGCGAGGAATTAAAGTAATGATACTTTTAACATCTTTGTTGATATGACTCAATTTAAATTGTTATGTTCAATTGCTTAAAGTGTGCATATTTTGTATAAACGATTAAATATCTATTTACTTTTTTATTCTTACTACTTTCTGGTAATGTACACACTGATAAAAATGTTTTTTTTTGGAACAAATAGATTCCTCTCAAATGAAGAAAAATTTGATTAGCATAGTGCCAAACCGAAAACTTTTGTAGGTTTAAAAAATATTCTTGTATGAAAATTAATTTAATTTTAATATATCAACTGAGACTCATTATGGGGAGGAAATAGTTTGAATAGGAGTAGTTTTAATTCAAAATGATATCGTTTTAAATAAAAACGTTTCGTTTAAAATTAAAACGACTTCCTTTTCATTATTTTTAAAAACAAAATTTAAAATATATTCATTTTCTTTCAAAGCAGTAAAAAGAAGCTAAATAAAATTTAATTTCAAAATAACAATTTTTTTGGATTGAATCTAATCACTTTGTAAGAATAACATTTTTGTTCAATGATTGCATACAAAAGGAAAACTGAAAATTTTCTTGAAACAAGAAGTTATTTTTATGAGTGCAGTCGTACCAACGGGATAAATAATAATAAATTAAGGTAGGTTGTATCTGTAGATTTCAGGACTATAATAATAGAAAAGCATGGGAACTTACCTCTAAATATGCATGTATAAAATTACAACAAATGAGATTATGACATTATGGGGTAAATAGCTCTGTGGTAACGCATAGGACTGTGGATCGTGAAATTTTCAGATTGATGATTTGACAGCTGAAAACCGGACTTCATGTATGAGTACCACACCTATAATGGGTAAAAGGTGTTATGATATAATTATTTATTTATTTTTTATGACATTTATAACTATATCTTTCTCCCCATAGATGTCAATAGTTCTTGTACCAAAATTACGTCACGTTGTCACGTATCCCTTTTCCTAATATGTAATATTTAATTTCCGACAGAGTTAAACAATTCTCTGAGAATATAAAAAATACATTATATTCTTACAGGTCGTAGTCAACAACAAATTGGCAGATTTTACGAATTACTAAATTATATTTCAACATGTTTTATTCTTTAAGTTTCCGAAATAGTCTAATTCACATTTATTTATCATTGTATACTGACACAATATAATTACTTTGAATTGGTTTTTACTTAATATTGTACTTCTGTTGTTCTTTTAAATGTTTTTCTATATTTCAACCCTCAATAATTGGAATACACATGTGTATTCGTTGAGTGGTGGTTAAAAAATTGCTCCAAGACAAAAATACATGCTTTTATTCTTGTAAATATTTTAAATAAACAAAAATCAATTGTTGTATTCGAGACACTATCATTACGGGAAAATGTTATATCGAATGCACTCCTTATACAGGACGAAAGCATAATATGTTAATACAATAATATCTCTTTTATAAATAGGAAAAAAATAAATATTACAAGTCTACGCACATTGCCATTTTCTTGCTCACTAATTTATTTAATACGCATATCAATCGCGACTTCTGAAAAGTAGAGCAACACTTTCTTCCCTAGACGCAGGGAAGGCGTGATGATGTTTGTATATTTTTCGAGTGATAAGGGTGGATGTGGGTCATTTGTGGTATTTTGCTATGAAATAAAGTGTAATCTGTCGATCTTAATTTCCGAATGATGCGATTTTCGTCACGAATGTTGCTGGATTTGACGGAAGCTTTGTCTGAAAGAACTTCGCTAATAAAATATAAATTAGATTTCCAAGTTTGGGATTCCAAGAATTTCGTGTGTAGGTATAAACATCTAACCTTTCCTTCTTATTCCTCCGTTACATTTGAAATTTTTATGAAGAATATTCTGGAAACCTTTCAGAAATATGACGCAATTAAACAAGACTAATAGTTACAATAGTTTAAACATTTCAATTTAGAATTTACGACAACATTAATCGTAATTACTATAAGTTTGTTTGAAGTTCAATCATATGATTTACAAATACATCAGTCATATATTGCGCTTTACTTTGATCGTTTATAAGTTTCGACTTTGACAACCAACAAGAAACTATTATTTCCATTGAACTAAATCTCGAGTAAAGCTCAAGTGATCAAAATACGATTACGGGTATAATGATTGTATTGAGTTCGGCGTTTCAATTTATTGAATTTATGTACCTGTTTAAAAATATGACAAATGATCAGCAAGATATATAGCAGTGTTAACAACTTTAGTACAATATTAGTTAAAAAGATTTGTTTTGTCGTTGCGGCCGTCAATAACATGATGTACGAGCAGAAAAGTGTAGGTATCGCGCGACTAAACGCTAAACGTGGCTAAACGGTTCGCCACCGCTCGGTCATGATGGGTTTACCACTGGCTCTGCCCCAACTACCTCCGCAGATATAAGACATTGACTTTATGCGTACCATTCAAAATATTCTAGCCAGCTGCCTTGTATCTGTCACAAACTCTTACGGTTTGTCAACACAAAGGGCCAGGTGCATAAAGCATTAACTACTTTGTCACTTATTGTACCTTGAAATGACGGCTGGTAAACGCATTGCACACCCAAGATATATTACTTTGCAATAAGCACTTTCTCTGTGCGAATATACACCCAGAAAAATCGAATTGACAGGAAAGTTACAGAATACTCAGTTATATTTACTGAATATTTCAGTTATTCGAGAAACAACTTAATTTATCTGTTGTGCAGCGCGCAACTAACATTTCTCAGTATGTAATTGAAAATTCAGTAGCACTGACTGACGGTATCAGTCTTATTAACTAATAATAATAATAATAATAATAATAATAATAATATATTTTTTATTTTTTTTTTATAATAATAATAATAATAATAATATTTATTTAGACTGACTAAAAATACAGACGAACCATTTACATTTTAATCAGTGATAAGTTAAATTAAATTTACAATATATGTTTTATCACAATAGTTTTATATTTCTTACATTAAATATATTAATTTTAGAACACTTTATGACATTGTTGCTTATAGTTACGATGAAATTGACATGTCAATCACTTTTTTGACAAAGTTACATAACATAAAATTATTCGTAAATATTTGGCTTGTAGATATACCTTTATAATAGTATAATATGTTTGTTTTTTTTTTTTCAAAAACATAACTTTATCATTTTATGTCATAATAAATCAAAGGAATATTGAACTAACACATTCAGTCAAAATTACTTAAGTATTCATATGTTTTGACTGAATTTTTTAGAGGCGTGCAAATTAACTAGGGTTGTCATGAAAAAACCCAGCCTGAAAAAACTTGGTGGGTTTTCGACCAAAACCCACTTGAAAAAACCCAGTCATAAAAATTTAGGTATGTTAAAGAATTGATTAAAGAATTGTATAAATTCATAAAGACGTATTTATTTTTTTCTTAGATTGGAAGGATTACAATCATTGCATAAAATAAATATTAAAATTGTTTTGTGTCAAAAGATTATAATTAAAAATAGTTGAGTAAAATCTGAAAAAATAATAATTACAGTAAAAATTGAAACTAATAAGTTTTTAAAATACAAATTTATACTTTGTTCTCTTTTCATTGTACTTGACCCTCATTATCCTCATCCTGTAATTCTTTTATTACAGGACAATGTAATGAATTTTTTTAAACCCTGAAATGGGTTGGGTTTTAAAAAAAACTCAGTGGGCTGAGGCTGGGAATATCTTGAAAAAATCAGGGTTTTTGACAACCCTAAATCTTAAATTGTCTGACTATGAACGGTACTTTTTTTCAGTGTATTATTTTGTTTCCGCGTTCGCAGATTTCATATCCTTTTAATTTTTAAAATTGTAAATTTGCTTTCGCAACTATCCTATCTAAAATGAATCCGAACAATTCTAAAATGCTCAATCTTCGTAAAAAGAAAGGCTATTGAACAAAGTATTAGAGTATTTTAATGTTATGAGTAATAAGCATTTTATGTATGTACATACTTAGGAACCTATAGAAAATTCCTTGTTTTGAAGAATAGAGTGTTGGAAAATATATTTGTACATCTGGTCTACAGGACACGAATCAACCACCATTACCAAAACGTTTTTCTTTAATAGAATACATAGATGTAATTATTTTTAATTGGACAACAAAATCCGTTTTAATTACGATTGTATTTATCATGTGTCCCACATTCAAACTGCATCTGCATAAACTTTTCCGAATTTGCAAAAAATATTGAATATGTACGATTTTGCAGGACTCTAGCGATTGGTAAATGGCTTGATGACATATTTATTTATTTATGTTAAGTGCATTGGTAAATAAAAGATGTTAAACGGGGACTTATTGGGCATTGTGGTTCAGTTTATAGGGTCCTCAGATGTGATTGACTTTGTGGATGTCTCAGGCTCCAACTACCTTTAAAAGTAATATGAATCAAGCAGGAGTCCAGGTAGCCGAGCGGGTAGCTTGAAGGCCGCTGCTTGGGCCCGAAGGCACGTAGGTCTCGATCCACAATCGTCGGCGTTTCCGATGAATGTTTGTGTCTTCATATAACAGGACTCGGGCTCAGGCGTTGGGAACAATGGCCTATGGCTGGGAACTGGGAGACGACTTGCTTTCAAGGACACGGCTACGTGCTTTGGAAAACGATGGGAGTTTTCATTTTTTTGGATTTGTGTTGCTCATTTCGATGGAGAACTGGCAATACATATTAGATTATTTCGCACAAATCATTCACCTTTCGTATTATTTTGAAATGAGGAGAACTGCAAATGTTTTTAGGTTTTACTTAACTGTGAAATATAGTTAGAGATGTATAATTAGGCCGCCCACATTTGTCAATAGAGAATGAATAAAGGATGAGTTTTGCGTGTGTAATAATTCAGAAGTTCACATGCGAGTATATTCCAATGGATATAGAATTATTGTAGTTTATATTTTAGCAACATTTCGACATATGGATCCATAACATATTAGTGTTGCATTGATTTTACCTCCCGTACATACATACATGTGAAGGATATATTGTGCAGGGTCGAAATTTTCTATATTGAGTTTTCACAGATAGTACGTTTTGGAGGTGCAATACACGATGAAGTTTTTCTTTTCAAGTGATTTTAAAATAACATTTGATAGCTAATTCATCTATTGCAATACATGCGGATAGATGATAATGCGGTAAAGTAGCAATGTGCAAGTATAAGGTAAATTTTTTTAGGACATTTTAAGAAAAAGTACCGGTTATTATTTTTGTCGATTCATCTATACCTCTTACATTTACATCATTGTGCGAGAGAGAAAACTTTTTAACCTCACTTGAAAAGAATAACTTCATCGTGTATTGCACGCTTTAGAAAAAGAACTTCACAAGTTTCACGGTGATGTCTGTGTGTGACGATTCCCTTCGGGTATTTGTTTTTTCCCCGGAAAAATTCCCGAAAATTCCTTCAGCCACGATTTGCGAAAAAAAAAATTGTTACGTTTTTCCTGGGATTACTTTGGAAAAATCCCGGGAATATTATTTTAGAAATTACCCGGGATATTCTAAAAGATATTTGAACTTACGCGCTTATGCCTGTCTGTTAGCTACCCCTAGTAACAAGTAATGTGGTAATCGGTGTGTCACAAATTATGACTAACACAAGAACACAACAGACGTCTGCAGTGGTTTAATGCCTTTTGGATCATTATTTGGAGTATTATAAAAATAATTTTAACAATGAGTGAAATAAAAAATTAAATTTAATTTAAATATATGTATTTATGTATATTTTTTACTATTATTTCACTGAAAAATAAAACTAAATATACATTTACAATTTTCATACATATTTAAAATTTCTTGGGAAATTTCCCGAAGAATATTTCCCTGGAAATTTCCCAGGAAATGTACAAAAAAAAATCCTAAGCATTTCCTGGGAACTTTCCCGTATCTTTAAATTTTGAGAATTAACCCATCTCTACGAATAAATAATAATTGTTTCAAGAATATCTAGTTATTTTTTGTATTTATTAAATGAGTACATATGAAGTGTGATTTTTAGTAACTTATCTTGACACAGTTGATTTATGCATACTACATAATCAGCAATGGGCAACAAATAACCGTCAGTAGCATATAACCGTATGCAAAAAAGTATTTGGTTTTGGTGAATAGGTGATGGGGTAAATAGCTCCGTGGTAACGTGTCGGACTGTGGATCGTGAGATCCTCAGTTCGAATCCCACTGCCGACAGTTACAAAATTAAATTTACCCCTGTGGTTCCCCCTCCACTAACAACTTTGGGGGCTATGACTTGACGGCTGGTAACCGCATTTCATACGCAAAAATATATCACCTACCGAGATCTGCGCAAGCAGAGTGCCACACCCTTAATGGGTAAAAGGCGTGATGATATATTTTTTTTTTATTTTTTTTATTACTGCTTTTTCTGTAAAATATCGAGGGTTGTAATATACCTAGTCGAATTATTAATAAGAAACTGATGTTATATTTGTCTTACTCTTAATACATTTAACACTATCCTCTTTGTTAGTCTAAACCTCTCCAGAAAAATAATAAAAGTAATCGACCCGCTCATATGTACACATGTATCATGTATGTAATTCAAAATTAATATCCTAAATATCTCCATCGAAATCGTATATATTCAACATTTTTACTAACCATAACTCAAATGTCAAGTGACACAAATATAATTTAAACACTGACTTAACTACTAAGCCACCGATTTTAGCCGCTTAACTTAAACATTACTTAGGGATATATAAATGTTCCAGAAAATTTCAGGCAACGTTTTAAGTTTAAGTAGTACTTAAATTTTAAGTAACATTGGTGCAACTGGTGTTGCAAACACCAAATTATTTTGTATAATTATTCCATTTGATTAATTAAAATAACAATGTTTATAAAATTCAGTATCAATATCAAATATTATAATGTTAAAATTATTTCATAAAACAATTTTTAAAATATTAATATATTCAGGAAAATAATTATATTTGTATCGAATTACTATTTTTACAAACTCGTATTATTTTATAATTAATTATGAAATAATAAATAATTTGATTTCATTTAATATTCTTTCAGAGATTGAAACGAATTATTGACAGCGGATGAGTATTCTGGGAAGGCTGAAGGCGGCTTGTAGGGGTGTACAGGTGCAGGTCGCCGCGCGGCAGCTGAGCGGACAGGTGGCCATGAGGAGCGGGGTTTGAACCCGGGCCCGCACGTCTCAAACCCGTGGCAGATTGATAGTTGCGACGGCGAATCAGGTGCCGTTGTGGCCAACACGCCGCGTGTGCTGCCGCACGTGCCACGGGGACGAAATTCGATTTTTCGCCTTTGTTTTATACCCCCACCAACACGACATATTGAACGATATTTCATAATAAGTATATGTGTACACTAATACTCCTCAAATTTGTAAGTGATGAAAATTATTTTCATAATAAATTATTACCTACACCACCAGTTATCATCATTTACTTTCAAAAGCTATGCTTTTAATTTGATGAACTTTGCTTATAAGTTAAGTAAATTGTAATAATAAACAAGAAGGTACTTTTAAAAAATAG